>CM064483.1:2029718-2059718 GCA_032716605.1 Paralithodes platypus
ATGTTACCTGCAATACATTTATGTTACCTGCAATACATTTATGTTACCTGCAATACATTTATGTTACCTGCAATACATTTATGTTACCTGCAATACATTTATGTTACCTGCAATACATTTATGTTACCTGCAATACATTTATGAAGATGGTCTTGTCAGCTGTTGTAAACTATTTAAACTACCTAATTAGTCTTTTAACCTCTGCACGACTGCATGTGTGGGAATCGTAAAGTAAAAATCTACAGGAAATATTACGGAGTTAGTGAACCTCTCCGAATGTATCCGTAGATTTATTTAAAAACAAGAAAACAAAGGGAAAAAGGAAAAAAACAAAAAGGAAAACGGAACAAGAAAAAACATTGTGAAATCTTAGTAAGCTTCTAAAGTCCAGTTAGACCCAAGGTGCTCAAGTTTATGGAGAAGCTCAAGTTTCTTCTAAAACTTGAAAAAATATGGCTGAAACGTTCTCTGCTCTACATTCCTCTTATAACACACATACACGAACTCACACACGCACTGTACACACCAGGGTACACACACACACACATATACGTAGACTGTACATAAACACACACACATACAGTTACACGGCAATATATTTGATATACTCACTCTCTTGGCATACACATGAATACACACACTCACACTACTATATATTCTCTCTCTCTCTCTCTCTCTCTCTCTCTCTCTCTCCCTCCCTCTCTCTCTCTCTCTCATTACCACGTTCTGTAAAGCTACAAAAGAATTAATCAAGATCTCGGGATTAACGGCGCTCTAAATAAAAAATATAAGGAATCCCAGGAGCAGTATAGACATTTGTTCAGACTGAGTAATTACTGACGACCAAAGACCTCTTGATTAATCATATATATATATATATAAACCGGAACATTTGTAAGTTATTACCGTATATATACAATATAAATAAACCCTCTGAATAACACCGATCCTTCATAAACTGCATAAAACCTTTTGATGATAGCTAGAAAATGATCAGAATTATATCATCGTGCTGAACGGGGTTAAGATATTTCCAAATATAGCAAGAAATTAGTAGCGAGACAAATATACGCCGAGGATAAAAATAAAGCCACTGAGTTTACCGAGCAGTGTTCAAGAAGGAAAACATTAATGGGGTAGTGCTTGGTTTTTGGTCTATATATTTATGTATTAATTTATATTTGAGTTTTCTCGTTAGACCTCCATCAAGCTTAGAAAAACACCCCCTGGACCCCCTTTCAAGTTAAATTTGTAAATTTTTCGGTAGAAAAATGTCCCGGTCGAAGGCCGGTTCCTTCTAAAATTAGAGGATCGCTATCGCTCGCCAGGAAAAAATCGACACCTAAAGGGCACGAAAGGTCTTAATATTGACAACAAACTGAGGCGAAAGGTCTCAAAATCGCCAAACTAATGAAACGAGCGTCCTAAAACCTCAAAACTAATATGCTAAACATGAGGGAGAAGGGGGTCCATAAAGAAGCGAGTACTGCCCCCTTAAACAAAGCAGGAACACATAAAGGCACTAGACGGAAAGTAAGGAGAGTAGAAAATGGAATGTTAAGGGGGGTCACCGAGTTTTTTTAATCTTTCTCTCCTTTTCTCTCTTTCCCTGGCTTGTATCCATTCGGTCCCATTCAGCCAACTGTTTTAAAACGTTTACCCCCATCCAGGTGTCGATTTCTTCCTGGCGAGCGATAGCGAGCCAGTATTGTATGGAAAAATCTAAACAATTTTCTATCGTAAAATGTACAAATTTAGCTTGTCAAAACAAAAATATATATATGCTGGCTGGGATAGGGGTAAACGTCTTAAAACAGTAGGCTGAATGGGGCCGAATGGATACAAGCCAAAGAGAGAGGGAGAGAAAGAGAATAAAAGCGAGGTGGGCTCCCTTAACGACAGAAAAAGAAAATAAACAGTAAATAGACAATACACATACAATAATGACAACAGGTACGATTAACAGTAAGCAGGAAGAAGGGAAGGACATAAATACATTGCGTAAAATTATAGGTATAAACAAAAGGAGAACAAATATATAGTTTACCCATACAAAGATATATTGATAATAATAAGTTCATATATTAGCAGGATAGAAAAGTTATTCACTATCAATATACCCGATGACATTACCTCTTTATACTTTTGCTTTTACAGTGCAAACATGAAAAGGGGCAATAAAAAGGAAATAAAAAGAAAAACAAAAGCAGAGAGCAGATAACTAAACACCAAGCAGAGACTGGAAATGGTAGAAGGCAGAGAGCAGAGAAAGGGAGGTCAGGGAAAAATTATATAAAGGTGGGGTGATTCTTCCTGACATGCCAGTGAATAATTTAACAGAGAGAAATACAAGCCAAAATATATTCATACCTGCAAGAATAACGCTTTGTTCGACCACCATCATGTATATGTATATATACAGGTATCTACTGTATATATATATATATATACTGTATATATATACATATGTTTTACCGAGGGAAAATCAAGCCGCCCACGGTAACCAGCCACCTGCAGACCTCAGGAATTACCAGGGCGCCCCCAGCCGACCTCCACACCAGAACCGGACACACACCTACAGCCAGGGTCTCCGACAACAGGCTCAACCCAAAACCAACCCCGTACGACACCAGAATCACCAGAGGCATCGTCGACCATTGGGGCCACACAACAACAAAGCCTGTCCTTCAACCGTTCTCTCTCAAGCAGAACGGGTTAGATATAGAAAAGTCCCCCCGAAGACAGGTGTACCAGCCCCCCACCAACACCGATCAGGAAATACTTCTTGGAGTACCAGAGGGCGGTCACACGGCCCCATATTTCCAGGAGTGACGTCACCACCACCAGCCGACCCAGGGTTGGCCGACGGCCAGGTCAACCCCGCCAATCAGGAAGGAGCATCACCTGTAGAGTGGACTTGGGAGGGGATATGCAAACAAATACTGAAGGCCCTACCGTTGTTATCCCCCCTCCCCCCATCACCGGAACGACAAGGACCTTTGTCAATGCTAGGGAAGGCCAAGGGCGCCCTTTTTCCATGTAGCCAACCCAGGCCTAGGAAGATATAAGGAGTGAACATGTACTCAGACCAGGTTAGGAAACTTATCTCACCTTCCTCCTGAGCTGAGTGTCATGACCTCCCTAGGTGCTCCAAAGCCCAAAGTCTCAGTGTGGTAGAAACAAGGAGTATTCAATATCTCCTGGTCCCTTGGTCAGTCTCACTACCGAAGCCATTCGTTGTTGGACGTAAAAGTACTTTATTATCTCGGTCAGCCTCACTGCTGAGATTATCCGTGGTCTGTCTATCAGGCCCTCTCTTAACGTAACTTGCATTCGATTAGTCGTAATTTCAAGTCAAACCTTCAGTACACAATCAGAATTAATATCGCCATCGTTCATTCCAACCACACACGAGCATCACTCTTGATTATTTAACATATATCATCCTTGTCTAATTCTGCATATGTCGTGTATATATTATTGTCTTAGTTCTGATTTGTACAGGTATATAAAATAAAGTTGATACCTATTTGCTACCATTTGACCTTGTTACGGGTAACCTCCTTAAGGTGAACCCCAGGTAAATAAACTGCCTGATATTATTGTTATGTCATATTTTGACTCTTTTGCCCTATATCTCTATTCACAGCTTGTCTTGAAGGGATTTTCAGAACATGTTCACAGGAATCAAAGGGAATTAATGTAGACGGGGAATACTTTAACCATCTCCGATTTGCAGACGACATTGTCTTAATTTCAGAAAAAAAACTCCAAGAAATACTCAATTATCTAAATAAAGAAAGTCTCAAAATAGGTCTAAAAATGAATAAGAGTAAAACCAAAGTTATGTAAAATGATAAGGCTCAATGCAGAATAATTAGGATTGATAACGACATTCTAGAGGAAGGAGAAGAATACAACGATCTTGGCCAAGTAATGAAACTAACAAAAGACAATTAACATGAAATAGTAAGTCGAATCATCTAGAATGGAAAGCATTTGGCAAATAGAAGAACATTATGAAAAGTACACTACCAATATGCCTTAAGCGTCAAGTTTATAACCAGTGTGTGCTACCCCGAAACTTGGCAACTAATAACAACAATATAGAATAAGCTTAGGAGTGCGCAAAGATCAATGGATAGATCAATGCTAGGAATAACACTTACTGTAGAGATAGAAAGAGAGCATCGTGGGTAAGATAGCAAACCAAAGATCAATGGAAAGATCAATGCTAGGAATAACACTTACTGTAGAGATAGAAAGAGAGCATCGTGGGTAAGATAGCAAACCAAAGAGCAATGGAAAGATCAATGCTAGGAATAACACTTACTGTAGAGATAGAAAGAGAGCATCGTGGCTAAGATAGCAAACCAAAGTGCAATGGAAAGATCAATGCTAGGAATAACACTTACTGTAGAGATAGAAAGAGAGCATCGTGGGTAAGATAGCAAACCAAAGAGCAATGGAAAGATCAATGCTAGGAATAACACTTACTGTAGAGATAGAAAGAGAGCATCGTGGCTAAGATAGCAAACCAAAGTGCAATGGAAAGATAAATGCTAGGAATAACACTTACTGTAGAGATAGAAAGAGAGCATCGTGGCTAAGATAGCAAACCAAAGTGCAATGGAAAGATCAATGCTAGGAATAACACTTACTGTAGAGATAGAAAGAGAGCATCGTGGCTAAGATATCAAACCAAAGTGCAATGGAAAGATCAATGCTAGGAATAACACTTACTGTAGAGATAGAAAGAGAGCATCGTGGGTAAGATATCAAACCAAAGTCACGGATATTCAAGAAAGTATTAAAGAGCAGAACTGGAGATGGGCAGGACATGTAGCAAGAAGAGAGGACAATAGGTGGAGTAAAAGACTAACTTACTGGACCAACAGAAAAGGAAAGCACAATAGGAGAAGACCAGACAGGAGGTGGAGAGACGAGATAGAAAAGACTGCATGGGTAACATGACAACGGCTGGGAGTCAGCTTATAGAGTAGTGGGGTTTCTGAAAAATGTGAATGTTAGGAGCATTTTTAGGTAAAAGTTGGGAACCAGACTTTTTAGCATATTTCAGGTATGCTGAATTCGATAAACCCGGTTCCCAAGCGAAATTTTGAGTTTTTGACCATCTAATTTGCATAAACAAAATGGCCGCCAAATTGGAAATTTTTGACACATCTTCAGGGGACAGGACAGACAGAGATGAAGATGTAATACACGAAAGCGCTTGGGACTCCGTGTTTAGTTTCCTTCCTTCCCTGTGGATATTTAGCATATTATAAGTTCACGTGTTGCTGTGACTTTCTTGCATGTATATATATATATATATATATATATATATATATATATATATATATATATATATATATATATATATATATATATACCGGGTATATATATACACACACACACTAACTACATACAGTACTGTCTATGTCGTATTAAGGCAGGCCTTTGTCCAGCAGTGGACTCCTAATGGCTGCTGCTGCTGCTGATGATATATATATATATATATATATATATATATATATATATATATATATATATAGAGAGAGAGAGAGAGAGAGAGAGAGAGAGAGAGAGAGAGAGAGAGAGAAGGCAATATTAGAGAAAGATATTACTGGATAAAAGAGTGGAAAGGAAACAAATGTAGACAAATGGTAGCATATGAGCATTTTCAAAGGGCTATGATAAAGCAATAAACAAGGATATAAAAAGAAAGAAAATGGTAGACACGACGACAACAACAACAACAACAACAACAGCAGCAGCAGGAGTAGCAGCAATAATAATAAAAATAATAATGATAATAATAGTAAAAATAATACTAATACTAATACTAATATTAATAATAATAAAAATAATACTAATAATAATACAAATAAAAATGTAAATATGTAATAATACAAAAACAATGACAAGGAGGAAGGGAGGGAGGGAAAAGCACACACAGACAATAGAGAAAGAATATATAAATATACAAAAACAGGATAAACAGTATCAAGAGAAGAAGAGAGCCAGTGGAGAGTAAACAAAGACAATAGAGAAAGAATATAATAATAAACACAAACAGATTAAAAAGGAGCAAGGGAGAGAGGGGAAAGCACACAAAGACAATATAAACATACTGAAATATTAAAATAAAAACAGGAGGCACAGTAGAAAGAGAGGAAGAGAGCAAGTGGAAAGTAAAGACAGACAATAGAGACAGAATATAATACTAAACACAAACAGAATAAAGAAGGAGGAAGAGAGGGAGGAAGAGATGGGGGAAGAAACGGAGGAAGGGAGGGAGAATGAGGAAGGGAGGGAGGAAGAGAGGGAGGAAGGGAGGGAGAGGGAAATCGTCCTGCAGCTCTCCCGACACTACTCTAAATATTTGAGAAGGGTAGGTTCAGAACGGGGGAGTGGGAGAGGGATAGAGAGAGAGGGGAGAGTATATAATGGCTGTCGTTTGTTATTACTCATTAATTAATTTTCTCTTTAAGTATTTACCTCCATCAACCTTTAAACATACCCCAAAGACCCCTTTCCGAGATACATTTAGGTGTCCATTTCTATCAGGCGAATGAAAGCGAGCCTCTAAAAAGGCCGGGATATTCTTCTACAAACACGAAATAACAACAACACACACATGTATCTCGAAGGGAGGTCTGAGAGGGAGGTATGTATGTGTGTGTGTGTGTGTGTGTTTTTTTTTTTTTATTTTTTTTTTTTTTTTTTTTTTTTTGCTAGATAGAGGTGCAAGGAGGAAACTGGAAAACAAACACCCTTTTAATGATACAACTAATTTTTTGTGTACGTGGGTGAACAGGTGGGTATACAGTATATGGGATAAGCAAATTGTTAAATAAATGGGTATTTGGATGATGAAATAGGCAAGTGCATGATTTGTTGAGTGGGATAGTGTGGTGGATGATAGATTCGTTTACTAGGATAGTGGTCTGAATATTTGAAAACAGGAAGGATGGGTTCAGAAGAGAGAGAGAGAGAGAGAGAGAGAGAGAGAGAGAGAGAGAGGTTGGTTGGAGTGAATTTAGCTCTTGAGTGCTTAGTTCAAACTTAAAAAGGGAAGGTGAGGAATGTAGAGATGTGGTGCTAAACAAAACCATATAAAAACATGAAGCAACGGAACAAACAGTGTGAGAATAACATACGACAAAGAAAAACAATGTAAAAAACAGAAGACCAAGAGGAAACCGAGGACGAAAATAGTGAACAGTACCTTTAAGGGGGGATGGGCGTACTGTATATATTTAAGGGGGGATGGGCGTACTGTATATATTTAAGGGGGGATGGGCGTACTGTATATATTTAAGGGGGGATGGGCGTACTGTATATATTTAAGGGGGGATGGGCGTACTGTATATATTTAAGGGGGGATGGGCGTACTGTATATATTTAAGGGGGGATGGGCGTACTGTATATATGTTCTCATTTACATATGTTTATATAGTTTTGTTAGTTTCCTCCCTAGACCTTCATCTAGCTTTAAAAAAAAAAAAAAAAAAAAAACTCAAGATCCTCCTTCAAGATAAATTAGTACATATTTCGATAGAAAAATTTCCCGGCCGAAGGCCGGTTCCTCTTAAAATTGCAGGCTCGCTATCGCTCCCCAGGAAATAATCGACACCTAAATGGCACGAAAGGTCTTAACATTGACAACGAAATGGGGTGAAAGGTGTTAAAATCGCCAAATAGGCCAAGAGCATTAGTTTTAACATGGACATTTCTGGTAACAAGCTGATTTTTTCAGGATAGGTTCTGGAATATGTCTAGAATAACATACTAAAAGTCCTCATAAATCCTCCTTGAGCGTTTTCCGTAATCCAAGATGGCGTCCAAAATGGCCGCCATTTCATGTTTTTCTCATAACTGTGCAACTAGGTAACCCCAATACACACTTTAAATGTCTATATATATGTTTTGAGACACAAGGACTCCAATAAAATACTTATTCAGATATTTTGAAACACACAAGTACCAATAAAACCGCTCAAGCTCTTCCCGAAATCCAAAACGTGCACAAACTTGGTATACTTCTCATTTGCATCAGTCATCATCTTCATCGTCGGATGCTGTATCTTCAATGTTAATGTCCGCTGACGTTGGGGCAATATCATCATCATTGTCATCTGTTAGTGTCGGTGCTGTATTATTGCAATTGAGGCCACTGCATTTACTGCACATCGAGGTACAAAAGAGTCCAAGTTTCTTGCAGCTACATATCATGCTTCTGCAACCATCTGGTTTGCACCCACATGCTACCATGTTCAGCAAAGTGTCGGGTGCAACAGCAATGTCTGTCTCTACAGGTGCAAGAGTTCCCTCCTGAAATCTCCAGCCCCATTCTGTTGGAGGTAAATAATTACCCATCCATTCTTGAACTGTAAGATAGGTGCGGTATGAATGTTGCTTGGCTGCAGCACTAGTTGGAGGCAGACTTTCTAGCTGAAAGGATGAATTCAGAGAACTGCGACCAATTGCCCGTTTGTATGCGATGTGACGGTAGTCATCAAGAGATTCAAAACTGCTGGCCCCATAAAGCTTAAGAATGAAGGCCTCCCCAGCTCTTTTTACCTCATCATGGGTACTTCCACTGTCTGTGAAGGTATCCAGCAAGTCATAGTCCTGTTTCTTGTGCATCATATTGAAAGCTTTACGCTTGCCCTGACGATATATTGCAGAGACCGTGTAACATCCTGTCACAGCATGAAGAAACATCAGGTGATTTCTAGTGTCCCCTATGCCATGCTGAATTTCATGAATGTTGAAGACTATGACAGGATTACTGCGGCATAGCATGTACATGTCTGTGGAAGGGGTTGCCCGAGCAACTAGCATGACCAGTAAGTCTGTGTCTGTACCAACGACAACAACTGGCACCTTTTCTGACTCTGCTACTGCTAGTGCTGTGGAGACAATCAGGGTGTCGGCGTCTGCTTCTGCCTGCTTGGCACGTATACCAGCCATGAGCATTTTGTCATGTAGAGTTTGTATAAGTCTCATCTTATTGCTGCTGTTGGCTAAGAAAGCTGCTTGGGTTGTGGTGGTTGGCATATCATCTTCAAATATGATGTCACTAGGAGGTACACTTCTGGGCTCTTCGCCTCTGCTCAGCTACCTTTGTCGAAGTTGTGCTTTCATATCCATCGAACACCACCGTCGAATGAGCTCCATAATGTTTCTGGATGTATGAAATATATGACTGAGCAACATTAGCATAGGTTGACGGTTGTGGCCAAACAACTGATTGCAGTAGGTGACCACCATCTAAAACAAAGAGACTATTTTCTTGCAGGTTGGATTGCTTGGTGAAAGACTTAAGCAGGAGACCCAGAAAACTCGTTGTTGGTTTCCGCATCACTCTGCCTTTGAACAGGGAAGGTGGCTGGGGAGCAAGTTCATAAGCAAAGAACGATTCCATCTCAGCACTGTTATTCAGGACACATGTGATTCTATTGAACAGTAGCGTTGGGTTAACCTCTGTGTTTTCTCCCCTGATTTTCACTGTCTTACTCTTGGCACCAATGGTTTTCACCTTGTCATTACGATGTAGCTTGATATCTGTGAACTTCATACCATTCATTTCGGATGCCGCTGCTAGGCCGAGTTCTACAGCTTTATCACAATTGACAGATGATTCAGCGACGAAGCCAGTTGACAGGGAGACCAGGCGATCAGTTTCATATCCAGCAAATGGTGGATGTGCCTGCAGCCATCCAACAAAGATGCATCTATCTTTATTGTCTCTTGACCTGGTACTTTGCCGTATGTTTTTATGTTGCTCAGATGTACCAGTGTGTACTCCAGTGAACTGTTCCAGTTCATCACAGATAGGAACACAGTGAGGAAGTGCATGAACCCACTTTGCCAATGTACTGTCTGTGATTCCACGTCCATGTGTCATTCCTCCAGGTGTTTTCAGCTGCCGCATCAGGAACTGTTCAATGGTCTGATCAGAGAAGTTTCCAGCCCAGAATGACTCAGTACGGCGGATGGTGAAGTATCCCTTTTCTGTGAAGAGTGTATACTCATTTCCTGGCATGGTTTGCTCTAGGGCTTCCATCTGTTGCAAATACAACCTGGCAGATTTGGCATAGGATAGATATCCTGCAGCATGAAAATGTGGTATCATTTCCCTCACACAGGTGAGATGGAGCTTCCAGTCCCCTGTCCTTTCAGCTCGAATGAAATGTTGCAGAAGAGCCACTTGTCGGATGTACTGCACCCAAAGTTTCCCTGTCCTACTTTGTCCTGCTGCCTGGTCAAGGAGTTGTGAAATTATCTGACTTAAATGTTTGACACACTCCTCTTGGGCTACATCAGTCGCCTTCTTGTCCTGGTTGAGAAGTGCACCATAAAGACTCACTAAGTGGTCCTTATCTATGCTGTCTAAGGTGCCAGCTGTTCCCATTATACACCAATGAGGGCAGCTGCAGTAAGAATGTGAGCACGGAGAGAACGGGAAAATGCATGACCAGATTGCATATGTATGATAGACCCTTTGGTATACACTGTCTCCCATAGCTCTGCAAGTCCACTTCCATTCATGATGTAGCCTATGCTGCCGAGATATGACATGAGGAGGTGAAATCCACCAAGACGGACGATTACTTTGTCTAGGTCTTGCGAAGAAGCTACAATCTCTGCTGCCTTGATGTACAAGGGTTGGTCAAATGTTACTGCACACATTCTCAAGTCATGCTTTTCACATTGTGACTGTGCAAAGCATAGTGCCGTGTAGATGGCACTCGGATTGGAGGGGTCCAAATTGATGAAGGGTAGAGTTACAATTCTATTACAGAGATGTGAGGGAAAATTAGAAATGGCGGCCATTTTGGATTTCGGGAAGGGTTCAAGTGGTTTCATTGCTACTTGTGTGTTTCAAAATCTCTTAATAATAATTTTATTGTGTTCCTTATGCCTCAACACGTATATTTAGACATTAAAATGTTGTATTTCGGTTAACTAGTTGTGCAGTTGTAAGAAATTCAGGAAATGACGGCTATTTGGACGCCATCTTGGATTGTGGAAAACGCTCAAGGAGGATTTGTGAGGACTTTTAGTATGTTATTGTAGACATATTCCTGGATCTATCCTGAACAAATCAGCTTGTTACCTGAAATGTCCAGGTGCTCTGACCTAATGCTCTTGGCCTAAAAGTAATGGGCCGAACGTCATATAATTTCAAAACTAGTGGGGCTAAACATTAGGGAGAAGGGGGTCCAGAAAAACGGTCTGCCTCCTCTTCATGGAAAAATATGAAACTACCATGTCTGTTTGTCGTATTAATGCCAAGTTTTCATAATTAACAACATGTTTCTCTTCCAAATCTACCTTATAGCTGAGTAACCAAGCTAGTAACATGGCAATTTACCGCCAGGTGGTTATACATAGACTACAGTAGCCATTCCACAGTACTCTCACAGGGAAGGACGACGCCGATAACAACACTATATAATAATGATAACAATAACACATCAAAACAATTGTGAGGGGGTGACCTACTTTTTGTCTCTCCTTTTCTTTCTTCATCTGGCTTGTATCTATTCGGACCCATTCAGGCTACTGTTTTAAGACGTTTATCCCCATTCAGGTGTTGATTTATTCCTGGCGGGTGCTAGCGAGCCAGCATTGTATGGAGAAATCCGGCATCGCCGGAGAAATTTTTCTTTCGAAAAATTTACAATTTTAGCTTGCTGACAAAAACTTTTAGAAAAATATGCTGGCTCGCTACCGCTCACTAGGAAAAAATCTACACCTGAATGTGGATAAACGTCTTAAAACAGTAGACTGAATGGGGCCGAATGAATACAACCCAGAGAGAGAGAGAGAGAAAGAGAGAGAGAGAGAGAGAACAAAAATACGAGGTGGCCCCCCCTTAACCCATTCAGTACCGGTGACGTCCTTTTCATTATATTCTGGCAACTATTAGATGATTTTATTCAGCTTAGGAAGGATATCTACCAATTAAAAGAATACAGATTATCTCAAATAATAGTTTTAGCCACCATATATCCTTCCAAAGCTTCATAAAATCGTCTAAATGTAGCCGATATCGAATTAAAAAGACGCCACCGGTAGAGTACGGGTTAATGTGGTAACGGGAACGCGATGAAAAAAAGACAACACTGTACATTGAAGAAAAACAAGAAGAAGAGGAAGAAGGAAAAAAAAACACCGAATGAAGAAAAATAAGAAGACGAAGAAGAAGAAGACAATGACAAAGGCAAAGAAGAAGAAGAAGAAGAACAACAACAACAACAACAACAACAAAGAAGACGACAATGACAAAGACAATGACAAAGACAAAGAAGAAGAAGAAGAAGTAAAAGAAGAAGACAATGACAAAGACATAGGCAAAGAGCAAGAAGATGAAGAATAAGAAGAAAAAAATCGCCTGGAAATTAACTGATAGGGTGTTGAATCAGCTGGCACAGAAAAACATACTGATGCAAGAAAAGGACTGTGTGTGAGAGAGAGAGAGAGAGAGAGAGAGAGAGAGAGAGAGAGAGAGAGAGAGAGAGCGAGAGCGAGAGAGAGAGAGAGAGAGAGAGAGCGAGAGCGAGAGCGAGAGAGGGAGCGAGAGGAACTGGCAGAGAAAGAGAGATAAAGGGGGGAGATAGGTAAGTTAATTAGGGTGTCTACCGTCCTAAATGGCAACCAGCAGGTAAAAATAAAGCCGATATCACACGAGAGCTTTTGTAGTCAACATTTGATGATCAAACATTTTCTGGCAACATTTTTGAAATATATTACACTGGTATCGAAAACTAGACTGGTGATATATGATTTTAGGTAACCGAAAACTATCTATCTATCTATCTATCTATATGCTCAGGCCCAATCCCCATTTTGGGGGTAGCCGACTCAAGACAGAGCAAGAACAGGGAAAACAAAAACAACATAAAACAACAAATAAACACAGATAAAAAGCACAAACTCACACACATCCAGGTCACCCAGGAGAAGACCCAGAGACCAGGATCACCAAGGTCGCTCCAGCACTCCCCCGGCCCCCGACCACCCGGAGAGGTTCCGATCTCGGCAGGCAGACATGCAGCGGAGCCAAAGCCACAAGCCCTCCCACCACACTTCCAGGCGCACCCTTCATATTAATCGTCTCCCCGGGCCAGGCGCCTGATGGACTATTATCTAGTCCAACTTGCGCCCGACCCCTTACTCCAAATGACCATGTGTTCACTCAACTATTCACAAGCATTCTCCATTCACTCCTGTCCACCACCACTTCCCCTGCCTGATCTATAGTCATTCCTCTATCATCCAAAGCCTTTCTTACACAGTCTCTCCATCTCAATGGGGGTCTTCCTGCCCTTCTATCTCCCCTTGTACCTGACTCACATATTCTCTTTGTAAGCCTTTCATCTCCCATTAATTCCACATGACCAGCTCAGCACCCTTCTGTCCACTCTGGCTGACAAATGTTCTTGCTGCCCAACTCTCCTACGTATCTCTTCATTCCTCATCTCCATCACATCCAGCCCTCTTTTCTCCTTTTTCTTCAGAGCCCATGTCTCAGCCCCATACATAACTGTTGGCACAACAATTCCTTGATACAGTGCACTTTTTACTTTCACTCCGAGATTTCTCGTCTTCCACATACTTCCCATTGCTCCGAAAACCTTCCTTCCTTCACACACTCTCTGTTTTACCTCCACTTCCATACCTCCACTCCTGCTTATCGTTCCTCCTAGATATTTAAAACACTCTACTTGTTCCAATATTTCCCCATCCAGCCTCACATCTAGATTCACCCTATGCTCTCCCCTATTACACACCATTACTTTACTTTTATTGACGTTCACCTTCAGTTTCCTCCTTCCACAAACCACACCAAACTCTTTGACTACCCGCTGCAGTTTCTCATCAGAATCTGCCACCAATGCTGTGTCATCAACGAACAGCAACTGATTAAACTCCCAATCTCTACCATTCTTTCCTACTAAACCCAATCCTCTTCCTATAGTTCTCCTATTCACCTCCCTCACCACACCATCCATAAACATATAAAACAGCCATGGTGACATTACACAACCCTGTCGCAAACCTACCTTTACCTTAAACCATTCACTCAACTCACCATTTCCTACTCTCACACATGCTCTGCTCCCTTCATAAAAACTCTTAACTGCTTCTAACAAATTTCCTCCTATTTCATAAATCCTTAACACCTTCCACATTGCCTCACGGTCCACACGATCATACGCTTTTTCCAAGTCCATAAAAGCCCAAAATATCTCCTTATGCTTCTCTAAATACTTCTCGCATAACTGTCTTACTGCAAACATCTGATCCACGCACCCTCTTCCCCTCCTAAAACCGCACTGTTCTTCTCCTATTGCAACTTCCGTACACTTTATTATCCTCTCTATCAACACCCTGCCATACAGCTTTCCAACCACTGACAATAAACTAATACCTCTATAACTTGAACACTCCTGTCGATCTCCCTTCCTCTTGTACAACGGCACAATACATGCACTCTTCCAGTCTATTGGTACCATTGACACAGCAAAGCACACATTGAAAAGTCTCACCAACCAATCTATTATCACATCTCCACCCTTCTTTATACACTCCACAGCAATACCATCCAAACCTTCTGCTTTTTCCGCTCTCATTTGTTTCACTGCTTCTTTCACCTCATTTTCCTCAATCCTTTCATTCATTCCCTGCCACCTGGGTGGCCTGGGTAACCTATCTCCATCCACCTCTGCTTCAATCACTGCTTCTCTTCCATCTCTTGTATTTAACAAAGATTCAAAATACTCGGCATATCTTTTCCTCACTTTAACTGGTTCCACTAGTAATTCTCCATTTTCATCTTTCACTGACTCTTCCCTCTTTTGTCCTCCTTTCCTTACTTTATTTACCTCCTTCCAGAACATCTTCTTTCGTTCTTCAAAATTCTCACTCAGCCTTTGACCCCACCTTTCGTTTGCATCTTTTTTCGCTTCTCTAATTTTCCGTTTTGCCTCTCTCCTTTTCTCCTTGTACCTCTCCCATACCTCAAGACTATCATCCTGTAAAACCCTCTCAAAACACCGTCTCTTCTCCTCAACTGCCTTTCTCACCGTATCATTCCATCACTCGCTTCCCTTCCTGATACCTCTGCCTCCTACTTTCCTTTTGCTGCATACTACCTCTGCACTTGCTTTCACTCCTTCCTTAAACTGTTGCCATTCAACCTCTACTTCTCTCTCTTCCATCTCTCTCACTTCCATCCACTTTTCATTTCGTCTTTCCTTGTACTGCCTCTCTTTTTCACTCTTCTCTAACTCACTAACTTTTATTACCTCTCTTACTTCACGCTTGTCTCTTATTCTCCTGTAACTCTTAACTCTTAGCTTTCCCTCTGCCTCACCTCTCATCACATTCACATCCAGCAGTCTACACAATCTTTCCCTTGTCACCAGCACATAATCCATCAATGCCCTCTCTACAATCTCTCCCCTCACAAGTCTATGCCAGGTGTACTTGTGTATACGCCTTTTTTTGAAGAACGTAATACCTACACTCAATCTACACTCTTCACATAAATTTTTCAGTCTTTCTCCACTCTCGTTTACACCATCCACACCAAAACTACCGATGACTCCCTCAACAGGCTCTTTTCCTACCCTAGCATTTAGGTCCCCTAAAACTATAACATTTTCATTTTCATCAAACCCTTGTAGACAATCTCTCAAATCCTCCCAGAAACCCTCTACCTCGTCTAACTCTCTTTCACTTCCTGGTCCATACGCACTTACAAAAACCAACCTTTCACCCTTAAACTGCATTCTCACCCACATTAGCCTTGATGACACCTCTTTCCACTCTTTTATAAACTCTCTCAACTCCTCCTTCACAATAATAGCCACTCCTTCTTTCCCCCTGACTCCCTCGTCTACTCCAGACTTTCTACCTATCACGTTTCCAAAATCCACTTCTCCCTCTCCTTTCATCTTTGTCTCATTCAGTGCAAGGACATCATACATCCTTCTTTCAAATAACCTTCCAATATCCTCTCGCTTCTCATTCGTACTACATCCACGCACATTCAAAGCTCCTATTCTTAGGGTCCGGGACCACGAACGCGTTCCCTCGCCCCTATCTCTGTCTCGTTTTTTGGGTAGATTTATTTAAGGGGAGAAGGATACCAGGCCCCCCGCCCCCGATCCCCTTTAGCCGACTTCTACGTCTCGCCAGAGAAAAGCGGTGGTGGATATTTCTCACCCCTCCACCACAGAGGAGGCTACCTGCACCAGAAAGTGGCGGGCGTTGGGGTCGCCGCATCCCTACGCCATTTGAAAAAAATTGAGATGCAGAAGGAGAAAAAGATAGAAGGGGCTATGGGAAGTAGAGGACACCAACCCTCACTCTTCAACTGTTGGACCGTTAGTCGATGAAAAAGGAGAATACACCAAAGACGAAGTACAAATGAGTAATGCCCTCAATACCTTCTTTGCATCAGTTTTTACAACAGAAGACCTCAGTGATATCCCTACACCATCGCCGATTCAGATTGATAATTCAGATGTTCTAAGCAATATCACCGTTACAGAGAGAGAAGTATTGAATTGTTTAGATAAACTCAATGTAAATAAAACGCCAGGACCTGATACAATCTCGCCTAGAGTTCTAAAGGAAGCTAAGAATGAGCTCTCCAAACCACTGACATTACTATTCAATAAATCCTTGCAGTCTGGAACTATGCCTGATCAGTGGAAGCTAGCCAACGTAACACCGATATTCAAAAAAGGCAGCAAATCCCTACCCAGTAACTATCGTCCAATTAGCTTAACCTCAGTTGTATGTAAATGCTAGAAACGGTCATACGAGACAGACTCGTAAATCACTTAGAGGAAAATAACATACTTAAAGATACTCAACACGGCTTTCGTAAAAACGTTCCTGTTTAACAAACCTCTTAGACTTCTTCCACGATATCCTCAACCTCTACGATGAGAGTAAAGCTGTAGATATTATATACCTTGATTTTCAAAAGGCCTTTGACAAAGTTCCCCACAAACGTTTACTGCTAAAACTAAAAGCGCATGGAATACAAGACGGTGTGTTGAAATGGATAGAAAATTGGCTCAGCAACAGAAAGCAAAGGGTAGTCATAAACGGTAAGGCATCTAAATGGACCAATGTAAGTAGCGGGGTACCCCAGGGATCGGTACTAGGACCAATTCTCTTTCTAATTTACATCAACGACATAGATGAGGGTCTCACCTGCACAATCTCAAAATTTGCTGACGATACAAAAATTGCAAATAGCGTACTCTCAAAAGAACAAGTTGACGATATGCAACACAATCTAGATAAATTGTCATGTTGGGCCCAAATTTGGCAAATGAGTTTCAATGCGGATAAATGTAAAGTACTACATGTCGGATACCTAAATGAGAAAGCAAACTATTCGATGAATGGCACTCAGCTTAAGAATGTAAACAGAGAAACTGATCTGGGAGTAACAATATCGAGTAACCTAAAACCGAGTCAACAATGTTCAGAAGTTGTTAAGAAGGCAAAATAATTGGCTTTATAGGCAGGTCATTTGAGCATAAATCCAAAGAAGTTATCCTAACCCTTTACAATTCCTTAGTCCGCCCTCTTCTGGAATACTGCGTTCAATCCTGGTGCCCTTATTACCAAAAAGATATAAACAAGCTAGAACGAGTTCAACGTAGAGTTACCAAAATGATACCTAGCCTAAAGAACAAACCATACGAAGAGCGTCTTAGAGAATTAAATCTATTTCCTTTAACCCAGCGCAGATTAAGAGGCGACTTAATTCAAGTGTTCAAAATCATCAAAGGCATCGACAATATGAACTGTAGTAAGTACTTCACTATCGACCAATCTAATTACACGCGGGGAAACGGTTGCAAAATTATTGGTAAATCTTTTAACTCGCACGAATCTAAGAATTTTCTTCAATCGAGTTGTCAACTTGTGGAATGGGCTTCCCCGAGACGTTATAGACTGCAGCACCGTTGATTCATTTAAATTCCGCCTAGACAATATCTCGCATCAAACCCGCGACTGACTGCGTTTGTAAATGAATAACTTTATCCTCCCCTCAGTTACTAACCCATATGTCCCCTACTAACTTCCTAGTCCTGCCACGTTAGTGGCAGGGCAGTAGTTCCCTTTCCAATGTTCCCTTACCCACTCTAAACCACTGTTTGGACACTTGATCCTCAGTGTTTTGGAGGACAAGCAACCTAGAAGGGTCACTAGACCTGTTGTTGCTTGATTTCCTTTGTACTCCTTTGTACTCTGACAAAGGGTCAGCCCACCACCACAAAATAGGAAACCGAAAACAAAAAATAGGAAAAGTGGGGATTTGGCCTGAGTATATAGATAGATAGATAGAATAGAAATATATTAAATTTTGACCTCATCAGCAGTGTTGAGGATAAATGTTGAGGGAATAAACGTTCATGTGATACCGGCTTCAGGAGACGCACACAGGTACAGTCACGAGCCATAATACCTGCACACCCATTTGAAACTGTATCGAACCCAAGCGAGACAATCCAATGCTCTGTTATATACGTATTGGGAGAGAGGCATCCTGACCAGGATTCGAACCCACTCACTCTAGGTATATATGGGAGAGTTGGGCACCGTAACCACTCGACCATGAGCGGACATAAGGGAAGTAACCTTAGTTCTTATGTGAAGAACCAGGTTATAGTCTCGTGGAGGACTATAGGCCTTCGAACACGTGGTGATTTTTTTAATCTTCAACCATGACTATTTTACACTGATGGTGGTGAATCAGCTGGAATATAAAATACTGATAGAAGAAAAGGAGAGAGAGAGAGAGAGAGAGAGAGAGAGAGCAAATCAACACTCATTCTTCTTCATGTTCTTCTCAAATTGAACACAACAGGCAATCATGACTAAAAATTGGAGCTGAAGAGGTTCAGTATTAGTATGTTTGATTGTATCCACCATATTTGATATGTTTTACTTGGAACCAACTTCCCTCACAAGTTGTAAGTAATTCTTGTATAAAGCAATTCAAGAAAAGAAGACAATATTTTGCACCAACTGCAATATAATTTAACAATCTCTCTCGCGCTCTCTCTCTCTCTCTCCAAAATGTACTGCGCAGTCGACGACATGCTAGCTATTCCTTGTAACTCCGTGTAATTATCTCCCTTTCTCTCTTTCATTACTAAGGAAGGTTGAACAAGACAAAGGCCTGGACACCCACAGTAACACACACACACACACACAAACAATCATCTTTACATTCTCCCATCCCCCTCCCCTCCCCTCTCTCACTCTCCCACTCCCACTCTCTCTCTCTCTCTCTCTCTCTCTCTCTCTCGCACTTCTGCTTGAATAAGAGATAGACTTGGACACTTACACTTTCTCTCTACTCTTCCTGCCTCTCTATCTTTAATGAGAGAGAGAGAGAGAGAGAGAGAGAGAGAGAGAGAGAGAGAGAATAATAACACCACATATCCAGGCCCTTCGAAAACAAATAGAGATAAAATTCCGACCTCCTCCCTTTCCTCACAACCCAATACAAAAGAAGAGGTGCACAGATCTTCCCTCCCCCCCCCCCCTTCTCTCTCTCTCTCTTTCTCTTTCTCTCTCTTTCTCTCTCTCTCTTTTATTCAGTGTAGCAGTCATACAGGAAGGGACACTGGTACAGCTAGTGTTATATGGTATAGTTCATTTAATATAGATAGGCCTGACATTGTGACGCATAACCTCTAGAACCCAGAAAGGGCTGGAGCAAATGGGCTGTACTTTTCCACACATAATCCCTACCCGATTGTTCCCAAATTGTAGAAAGCAGGTCACCCCCATTAATACACACACACACACACACACACACACACACACACACACGCTATATATATAACATGTATCTACGTGTTTGTTTGTAGTAGTTGCCATGGGTGACTGTCCGACATTTAATCCTCTGAGTACCAGCGACGAATGTTATATTTTATTCTAGCTATATTTAGACGATATTGTGCAGGCTACGAAGGATCTGTGGTAGTTAATTTAAAAGCGTTGGTTGAGATAGTTTGAAGCCATGTTATTGCTAGAGGTCCTTCCTAAGCTGAATAAAATCGTCTAACAGTTGCCAGAATGATGAAAAGGACGTCCCTGGTACTGAATGGGTTAATCAGCCTCTCCACAGTGCACACTACTTTAGTTAATTACAACACTCGACACCTATTGCTATAAGAACCTCACTCTCACTCTCTCTCTCTCTTAATCTTTTACCTATCTATTTATCTTCCTCTCGCACACTTTCACGAACACGCTCACTCTAAATCTCTCTTTCCATCCTCCTCCTCCTCCTCCTCCTCATCCTCCTCATCATCATCAGCATCATCACCACCATCAACATCATCACCATCATAATCACTATCACCACCATCATCATCACCATCATGATCACTATCATTATCACCATTATTACCATCTTCATTATCACCATCATCATTATTATAATCATCATCATCATCATCATCACCACCATCATCATTACCATCATCAACACCATCATCATCATCATCACCATTATACAGTATATTTAGCCTCAGCTGCTAATATATACTTGTTATCAGCTTCTCCCAACAACACTTGTTAGTAAGTGGTGAAAGATGACGTGGTATTTGTTTACGTCAAGTCCAGATCATAATAGGGTATCACACGAGAACAGTTTCCTCATTTCACTATTATGCTATTTTGTTTCCTATTTTTTTCTCATTTTGGGCAGTTTATACATACATATAGTACATATACAGTATACATACATACATAAATACAGTACATACATACATACTGTACATACATACTGTACATCAAGTACATACATACATACATACATACATACATACATACATACATACATACATACATACAAGTTTCTGAAATACAATTTACATACGAATATTACTTCCTATAATAATCTAAATTAATTCTTCCGTAGTTGCCCAATACTAAGGCAAACTAGTCTCCTAATGTTACCCGAAGGAAGACGCGAATTAACAGTTGATGATAAAAGCTCTCGTGTGATATCGTCTTTAGTATTGTCCTGCCTTCACAACAGGCTAATATCTGACATTAATAGTGTATCTTGGAGTATTGAAATTCGAGGTGCTGCTGGTGTGGGTGCATTATTTACATCTATTAATAAACTAGGAATATGTTGATTAGGAATATAATATATAGTAATTAGACAGGGTCTGGTAAATATGTTTGGAACCGTGTGTGAGAAGCAGAACCTTAAGGGAGCCCACCTCGCTTTTTTTCTCTTTCTCTCCCTCTCCCTCTGGTTTGTATCCATTCGGCCCCATTCAGCCTTCTGTTTTAAGACGTTTACCCCCATCCAGGTGTCAATATTTTCCTGGCGAGCGGTAGCGAGCCAGCATATATATATTTTTGTTTCGACAGCAAGCTAAATTTGTAAATTTTTCGATAGAAAAATCTCTCCGGCAAAGCCGGATTTCTCCATACAATGCTGGCTCGCTATCGCTCGCCAGGAAGAACTCGAAACCTGGATGGGGATAAACTTCTTAAAACAGCTGGCTGAATGGGGCCGAATTGATACAAGCCAGGGAAAGAGAGAAAAGGAGAGAAAGATAAAAAAAAAAACGGTGACCCCCCCTTAAGTATTTGGGCATTGTGATGCGTAAAAATGGAGAATGAAGCGCGGGAGAGGCTGCAACAGGGAGTACAAAGGAGTACAAAGGAAATCAAGCAACAACAGATCTAGTGACCCTTCTAGGTTGCTTGTCCTCCAAAACACTGAGGATCAAGTGTCCAAACAGTGGTTTAGAGTGGGTAAGGGAACATTGGAAAGGGAACTACTGCCCTGGAACTAATGTCCGTGGCAGGATTAGGAAGTTAGTAGGGGACAGATGGGTTAGTAACTGAGGGGGGGATAAAATAAAGTTATTCATTTACAAACGCAGTCAGTCGCGGGTTTGATGCGAGATATTTGTCTAGGCGGAGTTTAAATGAATCAACGGTGATGCAGTCTATAACGCTTCGGGGAAGCCCATTCCACAAGTTGACAACTCGATTGAAGAAGAAATTCTTAGATTCGTGTGAGTTAAAAGATTTACCAATAATTTTGCAACCGTTTCCCCGCGTGTAATTAGCTTGGTCGATAGTGAAGTACTTACTACAGTTCATATTGTCGATGCCTTTGATGATTTTGAACACTTGAATTAAGTCACCTCTTAATCTGCGCTGGGTTAAAGGAAATAGATTTAATTCTCTAAGACGCTCTTCGTATGGTTTGTTCTTTAGGCTAGGTATCATTTTGGTAACTCTACGTTGAACTCGTTCTAGCTTGTTTATATCTTTTTGGTAATAAGGGCACCAGGATTGAACGCAGTATTCCAGAAGAGGGCGGACTAAGGAATTGTAAAGGGTTAGGATAACTTCTTTGGATTTATGCTCAAATGACCTGCCTATAAAGCCAATTATTTTGTTTGCCTTCTTAACAACTTCTGAACATTGTTGACTCGGTTTTAGGCTACTCGATATTGTTACTCCCAGATCGGTTTCTCTGTTTACATTCTTAAGCTGAGTGCCATTCATCGAATAGTTTGCTTTAATCATTTAGGTATCCGATATGTAGTACTTTACATTTATCTGCATTGAAACTCATTTGCCAAATTTGGGCCCAACATGACAATTTATCTAGATTGTGTTGCATATCGTCAACTTGTTCTTTTGAGAGTACGCTATTTGCAATTTTTGTATCGTCAGCAAATTTTGAGATTGTACAGGTGAGACCCTCATCTATGTCGTTGATGTAAATTAGAAAGAGAATTGGTCCTAGTACCGATCCCTGGGGTACCCCGCTACTTACATTGGTCCATTTAGATGCCTTACCGTTTATGACTACCCTTTGCTTTCTGTCGCTAAGCCAATTTTCTATCCATTTCAACACACCATCTTGTATTCCATGCGCTTTTAGTTTTAGCAGTAAACGTTTGTGGGGAACTTTGTCAAAGGCCTTTTGAAAATCAAGGTATATAATATCTACAGCTTTACTCTCATCGTAGAGGTTGAGGATATCATGGAAGAAGTCTAAGAGGTTTGTTAAACAGGAACGTTTTTTACGAAAGCCGTGTTGAGTATCTTTAAGTATGTTATTTTCCTCTAAATGATTTACGAGTCTGTCTCGTATGACCGTTTCTAGCATTTTACATACAAGGTTACATGAGGTTAAGCTAATTGGACGATAGTTACTGGGTAGGGATTTGCTGCCTTTTTTGAATATCGGTGTTACGTTGGCTAGCTTCCACTGATCAGGCATAGTTCCAGACTGCAAGGATTTATTGAATAGTAATGTCAGTGGTTTGGAGAGCTCATCCTTAGCTTCCTTTAGAACTCTAGGCGAGATTGTATCAGGTCCAGGCGTTTTATTTACCTTGAGTTTATCTAAACAATTCAATACTTCTCTCTCTGTAACGGTGATATTGCTTAGAACATCCGAATTATCAATCTGAATCGGCGATGGTGTAGGGATATCACTGAGGTCTTCTGTTGTAAACACTGATGCAAAGAAGGTATTGAGGGCATTACTCATTTGTACTTCGTCTTTGGTGTACTCTCCATTTTCATCGACTAACAGTCCAACAGTTGAAGTAACTACTTTTTTCTTTCTGATATAACTATAGAATTCTTTCGGGTTTGTTTTACTTTGATTCGCAATATGTAACTCTAAGGTCTTTTTACTTTGCTTAATTAACTTTTTGGCTTTGCGTCGTAGCTCTACAAATTTCAACCGTTGTTCGTCATTTTGTGAGGATTTTAATCTATCATTAGCAAATTTTTTAGCACACAGGCAGTTTGAAATATCTTTATTCCACCATTTGGGCTTATTATTATGGCCTGGACGCCGTATTTTCGATGGTATGCAGTCTTGCACTGCTTTTAGGTAAATGGTTTCGAATAACTTCCAAGATGTTACTTCCAAGAAGAGGGTTGTAGGAATGCTGAGAGCAGTGACAAGGAATTGGGTGGTCAGCATATGGAAGTAAAGAAGTCATTGCATGATAGTGTGGTAATCCCAAAATGAAGTACGGGAGTGAAGCATGGACGTTGTTGGAGAGACACAAATCAAGAGTGAAAGGATGGAAATTAGTTACTTCAGAAATGCATGTTGAGTTACTTGGAGGGATAGACAGATGAATGAAGAAATAAAAGATTGGTGTGGTGTAGATGTGGATGTGTTGGAAAGTGTGAAAAGGAACACCTAGAGATGGTTCGGCCATGTGGAAAGTATGGGAAGCAAGAGAATGACTAAGAGAGTGTACAGCAGTGAGGTGGAAGGGCAGAGAGGGAGAGGCAGATCGAGAGTGAGGTGGAAGGATGGAGTATTATTTATTTATTTGTTCTATGTGCATGAAGGAGACAAAAGGCAAAGCTGCCTGTAACAAGCATTCCCTCCTAGAGGTATATGAGTGAAAGCGGTGGTGGTTGGGAGGGGCGTCAGTTGACAGGGAACAGAGGTGCCATTCATTCGTGCCCACCCCCCTGGAGATCAATGACGTCTGGCAAATAAACAGATAGATAGATAGATAGATAAATATATATACAGTAGATATAATATATATATATATATAATATATATATATTTATATATATATATATATATATATACAGTATATATATATATATATATATATTATAGAGAGAGAGAGAGAGAGAGTATGCCAAGCCCCCTCTGATATTCTAACAAAATACTCTCAATTTTGTCGTTCTAATTTCCCCTACAGTCAATATACCTCCAGGCTCTTTAACCCCACCCCACCCCCACACACCCTCAGGTAACCCCATCCAAGCACCCATCCAGTTTTATGGTCACTCCCCCTCCAACATCATCACTTTATTTAGGCCCAAGGTTTAATTCTCCCTACCATCGTATATAACTCATATATTTTCTTTCTTCCAGCGTTTAACTATTCATAACTTTATATATCTAACTTTTTGTTATTTAAAAAGTGTAATTATATCTACCATCATTTATCTAACTTGTTTTTATTTACAAAGTTTAAATATTCCCACTATCCATTATCCAACTTATATTTATTGACATAGTTTAATTATACCTAACCTCGTATACCTAACTTGTTTTTAAATCCAAAGTTTAATTATTCATACCATTATTACTTTAACCTTTATATATTAAAAAACGTTCAGTTATTTATACTATTATTCCTCAAATCCATTATTCTTTGATATGCAGGATTCGAATCCCATTGTAGGCATTTATTTACTGTCCTAAATAAGGTGTTGATTCTGAGCATCCTGGATCGAATCCACGACTGCCATGTGTTTGTAATTTCATTAATCGATTTTAGGAGTATATGGTTGTTGAAGGAACATAATAATTGATATTGGTTCATTAATTTATCGAGAGGACTCCTAGTGGTTAAGGCCCCATTAATTGCTCTTTCATTCACATGCATAGCCTACGTGAGTGCAGTTGGGATGTGTGTACTGCTTAGATTGATATGCAGGATTCGAATGGTAAATCGTAGGCAGTGTCCACCATTCTTTAACTTCTAGTGCGATGCATAAGGTGTTGATTTTCGAGCATCCTGGATTCGAATCCACGGACTGCCACATGTGTTTGTAAATTTCATAATCGTTTAGGAGTATAGTTGGTTGTGAATAATAATAATATATTTTTAAAACAATAACTTTCCAGTATTTATACCTAAATAGAATCCAATCATCGTAAACTCTTAGTCCATACTAATTTCAAAGTTTAATTTTTCCTACCATCATCCCTAATCTATTTTTATTATCAACGTTCAATTATTTTTCATTAACTTACACTTTTCCCATCTCTCCTTTCCACAATGCACACACGATTACCAGTCTACACTCTAAAATATACTAACAACAATAACATAAACAACCTCAACAACAACAACAGTACCAACAACAACTCAAACTACAATATCAATAATAATAATAAACATGATAATACTAATACTAATACCAATAACAATAATAATAACAATAATAATAATACAAATAATAATACTAATAATAATAATATAATAATAATAATAATAAAAATAGTATCCATAAAACTAAACAAGTTCGAAAATCTAAATTAGTTTTTCGGTATCTTATTGTATTTATACCCTAAACATAGCGAAATCTTATTTTTAGTCTATCTATCTATCTATTGCCTGACGCCATGATCCCCGAAGGTGTGGCCACGAACGAACCGCCCCCATGCACCTCTGTCCCCAGTCAGTCGACGCCCCTCCTCCCAACCAGCACCGCCTTTATTCATATATGGCCGAACCATCTCAAGTTGTTCCTTTTCACACTTTCCAGCACATCTACCTCCACACCACACCTTCTTACTTCCTCACTCGTCTGTCTATCCTTCCATGTAACTCCGCACGCACTTCTCAAGTAACTCATTTCCACCGCTCTCACTCTTAATCGGAGTCTCTCCACGAACGTCCATGCTTCGCTTCCGTAAGTTAGTATCGGGATTACCACACTGTCATGCAAGGACTTCTTCACTTCCATACTGACCACTCTATTTCTTGTTACTGCTTTCAACGTTCCTACAACCCTCTTCCCCTGTTGCACCCTCTCCCGCACTTCTTCATCCACAGTCCCATCTTTACTCAACACACTGCCCAGATACTTATTTTTAGTAACTTTGCATATTTATATTCTTAATCACCGGAATTATGGTATTATTTTGCCATGAATGATACCAGTCCAACGGTCATCAATAGCAGCGGATCTTTTTATGTGTGTTGAATTAATGATCTCACTATTATCAATATTTATAATCAAATAATTGTATAACTATTTTAATTTATTTATTTATCGTTTTATGTAATAATCTTACCTTTCTTTTTTTCTGTAATCAACGAGCTCCACAGCGTTTATTACTTCCACGTTTAGACATATTCTGAATTTTATTCCTCAGTCCCCCTCGTTGGACCCTTGTGTGTACAGTAAGTGATTAGTTTACATAACATAAGAGAGAACAGAATTTTCAGCCTCGGTGTTTTCTGTTAAGGGGATAGTGGGTATTTTGGGGAGTCTATTTATTCATATATTAATTTATTTTTAAATTTCCTCCCTAGACCTCCATCAAACTTAAATAAACATCCATTAGATAGATTAATTTGTATATTTTTCGATAGAAAAATATCCCGGTCGAAGACCGGTTCTTCCAAAATTACAGGCTCACTATCGTTCGCCAGGAAAAAAATCGACACCTAACCAGCACGAAAGGTCTTAATATTAACAAACAAATGGAGTGAGAGGTCTTAAAATCGCCAAACTAATGGGGCAAAAGTCTAAAAATCTCGAAACCAATGAGGCTATACATGAGGGAGAAAGGGGCCAAAATACCCAGCCCATCTCCCCTTAACTCCTTCAGCACGATGACATAATTTTTTAAAAAGACCTCCGTCTACTTATTGTGAAAAACCTGTTATCCTCCGGTATAATTTTTATTGTATTCTGATTACCATTACACATAAAATGGGCCCTTCTTTAACTACACAAAATCGTCTAATTTTAGCCAGAATCAAAGGTTATTATCTACCTCTGAACAAGTCGCCGAGGATTAACTATAGTCGGTTTCATTCCAGCTGACGATAAATTCAATCCCTTACTACCTGATGTGTCGATACTAAACGGAAAAATGTGAAACTACTATATATCTGCATCCTATTAAGTAACACCCCGTTCTTAACATTTATCATCCATTACAAACCCCAATGTACTTGAATAAACTATAAATTCAGTAACACCCCGTTCTTACCACTAATCATCAATAACAAACCCCAATGCACCTGAACAAACCAATGAAAGCATATGGTCCTCCCGGGATTCGAACTCGGGACACCACGTTTTCATAATTAACAATATACTTCACCACAATCTCTTGGTAATAGCTAAGTAAATAAAGAGAGGCCATGGCAATTTACCGTTAGTTGAAAATAAACAGAGTATAGTGAATCCCAGTAATTTAATCATTGTGACTCAAGCAGCTTATCAAAATAAACCCCAGTACTAAATCCCAGTAATAAATCACAGTAAAATAAATCCCAGTAATAAATAAACCCCAATAATAAATCCCAGTAATAAATAAATTCCTCAATAAACCCCAGTAATAAATCCCAGTAATAAATCACAGTAAAATAAATCCCAGAAAGATGGAGGGAGTACTTCAGTGAGTTGCTAAATGAAAGGAATGACGAGCCAGCAAACATACCTGGATATGGTATGGGAGGGAGAAGGAGAGAAGTAGTGGTGGAGGAGGTGGGGATCAGGAGGTCAGAAGTGTGGGAAGCCATGAAAAGAGTGAAGTTGGGGAAAGCACCAGGAACAGATGGAGTGTGTGGGGAAATGTTGAGGTATGGTGGTGAGATAGTGATAGAATGGGTATGGAAAATGTGCAAACTAGCATGGGAGAAGGGGAGTGCACCCTATGACTGGAAAAACTGGCTTAATAGTCCCCCTATATAAGGGAAAAGGGGAAAGAGGAGTGTGTGGTAACCACCGAGGAATATGTCTTCTAAGCGTAGTAGGGAAGGTATTACAGTAGGGTAGTGATTGAGAGAGTGAGAGTGAGAACGGAGAAATGGATAGGCGACGAGCAGGGAGGTTTTAGGAAGGGAAGAGGATGTGTAGATCAGATTTATACCCTGAATTGTGTTGTGGAGAAGTATCTGGAGAAGAAACAAAAGGTGTATGTTGCCTTTATGGACTTGGAGAAGGCCTATGACAGAGTGGATAGAGAAGGTTTGTGGAAAGTACTTAGAATATACGGAGTAGAGGGCAAGTTGCTGAAAGCAGTGAAGAGCATGTATGAGGGTGCAAAGGCGGCAGTACGTGTGGAGAGTGAGCAGAGCGAGTTCTTTGACCTGAATGTTGGTTTGAAACAGGGGTGTGTGATGTCCCCCGTGGTTGTTTACTGTATATATGGATGGAGTTTATGAAAAGAAATACTATCAAGAGCAGTGGATGTTGGTGTATCGCTGAAAAGGGAGGGAATTGAGTGGAAGCTACCTATACTGCTGTTTGCGGATGATACAGTTCTGATGAGTGATAATGAATGGGAGTTGCAGGGTCTGGTAAATGAGTTTGGAACAGTGTGCGAAAAACGGAATTTGAAGGTAAATACGGGGAAGAGCAAGGTTATGGTCTTCGAAAGGGGTGAAGTCACAGAGTGTGAGGTGAAGCTGAACGGTCAGGCTATGGAGATCGTCAACTCTTTAAAGTATCTGGGCAGTGTGTTGAGTAAAGATGGGACTATGGATGAAGAGGTGCGGGAGAGGGTACAACAGGGGAAGAGGGTTGTAGGAACGCTAAAAGCAGTAACAAGAAATAGGGTGGTCAGTATGGAAGTGAAGAAGTCCTTGCATGACAGTGTGGTAATCCCGACACTGACTTACGGAAGCGAAGCATGGACGTTGGTTGAGAGACTCAGACCAAGAGTGAGAGCAGTGGAAATGAATTACTTAAGGAGTGCGTGCGGAGTTACATGGAGGGATAGACAGACTAATGAGGAAGTAAGAAGGAGGTGTGGTGTGGAGGTAGATGTGCTGGAAAGTGTGAAAAGGAACAACTTGAGATGGTTCGGCCATATGGAACGTATGGAAAGCGAGAGAATGACTAAGAGGGTGTACGAGAGCGAGGTGGAGGGACAGAGGTGGAGAGGTAGACCGAATATGAGGTGGAAGGATGGAGTGAGGAACTACATGAACGAAGGCGGTGCTGGTTGGGGGGAGGGGCGTCGACTGACTGGGGACAGAGGTGCATGGGGGCGGTTCGTTCGTGGCCACCCCTTCGGGGATCACGGCGTCAGGCATTAGATAGATAGATAAAATAAATAAACCCCAGTAATAAATCCCAGTAAAATCAATCCCAGTAATAAATAAATCCCAGCAATAAATCCCAGTAATAAATCCCAATAATTTAATA
>CM064483.1:2066619-2121619 GCA_032716605.1 Paralithodes platypus
TTTTATGTGTGTGCGTATGTGCATTTGACCGGCGTACGAACAGTAAAAATGTGTACTACTTAGAGTGTAAATGAACTCGACTGTGAAAGTGTATGTGTATGTACGTATGAAGGTATGTACAGTATGGCATTGTATTACTCCTGCATGTGTATGGAACTGAACGTTGTCTATAGATCAATTAGGTTATGATGAAAAAGGCAAGTTCTCTCAAATACAAACGTCACCATTCAATAACATCTCAAATAAACAGTATAATATCATTTTTGTCCAATGCACCAAGGAAAAGCTAATATGTATAATGTGCATAAGCATAGAACGTTAGGAAGAGGTGCGCTGTCAACCAGAAAAAGGTACAAAAACAAAACAAAAAATTTGGATACAAATTAACAGACGCCACATCGAGATTAAAAATACAAATCAAACGCTTTTCAAGACTAAAGGTTCACTAAAGAGCACATACCTCCGATTAAGCTGGCTGGTTCTTTAACACTAATAGCATACGCTTAAATTATCTTCTGGATCTGGGTTCCAGGATATGATACAGATCACCTCTTAAGGGGGGTCACCTGCTTTTTTCCTCTTTCTCTCCTTTTCTCTCTTTCTCTGGCTTGTATCTATTCGGCCCCATTCAACCAACTTTTTAAGACTTTTATCCCCATCTAGATGTCGATTTCATCCTGGCGAGCGATAGCAAGCCAGCATTGTATGGAGAAATCCGGCTTTGCCGGAGAAATTTTTCTATCGAAAAATGTACAAATTTAGCTTGCTGTAAAGAAAAAAATATATAGATGCTGGCTCGCTACCGCTCGCCAGGAAAATATTGAAACCTGGATGGGGATAAACGTCTTAAAACAGTACCAGTAGGCTGAATGGGGCCGAATGGATACCAGCCAAAGAAAGAGGGAGAAAAAGAGAAAAAAAGGTAGGTGGGCTCCCCTAAACTGAATCACTTCTTCCTATGTGCATATCCTATCCACTCACCAAATGTCATGCAAATTGGTTCATAACTTTGTGAGATATCATGTTTACAGACAAACAAACAAAAAAGACAAAAAAAGTCGAAAACATAATATCCACCCAACTTCGTTGACGGAGGTAATATTGGAAAATGGCTAATATGAGGAATAAGAAAGAGATAATTTTAAATGCGAATCAAGCATTTCCCGATATATAAGCATGCATAATTTGCTTGTGCAATCATAGTGTTTTGTTCGAGGCTTAATGACGTTGAACAAATTGCCGAACGTTGTCAATTGGCTTCATTAGTTCTGTGAACAATGACTAAAATGAAAGATAAAACGATTAAGAGGATGTATGAAAGTGATTTAACCCTCTACGACATATGACGCGATTTTGAGCCTATTGGGGATACTTTAAAGCCTTTGTTACCATCAGGGGTATTTAGAAACCTTTAGTTTAGTTACATCAACCTCTGCAGTTGTCTTTGAGTTAGCTGTGGGCAGAAAACTAATTTGGAGAGGTAATTATAAGAGTGAGAGAACTTTATTTATTATTGCTAAGCTGGCAACTTCTGCGTCATAAATGCGTGAAAGGGTTAAAAAGACTGGAGACTGCTTGGAAGACTGAGATGTATCATATGGTTTCTATGTGTGTGTCAAAGCATAATAAGAGTAATATATATGTATATGTATATATATACTGTATATATATTATGTATTGTGACGTCTACCAGCGTGGGCAGAATCGCCTCTCGTTAGCCACTAGCGCTCGCCAGGGCAGTGAAATGGGCTACAGTTGTCAGAGAATGTTGTTCTTTCTTTCTTAATAACCGCATTGTCACAGACAGTCCAGTGGTGGTCTTTGCTTTCGTCTGTGACAACGGGAAGTATTTTATATCATTAATAGAATATAAGATGCATTGTAGTGTGAAGTTAAGGAGAGAGAGAGAGCAGGCAGCGAGGGGGTAGTGAGTGTTGCCTCCCTCGCTTGGAGGAGTTTTTCCCTCCCTCGTGCGGGCTTTTCCACGCACTTGATTGGCTGGTGGTTCCTGGTGCGTCCCAGGGGCCTGCTGCCTTGTGACGTATCGGCCCGTGATTGGCCGACCATCGCGCCTTTGTGACTTGCTTCCTGTGTGAGGGTCCACGGGAGCTGTTCTCCTCAGGACAGGCTAGGCGCGCATGCTTCTAACATCCCTTTGCAAACTCTCTCCCGATCACCCCCCTTTACCACTGTCTCTCTCGCTGAACTTCTTCTTTTCCATTGTTTCTCACCTTTATTCAATTACTTGTCCCCTTGGGTTCTGCATACGGTTTCCATAGCCAGCCTATTGTATTGTATGCGCCGTCCTCTGAGATATTTACATGTACTTAGAATAGGTTTAGAGGGTTCTTAGTTAGTATAGGTTAAAGAACTCTGTGTGTCTCCATTATTGATTTAGTGTTTCTGCTCTTTTATTTAAGCTAGACTGGGATAAGGTAACTGTAGTCGTTGTCCCCGATGTGTGTATGGTTTGCTTATACCTACACGACTTCGACCGGTCCTGTGGTAGCCTGTGTTGTCTTTTCGCTTGCTTCCTTTACGAGAACAGCATTGTGTTGACTGAGGGTTTTGGCCTGTTCCAGTTCCACACTTTGCTGCCTCTTTGCTTATCTTTTGAGGGTCGCCAGGATAGAACCAGATACTTGTGATCTGGATCTATCAAGAGAGCACCCCAGTCAATTAACGTAACTTAAAGGATGCAGTCTTAAGGACATCGCTAGGCTACGAGCCTGTCTTGCTCAACCACAGTTCCTTACCTAGAGTATTCCAGCTAGACATTATTAATTGAGTAGACACTTGTTAGTATTTAATATAAGCTCTTTGATATGTACGCATTATTATTCACAGCATTTATTAGTCTAGGTTGTTGTTGAGTTGCACAACCATAGCAGACTGTTTTGTTGATGAGGAAGTACTTCTTTTAGTGTCGAGCATTGCTACCGTTGCACATTTATAGTATTCTCGTGTCAGTTAACATTATATGTCCTATCTTTTAGTGTATTCAGTTTACACGTGTTGTGTCCTGCCTCCTGCCTTTATATAGTTCAAGATTAGATACGAGCATCTTAGGAGCATCAGACTTTCTTCAGAAGTTTCTAGGTCTATGCTGTAGGACTATACTTCACTTTCTTTCAGATAGGAGTGAAGAGTTTATTGTTGTTTAGAGTAACTATATTGAAGCATCTTGTTATTGTATTAAATCTTGCAGTGATTTAATTGATCTTTCCATAGCTTCCCTTTTATGAATTTTAACGTAACTTGCATCTTGTTTGTTATCAGGCTATACCAGTGTGGGTTAGCCTGAAGTAGAGTACATTTATGCCCAGTTAAGGATACCCCGTTATCGCAGATTAACTCTGGAGGGTATAGGTGTTTCTGTTCGCCGGCATATAAGTTCGAGGGTTTGGATCTAGCGTACCGTTGTTGCATAGTGCCCTATTACTAGTCCAATCATTAAGTGCCCTTGTTTTATTCGTAGCCCCGGTCGTAACAGTATATATATATATATATATATATATATATTATATATATATATATAACAGTATAGGGATGGATGGAAAAAGCTTGTATGGGAGATTGAATTATTTTATAAACAACACACACACACACACACACACACACACACACACACACACACACACACACATACAAGCACAGACACACACACATATACAAAACATACACACATATACAAACACCCACACATATACAAAACACACACACACATACGAAACACACACGCATACAAAACACACACACATACACACACATAGATAAACACACACCCACATAGACAAACACACACCCACATATAAAAAAACACACACACACACACACAGTTCTGTACATAATCCTTGTTGGCAGCCTCTGAGGGTTTGGATGATGGTGTTTAACCCTTTCGCTGCGGGTGACGTTCTGGAATGTTTTGGCAAGTTATAGCAATTTTCAGGCTTTAAAAGCCTGTAAAAAACTTAAAAATCGAGTGTCAGTGGGCGGGAGCGTGAAGGGCCCACCTCCGACCCTCAGAGCACCGAGCGGCTCACTGAGCTAGGCTGTGTCTCGCGTGGGTCTCTCTCTGTCTCTCTCACCAGTGTAGCCAAGCGAGCGAGTGTTACATAATAGCGGGGTTCCCGCGTTTCACTGGGACCACTGCGGATGAACCAGACCACATACAGGGTCCGTTCTGGTGTAATTTTGAAGCTATTTTCGCCTAGTTTTCGGAAGAATACACTTCATTTAATGCAGATGCTTGATTTATCATTCAGGAGTGCCTGAATATGCCCTAAATAGCCCAAACATAGCCGCAGCCAAAGGGTTAAGCCTGGTACAGTATGTTATGGTCCATCGCTCCGTATGTGTGTGTTAGAGGAGAGGGCGCACACGATACCTCACAATATATATTATATATATACGCACACAAATACACACGCACATACATACACACACACTCTTTCTCTTTCACATACACACATACACACATACTTTTTTTTTTTTCTCTCTCTCTCTCTCTCTCTCTCTCTCTCTCTCTCTCTCTCTCTCTCTCTCTCTCTCTCTCTCTCTCTCTCTCACACACACACACACATACATATACATACAGTACACATATATACAAACACATATCTGGTACCGTTCTTCAATACATCGTGGTATTTGAAGCTCGGGCAGTATAATGTTAAGGTCCATCTTTCCTACCGTGTGTTAAGAGAAGAGGGTACACATAATGCTTTACACTATCTATCTTATATATACACACATACACACACACACACACACACACTCATATGCATATACACGCACATATATATACTAACACATATATGGTTCCGCTCTTCAATACATCATGGTGTTTGAAGCTCGGGCAGTATACTGTATATGTTAGGGTCCATTTCTCATACCGTGTATTAAGAGGTGATGGTACACATAATGATGCCTTACACTATCTATCTTATATATATACGCACATACACACATACACACACAATCACACTCTCTCTCACTCACTTATACACACACTCACTCTCTCTCTCTCCCACTCTGCTCCACACACACACACACACACACACACCACCCATACTATAAATAGCAACTATAGACACTGCCCCACTCTCAATATTGGACGTCCACTGTCCAACATGGATACACACTCACCGCTTTACACTCACAACAAAGTAAGTGAACAAACAAACAAAAAAATAAGAAAATAAAAATAAATATATAAATGAAGAAAAAAAAATGAAATACAAACACTTTCCTGAACTATAGTTATTAATTCATGTATTATATTTTTGTTTTGCAATTAGATACGAATATATATTTAATCGGAAATATACTGTACTTAAATCGTTTGAATCAATATCCTATTGACAAACAGTTTACATCTAAAAGAAATATCTAAATAATCTCAATTAATTCATTATTGATTTTATTATTTAATTTGTTATTGATTTTTCTTATCGTTGCATCTACGAACCACTATGAGATAAATGTGCGTCACACTTCTCTTACTATGTACAAAGTTTTATGTAGCTTTTACGAATTAAAATCTTGAGTCTGAGTCTGAGTATATCTATCTATCTACCTATCTATCAATATACTTATATACTGACGCACATACCCCCTTTTTTTCTTTTTTTTAGCTAGGGGTGGCCGACTCGAGACAGAGCCCGAACAGGGACAACACAAAAAGAAATAATAATAATAATTAAAGTTGCAAGCAACGTTGTCCGGGGTTTGAGGGGTTTTGCAAGCAGGGTATTGTGTTGGATACAAAAGTTGTGTCACAGATATCAAAAGATCATTTAACTTATCGGGCATGGAGAAACTACAGAAGGAACAGATTGTGCAAACAAACAAGAGAGAGAGAGGGAGAAATTGCCTGTATAAGGGATCTGCCTCTATTCGTTTAGTAACAGAGGTGTAAATATGTGGAATAGGCTACGGAGTGCTATAATGGGATCAAGAACAATAGAGCTTCATCTTGAAATTAGATAGAACGAGATAGGTTGGGTGTGAATGGGATCTGCCATGTGTAGGTCACTCGGCTCTCTGCAGACTCCCGTTTTCTTATTTTGTTTATGTTCTCATTTGTTAGAGAGAGAGTATGGCAAGAGAGAATAGGATGTTTTAAACGTAAGGAAGATAGCGATAAATATGAGAGAGAGAGAGAGAGAGAGCGCGGGATGGGTTGGGTGTGAAAGGGATCTGACATGTGTGGGCCAATCGGCTCTCTGCAGACTCCGGTTTTCTTATGTTCTCATTTGTGAGAGAGAGAGAGAGAGAGAGACTAGGATGTCATAAATGTAAGGAAGACAGAGATAAATGAGAGAGAGTTGTTATGAGATGGGTTGGGTGTGAAAAGGATCTGTCTTGTGTGGGCCAATTGGCTCTCTACAGACTCCCATTTTCCTATGTTCCTATTTCTTAAAATTGTGTTTTGGTTGCAGGTATATGATAACATGGGTGTATAGTAAGTAGTGTAAATAACATGTAACGTTTATGAGATGGGTTGGGTGTGAAAGGGATCTGCCTTATGTGGGCCATTTGGCTCTCTGCAGACTCCCATTTTCATCTTGGTTGCATGTGTGAGGGATCTGCCTAATTTGTACCGGTGTGCAAAACAAACAAGAGAGAGAGAGAAAGAGATTGGCTGTGTAAAGGATCTGCCTCTATTCGCTTGGTAAAAGAGTTGTAGATATGTAGAATAGGCTACCAAGTGCTATAGTGGGATCAATAACAATAGAGCTTCAACATAAAATTTGATAGGACGAGATGGGTTGGGTGTGAAAGGGATCTGCCGTGTGTGGGCCAATCGGCTCTCTGCAGACTCCCATTTTCATCTTGGTAGCATGTGTAAGGGATCTGCCTCATTTGTACCAGTGTGCAAATAAGAGAGAGAGAGAGATTGGCTGTGTAAGGGATCTGCCTCTCTCGTAACAGAGTCGTAGATATGTGAAATAGGCTACCTAGTGCTATAGTGGGATCAAGAACAATAAAGAATTTCAAGATAAAATCAGATAGACATATGGACGAAATGGATTGGATGTGAAAGAGATCTGCCTTTTGTGGGCCACTTGTCTGCAGATTCCCATGTTCATCTTAGTTGCATGTGTAAGGGATCTGCTTCATTTGTACCGATGTGCAAGCAAACGAGCGACAGAGAGAAACTGGGTGTGTAAGGGATCTGCCTCTATTCGTTTAGTAATAGAGTTGTAGATATGTGGAATAGGCTACCAAGTCCTATAGTGGGATCAAGAACAATAGAGTTCAACATAAAATTAGATAGGACAAGATGGGTTGGGTGTGAAAGGCTGCCACGGGCGTGTCTGGCCACCATTTACAATACCTCTACAGATGGGACCAAGAGAATCACCTCTACAGTACCTCACTTGAGGAGTGGAAATAATAGAAAAGGAATTAGGAGGAACAAAAGCATGGCCTGCAATATAGAAAAAGTCAAGAAGAGTGAATCAAAGAATTGTTTTTATCATGCAGCCATGCAAGCCTTTTATATAAAGAGTATAATCTTAAAATATAGAGAATAACCTTGTACATGTATTATTAGGGTAAGTGTTTTTATAGAATAATGATTGCCTTCACAATAAGGAAAAGAATGAAATTCCCATACTACTATTCTGAGATAGGCCAAATTGAGTTCAAATTATCATCCAAATATAGCCTGACTGAAATTGAGGGAAGGTATGCAAACACTGGTAATACTTTCCACTGGTTCAGCTTTTAGTGGGTAGAGAACAGTGTTGGCTATACTTTTCTATAGGACAAACCTGTCCCTATATACAGACCTATTTCATATGGACTTAATTATTTTAGAGTAAATTTAAGTAATTTGCTAAATGAACTAGACAAATACCCAATTGGTTGCATTGTGAAAACATCCAAACTAACTCTTCTATTGCAAATTTAATGGAAAAGCGTGGATACTCTCAACATGTAACACAACCAACAACTGAAAATGGAACACTAATTGATCATGTTTATGCTAAGAGATTAGGAAATATGAAGGTGAAAGTTATTCCCACATATTACAGTTATCATAGTGAATTTCCATTGAAATTTGAATGCCCCTTTTTGTATGTTTTTCCCCTTCTATTCTTATTCTGTCTAATTCGGTTGTCCTCCGGACGGCCTATATCATATTATGCCACCCTGGCCTGGCTAGTTTATTGGCTCCTGACTTTATTTGTGTCTATGGTCGCTGGTGCGGTCAAGCTGACTCGATTCCCCTCAGTGGTGTATTATGTGTGTATCTCGGTGTGATTTATTTCTTCCTTAGACCTGATTTCTCATTCTTCGCCCTTAATCACTTCTTAATTGGTGGTGCAGTGTAGGCACTTATTGACTCACCCTTCGGCCCTACCCTATACGAGTTCTGCTGTGGAACTCATGTGGTGCGGCTGAATTGGTGAAATGGTGAGAAATGTCTGCGTATCTTCACCTTCCTAGATTTGTTCACCTCTTGCCCTTCCCTACCTATCATATCTTGATTGGTTGTCCATCTTGATCTAATCCTTCAGGCCAGCCCTATAAGAGTCCTTTGGGGGAACTCAGTGGTCTGGTTAAACTATTGTAATAAATATCTTTTTAAATATGTAAGATATGCAATAAATTATGTAAAATATATTGTTTTTTCTTTATATATATAATTGTCATTATGAAGTTAAATTGGTTTCACAGGGAAAATATATACTTGAACAATTGTTTCCGCTGACAAAGAAATTATAGATTCTTGGAAGATACCGTACACTACGAAAGATTATTCAACATGGAATTTGAATGGAATAGAGCAGCTTAGCAACGAAAAGCCAATACTCCCCCCTCCCTGTGATTGTGCCAGCTTTTGTAAGCAGTGCAATAACTTAATGAAGGACAGAAAAGCTGCAGGATGCTCTGGCATTCTAGCTGAGATGATTAAGGCCTCAGGTGAGAAAGGTGTTCCCCGTAGGGGTCGAACCCCTAATAATAATAATAAAACAAAATAAAATAAATTCACACACATCCAGGGCTGAATATAACCCTTCCTAAATGGTAAACATATCAGCTCGGTTCCTCAAGCTTAAAATTTACAAAAAAATAAAAATAAGTCTGATGGCCTTAAAATCGCCAAACTAATGGGGCGAATGTTTTAAAATTGTTCTAAACTAATGGGATTAAAGACGAGGAAGAAGGGAATCCAGAAAAATCCTTAAGGCCTTTATTTGTTGTGAAAAGTTGAGGGCCGGGATTTTTGGCCTAGTCATAATGAACAGACTATAGTTCAATGATAAGATAATTTGAAAAAGTGTAAAAATATCCATATACAATTAACACATCTGATACATTTACATAGCTATTTCAAGACATGCATCACCGAACCCCTCCAGAGAGAATGTAATGGACGTATGGACGCCAGCCGTCCGGCTGGCTCAGTTGATAGCGTGCCTGATTCCCACCTTGAAGGTCTCGCGTTCAATCCCCGCTCAGATTTAGAACAAAATTCTGGGATACAGCCGGCGGTTACCATCTCCCCATGAGCAAGAGGGATGGGTAATGGTCTCTGGTAGACTAAAGAAAGCCAAGTGCTTGCGAATCCTCGAAGGAGGAGATACGGGCGCTATATAAGTAAGCAGAAGATTATTATTATTATTATATCATTTGTCTATCTATATATATTATATTTTTCTATCTGGGGTCCAAAATAGCAACCGTGCGATAAGGATTATTTTCGCTTTAGGTGAAGGGCAGAAGGGGTGCTAACAAAAATTATGTAAAGGAATTAAGGAGATTTTTTTTTTAATCAATATTTTGTTTCTAGTTTTCTCCCTAGGTCTCCATCAAGCTTATAAAAATACGCCAAGACCACTCCTTCGAGATAAATTTGCGTATTTTACAGTTGCCCCGGTCAAAGGCCGATTCCTCCTAAATTGCAGGTTTGCTATCGCTCGCCAGGAAAAAATCAACGCCTAAATGGTACAAAATGGGGCAAAAGGTCTTATAATCGCCAAACTAATAGGGTAATGTCTTTAAATGTCAAAACTAATGGGATTGAACATGAGGGAGAAGGGGGTCCACAAACCTCCCCATAATGTTCAGTCCCCTACCTAGTGTTCATATAAGACCAATTATGTACGTCACTGCTACCATGGTTACACCTACTTTTATCATGTCATTAGCCTATACCTTAATTATTGTTCTCCCCCTCGTTCTCTCTCTCACACTCACTTTCACTCTCTTACTCACACTCACTCCCTCTCATATTTACTCTCACCACACTCATCTACTTTTATTATATCATTATACGTTCATTAGTGTTCTCCCCTCGTTCTCTCTCTCACACTCATATTCACTCTCTTACTCACACTCACTCCCTCTCATATTTACTCTCACCACACTCATCTACTTTTATTATATCATTATACGTTCATTAGTGTTCTCCCCCTCGTTCTCATATTCACTCTCTTACTCACACTCACTCTACCTCACACTCACACACTCTCTCTCGCCACCCCCATCATAGCCCATTACACTATCTCCCCAAATACAAATGAAGAAGAACAACACTTTAAGGGGGGGTCACCTGCTTTTGCTCTCTCTTTCTCTGGTTTGTATCCACTCTGCCCTATTCAGCCTATTGTTTTAAGACTTTTATCCTCATTTAGTTGTCGATTTTTTCTGGCAAGCGATAGTGAGCCAGCGTTGTATGAAGAAATCCGGCTTCGCCGGAGAAATTTTTCTATCGAAGAATGTACAAATTTAGCCTGCTGTCAAAAAATGTAAAAAATAATATGCTGGCTCGCCAGGAAAATGTCGACACTTGGATGGGGATAACAGTTTTAAAACATTAGGCTGAATGAGGCAGAATGGATACAAGCCAGAGAAAGAGAGAAAAATAGGTCACCTCCCTTAACCACCTTAGCCAACACCTGCTTGTATAACCCATTCAAACAAAGCAAGGTGATCTGCCCGCCAACTTATAATCTACCACTTTCTTTCATCATTAACCCCTTCCCCAAAACCTCTTCTTTCCCCTCTTAGACCCACCTAGGAAAAAAAAAAAAAAAAAAAATTACCATTATATTCAGGCAAATATTTGACGAATGTATTCAGCTTAGGAAGGACGTCTATCATTATAAAGGCTACAGACTATCTCAAGTAATCCTCTTAGCTATCATATATCTTTCTTAAGCTTCATATAGGCGTCTGAATGTAGCTGATATAAAATACAAGAGACGTCACCGGTAATTCAAGGTTAATTATCACCATCCAGATTATATAGAACTCTACCCTGTTCCAAATAAGAAGGCCAAAACTCTCGAACATTGACCTCTATAACTAACGAACAACTAGAGTAATCGAGCAAATATTTCTACCATTTGGAAAGAGTCAGCCAGGGATGAGGTGTGGAAATGTACAGCCCATTTGCTCAGGCCCTTTTTGAGTTATAGAGGTTAGGGTTGATGATTTCTAGACTACCTATTTGGAACAGGGTATAGTAACAATGCAAATCCCATGAATTTTTGTGCATTTGTACTCTGTATTCCACCAAAACAATTGTACTTTTATATACTATAGTCAATTCATTATAGGTAAGCCAGAAAGCGTGACCCCTAACCTCTGTAACTCAATACGGGCCAGAGTAAATGGGCTGTAACTTTCCACACCTATTCCCCGACTGACTCTTCCCAAATGGTAGAAATATTAGCTCTTTTACTATAGTAATATTTGTTCTAGCTAAAGAGGTGAGTGGTCGAGATTTTTGACCTAATGATAATTAATAGATAATACATATCATATATATATATATATATATATATATATATATATATATATATATATATATATATATATATATATATATATATATATATATAAAATCTATATTCAAGATAAAGAAGATCGGAGAAGTTTAGTCTGTGCGCAGGGAGTCGGTCGGAAAAGAAGCGCTGATGTTATAGGTAGAAGCATCCCTAAATCGGGTGTAAAAAAATATTGCCAGTCTGATAGGGAACGGATTTACGCCGATGGGAAAACGTGTGAGAGAGAGAGAGAGAGAGAGAGAGAGAGAGAGAGAGAGAGAGAGAGAGAGAGAGAGAGAGAGAGAGAGAGAGAGAGAGAGAGAGAGACTATTCCTTGTACCTCCATGTAACTAACCCTAACTCTAACTCGCTCTCGCTCTCTCTCTCTCTCTCTCTCTCTCTCTGAACGATCAAGTTATCCACATCTGAATACTGTCAATCAAAAAATATAAAATGGTGTACGGTACGATGATTTTTCGGCGTAGAAATGTCCCGGCCAAAGGCCGGTTCCTCTTAAGTTACAGGCTCGCTATTGCTCGCCGGGAAGAAATCGACACCTAAATGACATGAAAAGGTCTTAAAATTAATAGAAATGGAGCGAAATGTCTTAAAATCACCAAACTAATGAGGTAAACGTCTTAAAATATCAAACTAATGGGGCTAAGCATGCGGGAGAAGGGGTCCAGAAGAACACCCCCTTAAAAGTATAAATCTCCCCTTACCATGTGAGTGAGCTAGGAGACCTGAACACCATAACCCCGAGTGTTCATCAGTAATGCCACCATAACGTGTGCTAATGGAGAACAATGAACATATTTAACGCCTGGTGTATCTCGAAGGGAAGCTGTTCACTTACCCTAATTACGGTGTAGGGTAAGTGGCAAGTTCCACAAAACAGGATGTATATACTGTATGTATGCATGTATGTATATACTCTGGCACATACCCAATTACATATATATATATATATATATATATATATATATATATATATATATATATTTATATGTATATATAGTATACAGTATATGTGAGTGTGTGTGTGTGTGTGTACAATGTGCGTATGTGTGTATGTGTATGTGTGTGTGTGTACAATGTGCGTATGTGTGTGTATGTGTGTGTGTATTTTACCTCGGTCAAGATTCGAGCCCAGGACAACCGAGTTTAATGTCAGACTATTTGACCGTTGTGTGGTGTAGTGGTGAAGCAGGAGGCCATCAAAATTCATTATCCAGGAGTCGAATCCCCAACCATATTTCTGAAGCACGCACAGGAAACAAGCCCATTTGTACACAGCGAGTTTCAGGCTATAAGGAAGTTGGAGCCGTGAACATCGATATTAAGGAGAAATGCAATAATAATGACAAAATAAAACCATGACGAAAGCAACGCATAACTCCCCATTGCTCGTTTCGCTTCATCTAAGGACACAAACTTTCTTGTCTTCACTTTTTTTACGATTATTATTTTGTCGATTAACTACCGAATCAAGACTTCAGGGGAGATGGGCCGTTTTTTTTGGCCTACTAATCCATGTATTCCTTTATTTCTTAGTTTTCTTGCTAGACCTCCATCAAGCTTAGACAAACACCACCAAGACCCCCCTTCAAGATATTTTTTTTTTACATTTTTCGGTAGAAAAAAAAATGGCAGGCTCGCTTTCGCTTGCTAGGAAAAAAATCAACACTTAAATGGCACGAAAGGTCTTAACATTGACAACAAAATGGGGCAAAAGGTGTTAAAATCACCAAACTAATGGGCCGAACGTCTTATAATCTCAAAACAAATGGGGCTTAACACGAGGGAGAAAGGGGACCAGAAAAACGCCCCACCTCCCCTTAAAACTCAGAATCCCCCCCCCCCACCCCAAGGCACCCCCCGGAGACTCAATCTTTGGTAAACGAGATTATTTCCACGCGGCCGAGTCCTTTATTGGTGTTCGATATTCTTCTGAGAGGGCGGAGTTCCGGCCAATCAGAGTAGTGTTACCTGCGGGCCCGTGTGTGGGGACTTTGGATTTGTTTTACCTTTTGTCTGGCCTTGAAGCTATTATGTCCCTAGGTAAGTCTCTCTCTCGTTCTCGTTCTCGCTCTCGCTCTCTCTCTCTCGCTCTCTCTCTCTCTCTCTCTCTCTCTCTCGCTCTCGCTCTCGCGCTCTCTCTCTCTCTCTCTCTCTCTCTATTGTTTTCTTTTTTCTTTTTTAGTTGCTTCCTAGGCCTCAATCAAGCATAACTAAATTCCCAACGACCCCCTTTCGAGATAAATGTGTACATTTATCGGTAAAAAATATCCCGGTTGAAGGCCGCTTCTTCCTTAAGTACAGGCTCGTTATCGCTCGCCAGGGAAAAATAGACACCTAAATGACACGAAAGGTCTTAAGATTGACAACAACAAAAAAAGTAAAAAATCGCCAAACTAATGGGGCGAACGTCTTAAAATATATAATCTAATGGGGCTAAGCATGAGTGAGAAGGGGGTGAAGCAGACACAGAAGATGAAAGTGAGTGATGGAGAAGAAAGGGAAGGGGAAGAGGAAAAGGAGAAGGGGTACATAAATATTAGTTGACTATAAACAGAATCAGTGTGATGAATGTCGTCGTGTGGGAGGGATTATGGGAGGGCGTTTATATAAAGTTTATATAAAGTGGAAAATAGAGAAGAAAAGGAAAGGGATGATGAATGTAATTATGTGTCTCTCTCTCTCTCTCTCTCTCTCTCTCTCTCTCTCTCTCTCTCTCTATCTATCTACACCAGGGATGTCGGGATTCGAACCAACAATTACCTGGTTTCTATGCAACTTTTATAACCATTTTCATTCAAAAATTGCCGGAAAATGCGCTCGTGTGACACCACCTTTCAGTGCCGGTTGAGATCTATTGCTGGTTGAAATGGTCTACCGGTCTAACCTAGCAAAATGCCTAAATGATGGTCGAGTTGGCACCGGGTGAGGTCTGCTGGATGAAATGGTCTACTGATATATATATATATATATATATATATATATATATATATATATATATATATCTATTGCCTGACGCCGCGATCCCCGAAGGGGTGGCCACGAACGAACCGCCCCCATGCACCTCTGTCCCCAGTCAGTCGACGCCCCTCCCCCCAACCAGCACCGCCTTCGTTCATATACTTCCTCACTCCATCCTTCCACCTCTCATTCGGTCTACCTCTCCCTCTCTGTCCCTCCACCTCGCTCTCGTACACCCTCTTAGTCATTCATACTGTATAAATATATATATACATATAATAAATAAGATGACGAGAGCAATACAATGAAAATGGAGTTGATGTTTGCTCTCGTCATCTTATTTATTCTCAAGATCCGGTACCCTAACGGCCAACCTACTACTGATATTGTATATATATATATATATATATATATATATATATATATATATATATATATATATATATATATATATATATATATATATATATATATATATATATATATAAGGAAAAAAAAACAATCCAAGATGGTCTATGGACACCCAAGCCCAAGTCATTGCCCAGGTTGGAAAATGTAGGGGACTCTTTTGCAGGGATAAGGAACAGGATACTCAATAACAAGCTTCTGACGGCTGTTGACACATGGGGACAGGGAGCCGGTGTTATAAGGGGGAGGTTATTCTGCAACCCTTCTCCCTCATGTTTAGCCCAATTAATTTTGAGATAATTAGACGTTCGCCCCATAATATGGCGATTTTAAGACAAATCGCCCATTTCATTGTCAATTTTAAGACCTTTCGTACCATTTAGGTATAAATTTGTTCATGGCAAGCGATAGCGAGGCTGTAATTTGGCCTTCGGCTGGGAAATTTTTCTGTTGGAAAATGTTCAAATTTACCTTGAAGAGTAGGGTAGGGTAAGTAGGGTATATTTAAAGCTTGAGAGAGAGAGAGAGAGACTTTCTAAGCTAACCGAAAGTGATATACTGTATGCTGCTTAAAATGGCCACAAGGAAAACTATGAATGGCTGAAGTTTTTGTTTTTCCACGAAAGGTCTCTCCCACGTCGAAGAGTGAAGGTAAAAAGTTAAACACAAAAGGAAATACTTGCTTATAATTTTTCCATTTAGTACAAGGAAAATTATATTAATATTATCAGTATTTCCTAGGCTAACATAAACCAATATAATACGACAAACTTAATAGCTTTCCGGAAGTTAGGTGTGCTCAACCGTTTCCGTGGGTTCCTCTCCCCCGCACAGCTTCTTCTCGGAAGGATAGAGTCAAAAGCATTTCGTCTCATCAATTCACCTCCTCTTACTAATTCCCTACAAGCTCTTTCTACACGCCGCAATGTTGCATCTCTCTCACTCTTCTACAACTATTACAATAATCAGTATTCTTCAAAGCTTTCTCAGTGTATATTTCCTCCCTTATGGAGAGTGGTGGGCACCCGCCTTTTAACCCCCCCCCCATCCCTATTCTGTTCAACTATCTAACCAAGAGTGAACCAATTTTCCCAAATTTTCTTCTACATAACAAACAAGCTCTGGAACTCTCTCCCTCAATCTGTCTTTCCTTTATCCTATGACTTTTGTTAAACTGCTTCAAGCTCCGTCTATTCAGAGATTTTGACTCTAACGTACCTTGAATTTGGATCTCTATCACTCTTTCAACTATGGGGGGACACTTGTTACAGACAGCTTTGCCTGTTGTCTCCTTCATACATAAACTAAAATAAAATATCTTTATCAGTCAAACAAAGCCTGACCTAACCTAATTTAGTGTAGCACAACAAATTAAGCTTAAAAGATGGGAAGGAAGTCACTTACTCTACCTGCCATTGAACTTACAGTACATTCTCAGTATCCTTTGGAAACAGAATTGAAGAGTCGTCGAATGTAGAGGAGATATTATAGGTAGCGCCAACGAACTTGACACAAATCTTGATCCCTGACCTCTTCGTAACTCAAAGGAAACTGGCTGTAAGTATCCACACCTATTTCCTGGTGGACTCTTCCCAAATTATAGAAACGTCAGCCTGATTGCTTTAATTCATTTTGAGTTATAAGAGGTTAAGAGGTGAAGATTATTGTCAAGTTCGCTGGCGCTACCTTTAACATACCTACAGTAGGCTCAAAAGTGTCACATATTTCTAGTTAGTTAGTTAGTTAGATTATTGATAACAATTATAATGCAATTACAACTTTAAACAAAACACAAGTTAATAGTATGTAACATAGGACCTGGACAATTACACATACATTTGAGATAACCTGAACGTTATAAAAATACAAGCACAACACCAAAACAATGCTTAAAAAACCCATAAACACAATAACAAAATAACTTGTAACGTGTTTGCAATTTAGGAAGGATATTTAGGAATATACACATTAACTGCTATCTCAATTAACTCTTTAACGCCTGCAAGTTTTTCCTGAGTTGCATAACATTGTCTAATGATAGCCAGAATAAACTGTCAAAACGCGTCATAATCCTCAAGGGGTTAAGGGAGAATGTTTGCTTTTTCTGGACTTCCTCATGTTTAACCTCATTAGTTTTGAAATTATAAGACGTTCCTTCCATTTTGTTGGGCGATTTTATGACCTTTCAGCCCACTTCTTTATCAATATTAGGACATTTCCTGCCATTTAGGTGTCAATTGTTTCCTGACGAGCGATAGCGAGCCTGTAATTTTAAAAGGAACCAGCCTTTGGCTAGAACATTTTTTCTACCCAACAATGTACACAATTATCTCGAAGGGGGTTCTAAGGGGTGTGTTTTCAAGTTTGATGGAGGTCTAGCAAAGAAACTAAAAAATAAATACAAAAATGAAGAAATAGAAAAAAACAAAAAAACAACAACATCCCCCCTTTATATATTTACAGCCAACCTAAAGTCCCAAACTTCCTGCTGGTGTACTTCAACAGGTCATAGGCTTAACTCTTTGGTTTGTATCAGGAGGCAACGTAAGTGATTTCAAAATTAACAGTTATCACACAAAAATGTAGTGCTTTTCTTGTTAATTCTGATTAACTCGTCTCATAAAAGCAAACAATAACATTATAAGGGTGAATTGAATTAGTTATTAAAATGATTAACTCGTCTCATAAAAGCAAACAATAACATTATAAGGGTGAATTGAATTAGTTACTAAAATGATTAACTCGTCTCATAAAAGCAAACAATAACATTATAAGGGTGAATTGAATTAGTTACTAAAATGACTCATGTGACACCAGTGTACCCAGAACAAAGGTATAATTGCTTCAAACTCCATGTGTCCAGGCATTTTGGCTTGAACGTCCCTTGATTTTGGCCCTGTCACTCTTTCAACTCTGGGGGAGGCACTCGGTATAGGCAGTTTTGCTTTTTGTCACCCTCACTCACATAGGAAAACATTGGCAGGTTTTATTATTGGCAACATATTTTGGAACTTTTACACGGGTTTCGGTAATTGTAATAGACTGTGCGAACAATTGACCACCTGCTATAAGGAAGTTGGAGCTGTAGGCATCGATATTTGACAGATTTACCAGCTAAAATACGGACGTAGTACATTTATAAATACACAAAACTTAATTCAACATACTTTTTATCCACCCGAAACCTACATTATTATTGCATTAATGTTAATATCAATGTTTACAGATCCAACATCATTATTAAGGAACATCCCGTTCTTAACATTAATCCTCCAATGCACTTCAATACATTAATGAAAGCTTCTGGTCCTCCCGGGATTCGAACTCGGGACACCACACCCAGAACATAAGCATCTAAACCATTACACCACCAACACAGAAACTCACAAGTGGTCTATTATCTCTTCTCACTCAAACCAGGTAGTTGGGAGTTACGTCAATAAGTTCCAATATCCCTCCTCACACGAAACCACCAATTGATCACTTGCGAGTTTTAGTCTATAAGGAAGTTGGAGCTGTGGCTGTCAATATTCACCAGAGTTATCAGCTATAATACGGTCATTATATACTGTACATTCATTAATACATTAAACCAAATTGATCACACTTTTTATCCATCAGAAACCCACATTATGTTTGCATTTCTCTTTAATAGCAATGTTCACGGCTCCAATTTCCTTATAGCCTGAAACATTCAAGTGGTCAATTTATCACATGCGAGTTTCGGGCTATTAGGAAGTTGGAGCTGTACGTATCGATATTTAGCAGGTGTACCAAATAAAATGCGATTATTATGCCTTACAAATACATCACATAAAATTCAACATACTTTCTATCCATCAGAAACTTACTTTAGTATTGCATTTCTATTAAATATCATTGTTTACGGCTCCAACTTCCTTATAGCCTGAAACTAGTAGGTAGTCAATAACGACATACGTGGACTGAAATTTGTGCGATCAGACGTAAAAAAAAAAAAAACGGTATACATACATACATAATCGACGAATTAGTCTTTCAAATCAGTACATACAAATGATTAAAAACACATTATCTGTATCCTTGTTCATACACTTCAACACGCAATAAGAACAGTGTCGCATAATCCATCGTACGAAAAATAAATAAATTAAAAAATAAATAATAAATCAAATAAAAAATAACCACGCCATATTCCAAGGGCGTACAAAGATTCCCTCATCATCACACACACACACACACACACTCTCTTCTCCACTACCCACCACCACCACACTCAAGCTAGGTCGCCGCTACACTGACTTGTTGCGCTAGACTCACGCAACAAGTGGCTGCGTGCGTGCGTGCGTGTGAGTGGGGGGATTGTGTGCGATTGGGTGGGTGACTTCCTGGTGTGTGTGTGTGTGTGTGTGTGTGTGTGTGTTTGCTTGTTTGTTTGTGTTTTTGTGTTGGGAAATGGGTGAGTGGTTGTGAGGGTTTGTGTGAGTGTGTGTGTGTGTGCGCGTGTGCGTGCGCGCGTGTGCGTGCGTGCGTGTGCGTGTGCGTGTGCGTGTGGGTATGTTTTATATGTGTGTGTGTATCATTAATTCGTATAATAGCGACCAGGGCAATTAGGACTAATGCTATTAGTAATCCTTTGAACGAGTATTAATACCTCAATACGATTGCCTGAAAAGGACTGCATGGGTGATACGGGGGAGAAATATACAGTTTGCTGAATGAGCGGGCTGTATTGTAACTAACACACACACACACACACACACACACATACATACTTCTTCCCCCCCCCCCCACTCCCACCCAGGTCAGATTACACGATACATCAAATAATATGTGTGTGTGTGTGTGTGTGTGTGTGTGTGTGTGTGTGTGTGTGTGTGTGTGTGTGTGTGTGTGTGTGTGTGTGTGTGTGTGTGTGTGTGTGTGTGTGTTTGTGTGTGTGCCTGTGTATGATTATATATACGATAGTGATTGCAAATTATACAGACAAATTCTTTATATATCTCTCCAAGAAGCTCAGAACATGAAAGCAGTGTTATCAGGAAATAAATACACTTGAGCTTGAAAATAATCACACGATATTTATGGCTTACTGTATCTGGAAGAGAGAGAGAGAGAGAGAGAGAGAGAGAGAGAGAGAGAGAGAGAGAGAGAGAGAGAGAGTTCACCTGAGGATACTGCAGGACACTCAAAACGACTGAATATAGAATTTATCGCTAAAGACATTGATAGACATACACCAAAGGCTCTCACTCTCACTCATTCACACTCTCTCAAATACACTCTCTATATCACAAACACACACACACTCTCTCTCTCTCTCTTACACTCTCACTCACTCTCTCTCTCTCTCACACATACACACTCACTCTCACTCTCTCTCACTCTACCCCTCTCTCTCTCTCTCTCTCTCTCTCTCTCTCTCTCTCTCTCTCTCTCTCTCACACACTCATTTTCTAGTTGCAGATGTAGTAAGCCAGGTATGTCTCGTTAAAGTGATTGTTTCCCGGCTCAAGAGTTAGTATATTGTCAACACTGATTAAATATTCTGACCTTTTTGAAAAATATAGATATGTAGCTTTTCTGCGTATTTCCGACATGCATTCACGTACGTATTCACACTTAATTTATTCACACACACACGCACACGAATACGCACACGCACACACACACACAGACAAGCTCTCTCTCTCTCTCTTTTTCTTACACACACATGTACTTAAATTCTGGTATTAAATCAGATTGGGGTGTAGTCAAAAGTGGTGTTCCCCAGGGATCTCTCTTGGGTACCCTATTGGTTGTGACCTTGACTTAGGCATAACTATGCTCCGTTTCTTTTCAGCTGACGATAGATTGAATCCCTTAACAGCTAATTTATCGATACATCATGGAAAAATATGAAACTAATATGTCTCTGTATCATATAACACCAATTTTATATAATTTTCACCATATATTACTACACAATCTTCAAAATTACCGAGAAATCTTGATGGGAGCTTTGTAATTTACCGCCAGTTGAAAAGAAACAGACTATAGTAAGATCAGTAAATATGCAGGCACCAAAATGGGGAGAATAATAGTTTAGGACAGTGGTATTGAACATCTCCAAAAATATTTAGATACCTTACGTGAATGGTCAATGAATCGGCAGATGAATTGCAGATGAATGCAAGATATTATCCACCCAGGGAAGACAAATACACTATAGTCACGGTAACTATAGTCCATTCATTATATGCAGGCCAGAATTCGTGCCCCATTAAACACTGTAACTCAAAAAGGGCAGCAAGAGAAAGTGAGCTGTAAATTGCCACACCTATTCCCTGGCTGACTCTTCCCAAATGGTAGCAATATTAGCTCGATTCCTCTAGTCGTTTTTGTGTTATAGAGGTTATGGCCAAGATAACAATAATAATAATGAATAGACAGTACAAACAAATGAAGACTGTCAAGGAATCTGTGACTGAATCGCCAACTAAACTGAAGGTAGATCATCATAAGCGAGATAATTCCTACACAAGTTTAAGTTAACCCCTTGACGATTATGACGCGTTTTGACAGTTTACTCTGGCTATTATTAGGTGATAATATTCAGATTACGAAGGGTTTAAGGAAGTCAGGCGGTTAATTGAGATAGTATTTACCCTTTTGATGGCCACAGATCCTTCCTAACTTGTATAAAATCGTCTAATGATAGACAAAATAAACTACTGAAATGCGTCATAATGCTCAAGGGGTATATTGTATTCAGCGGGTGTGGAAAGCTTTTTTCTCGAGAACTCCAGACCCTTGGTAACAAGTGGCCTGATCCCTGGAAACAACTCGCCAAAATGCTCTGGACCACTACCTTCTACTCATACTATTAATGTCTGCAACATTCGTGCCTTTCCTCTAACTTCCACTCTGTAGAACACCACCTCTCCTCTGCCAATCCTGATCTTCTTTTTCTCACTGAAGCACAGTTGTCTGGGACTACTGATATTATTAAATATGAACGGACAATAACATTTTACTCACGGGTTGCGAAGTGTTTCTCTCAAGCAGCTTACCTGGAAAGATAAAGTTTGATTATTAATAACACGTTACGGTACTGCAGTATTGTCTGTTTGGAGGTAAACGTTTAAGGGAGAATAGGGTTACTTCAATGTACTCTCTTAGCGCTGCAGTACGAGAATATAACACACACACATACACATGCATATAAACACTCACCCAATCTCGAACACTCACCCACACTCACATACAAAGACACACACACACACAATCACAAACACACACAATTACGAACACACACACACACAGACACACACACACACAATCTCGAACACTCACCCACACTCACATACAAAGACACACACACACAATCACAAACACACACAATTACGAACACACACACACACAGACACACACACACACAATCTCGAACACTCACCCACACTCACATACAAAGACACACACACACAATCACAAACACACACAATTACGAACACACACACACACACACACAATCTCGAACACATACACATACACCAATACTATGTACACAAGCACAGACACACTCTTTTAAGCACACCACCACACACACGCTCAAGCCCACACTCACATACGGACACACACACACTCCTGCTATAATAATAACACACAGGCACTCAAACCACTCGTAAACACATCTCTCTCTCTCTCTTAGGCAAGCACTGCATAACACACACTCACGGCTAGATATAAATAACGAAATATATGGGATGTAGGAACCGTTTAACCCTCTCCGACATATGACGCAATTTTGAGCCTATTAGGGATACTTTACAGCCTTTATTACCATCAGGGGTATTTACAAACCTTTAGTTTAGTTACTTCAACCTCTGCAGTTGTCTTTGAGTTAGCTGTGGGCAGTTGGAGAGGTAATTATAAGAGTGAGAGAACTCTATTTCTTATTGCTAATCTGGCAACCTCTGCGTCATATGAGTCTGAAGGGGTTAAGAACATGTTTATGATGGCACAGAACAAATATGTACCAAAAAATGTTAAACGAACGAGTTAAATAAAAAATAAATAAATATGGTTCAACAGTGAAATCCGTAAGGCAATAGTATATATACAGAAAATGCTCATGCTTAAAACAAATGACTATATTCTAATGACCAAGTAAAGAAATTATACAACCTTGCTAGAAGAAATGTTAAGAAACTGATTAGATCCGCTAAACGTGATTATGAAGTATCTATAACCAGAAACAGCACCGACAACCCAAAGCATTTTTATAGCTATGTACATAACAACAGAGAAATAAAAAGCAGAATAGGCTAATTAACTAGAGATGATCAAATAGTGACGACCGACATAGATATTGCAAATACACTTAACGAATTATTGCGTTCTGTTTTTACAAAATATAGGGCAGTAACAACGCAATAAATAGAACTTTACTATCAGCGCAATTGAAGTATTATGTAAATTAAATACATTTAATATCAACAAGTCTGATAATTTTCATACTAGGATAGTAAAACAAGTAAAACAAAATATATGCGAATCCCTAACCATTATCTGTAATTCATCACTACAGCAGGGGTGTGTCCCTAATGATTGGAAAAACAGCCAACATTACACCCATTCACAAAAAGGGTAATACTGCCAAAAGTAGTAATTACAGACTTATAAGTTTAACGGTCAGTAATTCTTGAAACCATTTTAAGAGATAAAATAGTTGAGTATCTTGAATCTAATGAATTAATAAGAAACAGCCAGCACGGGTTTAGGACCAGCAAATCGTGCCTAACAAACCTCCTCGAATCTTATAATATATTGTGTTCTCTTCATGACTCAACTAAGGCGCATGACATAGTCTACCTAGATTTTCAAAAGGCGTTCAACAAGGTGCCTCACAATAAATTATTAGACAAATTAGAAATGTTCAATACAGTGACTAAACTCACTCATTTATCGTGACCATGTGAGAGAGAGAGAGAGAGAGAGAGAGAGAGAGAGAGAGAGAGAGAGAGAGAGAGAGAGAGAGAGAGAGAGAGAGAGCATCTCCCCCTTTACCTGGCCCCCCCACTCCTCTAATGAAAACAAGCGACCCACTACCTACCAATAAAAGAGGGAACACGACATTAAGAAGGCCTTGCCAGCGTCTAATGAAATAATACTTAATTATCCACCCTAGCGAGGCAAGAGGGAGTTTTTCAAAGCCATTTTGTTGTATATTTAATCAATTACGTCACCCGCTAACAGAGTAGGCTACATTAAAAGTTCGGTATACGGAAAAATGAGAAACTTAAAATACTTTTTAAAAACACCATCGTCTTCTGAACGTATGTATCTGTTTAATGCACGCCTTTGCAACTGTAGAATACTTCGAAAATTAATCGAAATACCACCTATAATAAAAAGTTAATACACTATTATTGTGCGGAATTTTCTTATTCCAATCATTATTCATATCAGTTTATTTGTATTGCAACTTTTATGATACCAATAGCTTTTACTATACTGTATATTCAGCATTTAATGGGCTATTATAGATGGCAATGTATGTAATGGCTGTGACGATATTGCTTGTTAAACCAAAATAAAGTACACATAAAGTACACATAGGACGGTTCATACCGCTTGGCTATACAAATGTATGGAAGGGCAGCGTTACCAACTTATCCCAAGTAATCTTGCTGCGAGTTTAACTCATGTGTGTGTGTGTGTGTGTGTGTGCGTGTGTATTTATCAACTGTATATATTCCTCTTCAGCACACATTTAACCCCCTCGTTCTGTCAGCAACCCGTCTACTCCGCGTCCCTCGTTAAAAAGCCAGAAGAAACCTATATAAATATTTACCCAAACCGTCACGCCAATCTCCTCTTCCCTTCCTCTACCAGATATTCGGGAGGAGGCACACGCTCAGTTTTTCGGTTCATTTTCGATCTGTAATTTTATTCCGGCAATATTAACAGGGCGCGCCGTTCTCGGGTTAAAATACCTAAACTAATCTGGCGAAGGTCTTAAAATCCCAAAACTAATGGGGCTAAACGTGAGGGCAATCTTCTCTACGTACGAGTTAGAGAGGTAGAGTCACACCAGTAAATTTATTGGCAATTTTCTATCGATAATTTTAATCTGGCAATAATATCAGGGCTATTAAGTATTGATAATGACAAGTGTAGTCAGTTTCTTTCACTATAGTCCATTCATTATAGGTAGGACTAGAGCAAATGGGCTGTAAATTTCCACACCTATTCCCTGGCTGACCATTCCCAAATGATAGAAATATTAGCTCGAGTACTCCAGTTGTATTTGATTTATAGAGGCTAGTGTTGAAGCTTATTGGCCTACTTATAATGAATGGGCTATAGTGAAAGAAACTGACTATAATTGCCAATATCAATACTTAAGGGGAGATTTCCATTTAAGAGTGTTTTTTTCTGTACCCCCTTCTCCCACATGTTTAGCCCCATTAGTTTTGAGATTTTAATGCCTTCACCCCATTATTTGTTTTCAATTTTAAGACCTATCGCCCCATTTCTGTCAATGTTAAGACCTTTCTGGCCATCTACAGTAGGTGTCGATATTTTTCCTGGCGAGGGATAGCGAGCCTGCAATTTAGAAGAAACCCTGCCGGCACATTTTTCTACCAAAGAATGTACAAATTTATCTCGAAAGGGGGTCTTGAAGGTATTTTGTTCAGCTTGATGGAGGGCTGTGTGTGTGTGTGTGTGTGTGTGTGTGTGTGTGTGTGTGTGTGTGTGTGTGTGTGTGTGTGTGTGTGTGTGTGTGTGTGTGTGTGTGTGTGTGTGTGTGTGTGTGTGTGTGTAAGTGCGTGTGTAAGTGTGCGTGTGTGTATGTGTGTGTGTGTGTGTGTGCGTGTAAGTGTGTCTTCCCGTCATTGTCATATATCTACACCGAAAGAGGGCTCAACGGGAATCGAAACATCTGAATATATACATGGGGTGTCATGAGTCAATTATACGATGTGTGTAGCTATACCTCTCTTGTTTCTCTGTCAAGGTCGTCAGATTAGATTGTCAGGATATATATTTGATTAGCCTTTTCATGTTCACAGTTTTCCTCTTCATCAATTGTACATTTTGAAGCTATGTTGTGTTGTCACTTACTCCACAGTGAGCAGTTTTGAGATTTTAAGCCATTCGCCCCATTAGTTTGGCGATTTTAAAACCTTACGGCCGGGGCATTCTTCTACCGAAAAATGCACAAATATATCTCGAACGGGGATCGTGGGGGGACATTGTTTATGCTTTATAAAGGTATATAGAGAAAACTATCTATCTATATCTTTCTATTGCCGGACGCCGTGATTCCCGAAGGGGTGGCCACGAACGAAACGGGCCGACACCCTTCCTCCCATCCAGTACCGCCTTCACTTATATACTTCTTAACTCCATCCTTCCACCTCTCACTCGGTCTGCCTCGCACGATACATGTGTACATTTTCGGTAGAAAAATGTCCCGCTAATGGTGATAAACATGAGGGAGAAAGGGGTCCAGAAAAACGACCCATCTCCCTTTAACTTGTTCAGAGAACTAGGACGTACTCTTTCCTTTTAATTTGTCTACTGTTAGACGATTTTGTTAATATTAGAATGGCTAGATGGGAGGCCCAGGGGTCGAGTTTACCCCTTTACTAACTAGAGTCCCACAAATCGTCTAACAAGTACCAACATAAAATTAAAAAAAGCGTCCTTGAATACAACAAATAAACAAATAAATACATAAATACGTAACTAAGTAAATAAATATACAAACATACGTAACTAAATAAATATATCAATAAATAAGCAAATCAATAAAATCTAACCTGGACATTATTATTATTATTATTATTATTATTATTATTATTATTATTATTATTATTAGTTTTGTTAAGCCAGGATTTTGTTGATAATAATAAACCCAGGGGCATTTTATATCAAGCCACTCTCTTTATTGACAGACTGGAAGTAAGACTAGGGGGCCCCTTTTACGATATTAACTTTTTGGTTCAGAAATGCCTTGGGCGCTCTGTCCTTTTAGTACCTTTTACTTTTCATCTCTCACAGACACACACACTCTGTCTCTGAGAGAATATGTGTGTGTGTTCTGCTAGAGTGAATGTGTGTGTGTGTGTGTGTGTGTGTGTGTGTGTGTGTGTGTGTGTGTGTGTGTGTGTGTGTGTGTGTGTGTGTGTGTGTGTGTGTGTGTGTGTGTGTGTGTGTGTGTGTGTGTGTGTGTGGGTGTGTGTGTGTGTGTGTGTGTGTGTGTGTGTGTGTGTGTGTGTGTGTGTGTGTGTGTGTGCGCGCGCGTCCGTGTGGGTGTGTGTTTCTGAGTGAATGTGTGTGTGTCCGTTCTGCTAGAGTGAATGTGTTTCTGTGTGTGAGTGTGTGTGTGTGTGAGTGTGTTCTGCTAGAGTGAATGTGTTTCTGTGTGTGTATGTGTTTGTGTGTGTGTGTGTGTGTGTGCATTATTCAACGTGGACCAGCCATGAGTAATCTAGATCATACCTGGTAACGACATAGACCTAAACATGAATTAAAGCCGACGATATTCAACTACGAACATGACATTCGTAATCACATCGTTGTGTAACATAATCACAGTAGGTTACACACACGTTCATCATTATTATTATTTTCTTCTTCTTCTTCTTCTTATTATTATTATTATTATTATTATTATTATTATTATTATTATTATTACCATCCCTGCATCACCTTCAAAGCAACAGTTTGACCTCTTAAAAATATGAAATGTATATAACTATCAACTCTAGAAATCCGGACGAAATTTAAAGGTGGGGGTGCATAGGTTGAGATAAACATGGAATAATAATCGCCAACCTACTGTACACATAATTATCTTGAAAAATGCAGTGGCACTGAAATAATTATTTACAGTGGTATAAAGGATTTTGTGAATCGTCTATACCAGACCTGTGACGTCATAGTGACGTCACACCAGATCCTCATCGTGGACTGGATGGTGGACTTACACTCCTATGACGTCACAGGTCTGGTTTAGACGATCCACAAAATCATTTATACCATTGTTAATAATTACTTTGGTGCCATTTCATTTTGCAAGATAATTATGTGTAGGCTGGCAATTATTATTCCATGTTTATCTCAACCCATGCACCCCCACCTTTAAGGGATATATTTTATATTTATGTATTATTTACTTGTTTTATTTTGAGCTCCCTCCCTAGATTTTCATCATGCTTAAAAAAAAATGCCCCCCAAATCCCCTTTTGAGATCAATTTGTGCATTTTTCGGTGGATGCCCGGCCAAAGGCCGGTTCCTCCTAAACTGCTATTGCTCGTCTGGAAAAAATCGACATCTAAATGGCACGAAAGATCTTAACATTGACAAACAAATGGCTCGAAAGGTCTTAAAATCGCCAAACTAATGGGCCGAACGTCTCAAGATCTCAATATTAATGTGGCTAAGCAAGAGGGGGAGGGGGGGGGGGGGTCCAGTAAAAAAAAAAAAAAAAAAATGTCTTTGTAAATGTAATTAATATTGCTTGACGTTAATTAAAACATACTAAAAGGACTAGAGATTTTTTTTTTGTAATTTTATGTTTACGCAGTCTCGGAGGATAATAATTAGATATATATATAATTATATATATACCGGTACCGGTATATATATATATCGATAATGTTCTCTATTATTCAACGTGTAGCACAATCCGAATATAACTCTCTCTCTCACTCACTCACACTCTCTCTCTCTCTGACTCACTCACTCACACTCTCTGTCTCTCTATCTCATTCACTCTCTCTCTCTCTCTCTCTCTCTCTCTTAAGTGGTACAGTGTAATGCATTTGGCACATTCAAAAGGAGTCTAGACATCCATTTCGAGGAGGTTGGAGTAAAAAAAAAAAAAAAAAAAAAAAAAAAAAAAAAAAATTAAGCATCATTCATATACAATATTTCTCAACTTCCTTCTTCCTTCTACTAGGGGTTTTGTTTCCCCAACTAAATGTTATGCCGAATCAAGGTAGGAGGGAGTGGTGGGTGGGGAGGGACCCTTCTGCTTTGCTACCCTTAGCTTCCACTTTGTAGGAAAGTCCATGTTATAATTAATTCCGGACTGCCTAGTAAGGACTGCAAAGTCTGTGCAGTCTGTGTATCTATGTAACTCTATGTAACGCTCTCTCTCTCTCTCACTCACTCTCTCTCTCTCGGCAGGTTAATCCCGAGGTACATCCGGAGAGTTACCTGGTGCTTTAAGGGAGATGTAGCGTATATACCTTTGTCTGGTCAGAGGCACCTAGGAGCATTGTTACTGTGTGTGTGTGTGTGTGTGTGTGTGTGTGTGTGTGTGTGTTTATGTTGGCTGGTACATATTACACCTACACACACAGTCACACACACCTGCATATACACACCTTACACACATGCATTAATTCACACACACACACACTCTCTCGCTCTCTCTATCTGTTTCTGTGTGTGTGCGTGTGTATGTGTGTGTGTGTGTGTGTGTGTGTGTGTGTGTGTGTGTATATGTGTAACTTCTAATAGTGCATGATATGTTTTCGAATCAGAATAAAACTGACGCATATTTTACTGAAAGGGTTATCAATATAGATCCTAACTGATGCTGGCAGCTGAATTTTATATGAAAACAGCCGCGATTATATGCATCTTAGGAAATACCTCTACGAATCAAAATTATCTTAATTAATCTTTTGACTGTCACAGGTACTCTTTGGCTTGTATCCATTCGGCCCCATTCAGCCTACTGTTTTAAGATGTTTACCCCATCCAGGAGTTAATATTTTCCTGGCGAGTGGTAGCGAGCCAGCATATACAGTATATATTTTTGTTTTGACAGCAAGCTAAATTTGTACATTTTTCGATAGAAAAATTTCTCCGGCGAAGCCGGATTTCTCCATACAATGCTGGCTCGCTATCGCTCGCCAGGAAGAAATTGACACCTGGATGGGGATAAACGTCTTAAAACAGTTGGCTGAATGGGGCCGAATGGATACAAGGCAGGGAAAGAGAGAAAAGGAGAAAAAGATAAGAAAAAAAGCCGGTGACCCCCACTTAACACTTATGCTGTGGGCTTATTTGCGCTATTTAGGGCATATTCAGGCACTCCTGAATGATTAATCAAGCATCTGCATTAAATGAACTGTATTGTGCCGAAAACTAGACGAAAATAGCTTCAAATTGAGACCAGAACGAGCTTCGTAAGTGGTGGGGTTCACCCGCAGCATTGCCATAGACATTCGGGAAAACTTGCTAATTATTAGCTCTCGCTCGCTCTGCAACACTGTTGTGAGATACCCACGCGAGACACAGTCTCCCTCAGTGAGCGGCTGGCTGCTCTGAGGGTCGGAGGGAGGTTCCTCATGCTCCCGCCCACTGACACTCGATGTCTACGGCTTTTACAGGCTTTTAAAGCCTGGAAATTGCTGTAAATTGTCTATGCGTTCCAGAACGTCACCCGCAGGGAAAGGGTTAAACAATTATATTATTAATGTAAGAGGATAGAGTTCAAAGGCAACACATGATAACTGGGTTGTTGTGTAAGAGAGAGAGAGAGAGAGAGAGAGAGAGAGAGAGAGAGAGAGAGAGAGAGTGTGTGTAGCAAGTACAAACGGCTTTATACTGTACAATTGCTTCCTCGCCTTTCTCTTGCTCTCTCTCTCTCTCTCTCTCTCTCTCTCTCTCTCTCTCTCTCTCTCTCTCTCTCTCTCTCTCTCTCCCTGTTATCACCTGGCTATCACATTGCCCTTTAAACTATAACAATAACACTCGGAATCCCCGGAAAAACATGAGTCCCATAAACCTCACTAACAGTCCAAATCTCGAAACCATCAACCACTCTCTATCTATATAAACATGGCCGACTATACTAATAATATACCCGGTGTTGTCCATGCCCAAAACTATAGCAAAATGTACACAGTCTGACCTACCCGTTTGATTTTGTCATATATTTATTTCCTGCCAGTTTTGTTAGATACTTCTAAGAATTAAAAGCAGACATTCTGAGTAAAAATAAAATGTTCTATAAACGTATGTTTTTTTTAAACATATTTGCAGGAATGACCCATTAACGTCGAGATTTTGTGTTTTTCGTATTATTTTAACCCAGTTTCCCTCTGAAAGAAAGGTATAGAGATGGAAATCAATAGTGTATGGTAATGTATCGTATGAAATCTTCAAAAAAACACCGACAAATCATTTGTTGATCTCTTCATTTTCTCATGGGAATGAGTTGAACTTGACAAGTATAACGCAAAACAACATATTCAACGAATCGCTACGGGAAGATAAGAACAGCTACATAGGAGTGTGTTATGACTATTGAAAGTATACTGTATATTATACAAGACTACATCACACACTACTCAGACTTATCTCCATTTTTTTCATGCTGAGGAAAATAAGGGGTACAAATGGCAACACAAATAAAACTGCAAAGCGAATAAGGAGAGCATAATTGTGTAGCGTTTTCGTCAGTTTTAACCCAGTTTTTGTGTAAGGAAAATGAATAGGAAAACACTAAGCAGTGAATGATGAAAAATTGTATCAATACTAAATATACACCACAGAACCTTGCTTAGCTATTATCTTCTTCCCGTGATGATGAGATGAATATGAGGCTTTGTATGTTTTTGGTAATATTCAACCAGCCTTTTTTTTTTTTTTTTTTTTTTCTATATTCCAACTTACTTCCTCTCGGGCATAGGCTGAGAGCCTCAACATTCACCGCTTTACAATGAACAGTGAAGCCCGTGAGGTCTTGTTCCAGTCTAGGGAGTGAGACATGTGAAGCACGTAGAGTACAACGAGCACCTGCCATCTTGCCTTCACATGAGGCACGGTGCTCACTCATGGCCCGAAACGACCCCATCTCTGAAGCCACCTCGTTCCCGTGCTTCACTGTCTCACCCCCTACACTCGGACTCTCACACTTATACACACACAACGCCACCTGTTGAGCAGATAACTCACCAGGTATTGCACCCCTATAGCATATTTTGAATATGGGAATATTCATACAGTGCTATTTAATCAGGGAACAATGAGGGTATTTTATTGACGTTTCGGTGGGCTTGTGGTAATGCACTGATACCAGGTACAGCACAAATTCCATCCCAATAATATCTTCCCATTGATACATTGGGATTTGAACCCGGGACCTATGGATTACCAGGCCAGTGGCAAGACCACTCCACCACACCTCGCCACGGGATTAGGAAGAACGATGCAGTGGAGTTCTAGGAGTTATTATTAAGAGGGCCCACCTAGTTTTTTTCTCTCTTTATCTTGTTTCCTCTCTCTCTCTCTGGGTTGTATGCATTTGGCCCCATTCAGCCTACTGTTTTAAGACGTTTATCCCCATCCAGGTGTCGATTTTTCCTGGCGAGCGGTAGCGAGCCAGCATATTTAAAAAAAAATTGACAGCAGGCTAAATTTGTACATTTTTTCGATAGAAAAATGTCTCCGGCAAAGCTGAATTTCTCCATGCAATGCTGGCTCGCTATCGTTCGCCAGGAAGAAATCAACACCTGGATGGGGATAAACGTTTTAATACAGTAGGCTGAATGGGGCCGAATGGATACAAGCCAGAGAAAGAGAGAAAAGGAGAGAAATAAAGCAGCATTGACACCATGTCTCATCATACACTGCGTAATTTTTTCCCAATCCATATATTATTGAAGGACATCGGGGTTACAAATGACGAAGCCTTCCTTTAAGGGGAGATGGGCCGTTTTTCTGGTCTATTAATTCATATATTCCTTTATTTCTTAGTTTCCTCGCTAGACCTCCATCAAGCTTAGAAAAACACCCCCTAGACCCCCCTTCAAGATAAATTTGTACATTTTTCGGTAGAAAAATGTCCAGGCCGAAGGCCGGTTCCTCTTCAAATTTCAGGCTCGCTATCGCTCGCCAGGAAAAAGTCGACACCTAAATTACACGAAAGGTCTTAAAATCGACAACGAAATGGGGCGAAAGGTGTTAAAATCGTCAAACTAATGGAACGAACGTCTTATAATCTCAAAACAAATGGGACTTAACACGAGGGAGAAAGGGGATCAGAAAAATGCCCCATCTCCCCTTAAACTTTCCTTGAATCTTTCTCATCACTCCTTGAAGGTTTTAAAACTCTAGCTTGATAAAATGGCCTTATACTGTATATATAAAAACAAACAAACCTATATGGCCATGATTACATAGATGCAGGAACAGCCCAATTAACCAGAATGTGACGTAAAATTGTCCTTAACCCCTTGAGGATTATGACGCAATTTGATAGTCTATTATGGCTATCATTAGACGATTTGATAGTCTATTATGGCTATCATTAGACGATTTGATAGTCTATTATGGCTATCATTAGACGATTTGATAGTCTATTATGGCTATCATTAGACGATTTTACGCAGTTTAGGAATGACATCTAGGAATTGAAGGGGCCCAAACCATATCATATTTGCCTCTGACTCCCACAGATCCTTCCTAAGCCGAACAAAATCGTCTAATGAAAACCCATAATAAACTACTAAAACGCTTCATAATCCTCAAGATAAATTTATGGTCCCTTTATGTTATTATGTTATGGACCCTGACAAATTAAACCGGAAGTAGCTCGATAAAATATAAAATATAACACAATATAATATAATATAATAATATAATCGCGCTCCCATTGAAAGGGTTGGGTGCAATATAATTAATGCGAGCTACTCTTAATTCCTGTTGTTATAGAAATGGCACGATTGCCTAAATCCGCTTTGCCCGTGCCAAAACGTGTTAGCACAATATAATTTCCTAGTTTACCTGTGTGGATATATATGGCTTTATGTTATCCTTGCGCACACACACACACCCACACACAGACACACACACAATGATCCTATGGTCTTGTGGTCTAAGGCGCTGTACGGTGGTCTCGCGCTGACTGCGGGCACAAGGGTTCGAATCCACCAGAATGGCCATAGCGACGAAGATAATTGTATCGTGGTTCCTCCCTAACCAAGCTGCTATCAGCCTGTGTTCGCCCACACATCTTCTCACCAATACATAGTGCATCTGTGTATGTACTTGGGGGGAAGCCAGGTACCTCACGGTCGCCAAAGGTCGCATGAGACCTCGTAGTTAAGGTAGATTAAGTATTGTTCTGTACCTAGGTTTAAGAAAAATTATGTAGATTTTCCGCCTCAGGGCTGCAATTAACAATAAACCGATAATTATAATTATTATTCTTTCTATAAACACACACACACACACTCACCGTACATGCAACAATTGTCAACTCAGGGGTTACCTAGTCCCACCATGACATGACAACATTATAATTAATTGATCACGACGAGTTAATTCACGGTCAAATGGATATATTGGCAGCATCAAAAGAGCCTATGCGTGGTTTAGCATTAATTTCTTGATTCGCTCGGGCACCTGACTTAAGGGGGGTCACCTGCTGTTTTTCTCTTTCTGGGTTGTATCCATTCGGCCTCATTCAGCTTACTGTTTTAAGACGATTATTCCTATCCAGGTTATCATTAAAGAAACACTGAAAGTAGGAAAGTAGAAAAATGAAAGTGCCCGTGGTTATATGAACGAAAAAGTAATATTATATAATTGACAAGAATGCATTTACAAATATGTAGCACATTTATATTGACTAAGACCGGGATGTTAAATATTTTGTTTTGAAACTTCACCCACACCCACACACACACATATATATATATATATATATATATATATACTTATACTTATACAGTATATATATATAATATATATATATATATATATTTCAGATATCAATCAAGCTACCACCAGATGTTCTGATTCAACTTAACCTAGTGTGGTTTCACACAGTTCTTTATTATATATAAAAACAAATCTAATACGTATATGCCCTCATAGAGAGAGAGAGAGAGAGAGAGAGAGAGAGAGAGAGAGAGAGAGAGAGAGAGAGAGAGAGAGAGAGAGAGAGAGAGAGAGAGAGAGAGAGAGAGTGTGTCTTATCTTTCATTCTTGCCCTTTGAGGAATTCTCACGGGAATTGATAACAGTAAATTGGTGAGTAACATTTAACCATTAAGGGTTTTATTTATTTTTAGAAAGAAGGACCGTATATAAGAAACACACACACACACACACACACACACACACACACACACACACACATACACACACATACACATGCACACACACACACACACATATATACACACTATACCACCAAATAAAGAAATATCTTAATCACGGTCTACCTTCACATCAGCAACCAACCAATTCATCACAACTTTCTAATTAAACACACACACACACACACACACACACACACATACACATGCACACACACACACACACACACACATATACACACTATACCACCACATAAAGAAATATCTTAATCACGGTCTACCTTCACATCAGCAACCAACCAATTCATCACAACTTTCTAATTAAACACACACACACACACACACACACACACACACACACACACACACACACACACACAGCCCGTAGCCTAGTAAGTAGACCTCTCGTCTCACACACGAGGGGTCGGGGGTTCAATCCCCGGCCGGGCGGAGACAAATTGGGCTTGTCTCCTTTCATGTGTTAGCCTCAGTTCACCTAGCTGTAAATAGGTACCTGGAATAAGTGGACGACGTTGTGACGTCCAATCTGGGGTTGGCAAAAATGGTACAAGGCGAGATGGGTATCATATGGTTCACCTAAGCTGATGGCTACCTAAGCCTTCGGGCGAGACGGTACCGTCTATAGTGAGAATGGTACCATACAGATCCACCCTAAGCCTTCGTTTCCGATGTCGCCAATTGGCTAAATACAGACTACACACACATCCACAGCCATTCCAACAGTACATAAAACACTTAACATGCATTTCACGCAATACATTCCCAGTTAAGGAGGCGCGATAATAATGAGCTTAGCTCGCATTGCGTGGATTCCCCTTGACGAACAAGTAACTGAGTAACTGAGTAACATACACACACTCACACACACACACACACACCATACCCAACACCATCAAATAAGAATATATTTTAATCATCGTCTCCCTTCTCATCAGCAGCCAACCACCTCAACACAACTCCTTTTAATCTCAGTTTCCTTTGTGTTTGTCTTACCCACGAGTTGCTCTCAATACCTCTCTCTCTCTCGCACTCTCTCTGCACTCTCTCTCCTTTCTCTCTCTCTCTCTCTCTCTCTCTCTCTCTCTCTCTCATAACATTCTTCTTGATCCTAGTTACCCCTGCTGGGAGCTTATATGAGTATGTTTACTAGTTTGTGAATAATATGTCTCGATTAGTTGACGTTTGGCGGACGTTTTCGCTTATGTGGCAAATTATGAACAGGGTATGTAAACTGCCTTTATGGTTACTGTCTAACAAGGCATATTTGACGATACTAAAGCCTATGCTGAGTGATTTACAGTAACACAGGGGATATACTTATAATCTATCTATCTATCTATTGCCTGACGCCGTGATCCCCGAAGGGGTGGCCACGAACGAACCGCCCCCATGCACCTCTGTCCCCAGTCAGTCGACGCCCCTCCCCCAACCAGCACCGCCTTCGTTCATGTAGTTCCTCACTCCATCCTTCCACCTCATATTCGGTCTACCTCTCCCCCTCTGTCCCTCCACCTCGCTCTCGTACACCCTCTTAGTCATTCTCTCGCTTTCCATACGTTCCATATGGCCGAACCATCTCAAGTTGTTCCTTTTCACACTTTCCAGCACATCTACCTCCACACCACACCTCCTTCTTACTTCCTCATTAGTCTGTCTATCCCTCCATGTAACTCCGCACGCACTCCTTAAGTAATTCATTTCCACTGCTCTCACTCTTGGTCTGAGTCTCTCAACCAACGTCCATGCTTCGCTTCCGTAAGTCAGTGTCGGGATTACCACACTGTCATGCAAGGACTTCTTCACTTCCATACTGACCACCCTATTTCTTGTTACTGCTTTTAGCGTTCCTACAACCCTCTTCCCTGTTGTACCCTCTCCCGCACCTCTTCATCCATAGTCCCATCTTTACTCAACACACTGCCCAGATACTTAAAAGAGTTGACGATCTCCATAGCCTGACCGTTCAGCTTCACCTCACACTCTGTGACTTCACCCCTTTCGAAGACCATAACCTTGCTCTTCCCCGTATTTACCTTCAAATTCCGTTTTTCGCACACTGTTCCAAACTCATTTACCAGACCCTGCAACTCCCATTCATTATCACTCATCAGAACTGTATCATCCGCAAACAGCAGTATAGGTAGCTTCCACTCAATTCCCTCCCTTTTCAGCGATACACCAACATTCACTGCTCTTGATAGTATTTCTTTCATGACTCCATCCATATATACAGTAAACAACCACGGGGACATCACACACCCCTGTTTCAAACCAACATTCAGGTCAAAGAACTCGCTCTGCTCACTCTCCACACGTACTGCCGCCTTTGCACCCTCATACATGCTCTTCACTGCTTTCAGCAACTTGCCCTCTACTCCGTATATTCTAAGTACTTTCCACAAACCTTCTCTATCCACTCTGTCATAGGCCTTCTCCAAGTCCATAAAGGCAACATACACCTTTTGTTTCTTCTCCAGATACTTCTCCACAACACAATTCAGGGTAAAAATCTGATCTACACATCCTCTTCCCTTCCTAAAACCTCCCTGCTCGTCGCCTATCCCATTTCTCCGTTCTCACTCTCACTCTCTCAATCACTACCCTACTGTATACCTTCCCTACTACGCTTAGAAGACATATTCCTCGGTGGTTACCACACACTCCTCTTTCCCCTTTGCCCTTATATAGGGGGACTATTATGCCAGTCTTCCAGTCATCGGGTGCACTCCCCTTCTCCCATGCTAGTTTGCACATTTTCCATACCCATTCTATCACTATCTCACCACCATACCTCAACATTTCCCCACACACTCCATCTGTTCCTGGTGCTTTCCCCAACTTCACTCTTTTCATGGCTTCCCACACTTCTGACCTCCTGATCCCCACCTCCTCCTCCACTACTTCTCTTCTTCTCCCTCCCATACCATATCCAGCTATGTTTGCTGGCTCTTCATTCCTTTCATTTAGCAACTCACTGAAGTACTCCCTCCATCTTTCGACTCTCTCTTGCTTCTCGGCTAGCATTCTCCCATTCTTATCTTTCACACCCTTACTGTTTCCCTTGCTACCTTCCCTAACTTTCTTGACTTCTTTCCAGAACAGTTTCTTACTCTCCCTCCATTTTACACTCAGATTCCTTCCAAATTCCTCATCTACTCTTCTCTTACTTTCCTTCACTACTCTCTTCACCACCCTCTTACTCTCCACGTACCTCGCTCGTTTCTGTCTCTCGGAATCTTCATTCCCTCTACTACCCAACCACACTCTATATGCTTTCTTCTTTTCTTCCACAGCTATTCTTACCTCTTCTGTCCACCATGCTGTACCTTTCACTCCCCTCACTCTTCTCCTCACTCCACACACCTCCTCACATGCTGCACAGATCTCATCCTTAAACACCTTGCTCATCTCCTCCACTTCCTCCATAACTTCCAGGTCGAACCCACCTAGTCGTCTTTCCACTGCTCTCCTGTACTCCTCCCTGACTTCCTCCTCCTGCAACCTCTCCACCCTCCTCACCATTCCACCCTCCTCTCGCCTCCTCCCGCTCTCCTCACCCACTTCTTTGTATCCTAACCTTAGCTACCACTACATAATGATCAGACAGACCCCCTCCAATACCCCTATACACCCTAGCATCCATCACAGATTTCTTCATTCGTTCATCCACACATACATAATCAATCAATGACTTTCGTTCCACCACTGTCTTATCTTTCATCGTCAACATCCGTTTCCACGTGTACCTGTGGATCATTCTGTGTCGGAAGAAGGTGTTGGCTATCCACAGCCTCCTTCCCACACATACGTCCACAAGTGCACTACCATTCCCATTCACCTCTGATGGTACCCCCCACCCTCCCACCACTCCCTCAACTTTCCTATCACCCACCTTACCATTCATATCCCCAATCAGAAATATTCTTTCGTTCTTGTCAAACTTCTCCAGGCACGCCTCCACATTCATCCAGAACTCCTCTTTCTTTCTTTCAAGTATATCCTCTGTCGGGGCATACACGCATACAATCACCCACGTTTGTATTCCTACTTTCATTCTCACCCACACAATCCTTGAACCCACAGACCCATACTCTCTTACACATTCCTTCCATTTGCTACTTACAAACAAACATGCACCTTCTCTCGCTGTTCCTTCACTCACTCCAGCACACACACCCATTCCACATTCCCATTCTCTCACATCTGAACCTTTCCATTTGGTCTCTGTCATTCCACATACATCCAGCCGGGCATTCACTAACACTTCCAGAACCTCTCTCTCTTTTGTTCCATCATTCATGCCACTAACATTCCACGTAGCCATTCTCAGAATGTCCGAAGGCATGTCCTTAGTCGGTCGTGGTTCGTCAACGTTGGTTCCGTCCGCATCCGAGGCTGTTCGTTCGTTTTTCTTTGCTTAGATATTTTTTCCGGGTGGGGGTCGCAAGCCCACCGACCCAACCTCTTTAGTCGCCTCTTACGACACGCAGAAGGCACGTGGGGCATATTCTATTCCCTAACCCCCAGGGGGGAAATATATATACTTATAATGTACTTAATAAATACTTATGTGCGTATTTTACATATTATTTACATATCTAGTTATTGCTCCTGTGTGTATGTGTGTGTGTATGTGTTTTTTTTTTTTTTTTTTTTTTACTCTACACCTGCATACAAATACAATCGATCCCCTGGTGTAGAGTGCTGTTATATAGAGAGTAGCGATACATGGGGGTTCCAGGGAGGTGGAAACAATATGGCGCTGGTTCTGTGTGCCTTTATAGAGAGTGGTGACATACAGGGTCCAGGGAGGTGGAAACAATATGGCGCCGGTTCTATGTGCCTTTATATAGAGAGTGGCGACACATGCGGGATTCAGGGAGGTAGAAACAATATGGCGCCGGTTATGAGTGCCTTTATAGAGAGTGTGGCGACATACGGGATCCAGGGAGGTGGAAACAATATGGCATCGGTTATGTGTGTCTTTATATAGAGAGTGGCGACACATGGGGGTAACTAGAATAATGAAGAACATATACGCATATAATAAAGTGATAAAGAGGTGTTACTAGAATAATGAAGAACATATACGCATATAATAAAGTGATAGAGAGGTGTTACTAGAATAATGAAGAACATATACGCATATAATAAAGTGATAAAGAGGTGTTACTAGAATAATGAAGAACATATACGCATATAATAAAGTGATAAAGAGGTGTTACTAGAATAATGAAGAACATATACGCATATAATAAAGTGATAAAGAGGTGTTACTAGCATAATGAAGAACATATACGCTGATAATATAGTGTAAACATGATGGTGTGCAACGGGATAGATTATGAGGCACAATATATGGCATTAAGGAGTCCAAGGTGCCACTACTACCCTCTCTCCTACAGGCACCCCCCCCCCCCCCCCCCAGTCCTGTCTGATCACAACACCCACCAAACATGTAACCCCCCCCCCCCCAACACGGCGCACCCCAGGGAAATTACTGGGGGCGGCTATAAGGTCGGTGACACACAAACGGTTTTTCGTCCTTTTTTACGGGCAATTGTAGTCTGGGTATTTAAGAATTTTAGTTGTATCATAATTTAGCCATGTAAATTAATCTAGCTTCAGTCTCGTTTCCGATTCCAACGCGAAAGAGCCTCAAAATAGTACGAGAACAAAACTTGCCCAACGAAAATTGCCGGAATAATCGCCCGTGTGTCACTGGGTCCAGAGTCACCCTAAAGGAGTCAGGTGTGTAAAAAAAAAAAAAAAAAAAAAAAAAAAAAAAAAAAAAAAAAAATCCTCCAAACAAATGACAGCGTGTATGTAAACACCACCTGAAGAGAACAATTAACCCCTTCAGTATTCCAGGGCGTGTTTCTTTATTATGTATTGGCTATTTATTACTTGACGATTTTATGCAGCTTAGAAAGGAGAGAGAGAGATATATATTTACATAAATTTACACAGATACACCGGCCACACAGACCTTACGATCCAAACGAGGTGGTCAGGACTTAATTCTAGTAGAGAGAGAGAGAGAGAGAGAGAGAGAGAGAGCGAGAGCGAGCGAAGATGTATGTTTTATTAACACTTACAAAAGGCCAAGTTCTTACAAAAAATGATCAAACGATATGATACTCTTCCCAATAAAACGAACCCTAGCATTTTAATTTCCGGTAACCGGATGGTACAGTACATTTCTATCATTTAAGAATACTTTAAGCGTATGACTCTGAGAACGGTAGCAAAATACTACAGGATAGAGATAGATAGATAGACATATATATATGACTTAAATTGCTTCAAACTCCGTGTGTCCAGGCATTTTGGCTCGAACGTCCCTTGATTTTGGCCCTGTCACTCTTTCAACTATGGGGGAGGCACTCGCTATAGGCAGTTATGCCTTTTGCCTCCCTCAATCACACAGACAAAATATATATATATATAAGGAATAGAAGAACCAGAAGCACTCGGTGTAAAAACATGTTTATTGGCGACAGTTTCGGAGGTAACTTACTCCATCATCAGAAGAATCTACAAAATAAAACATAGTCCATCAGTTAAAATTACAAAACAAGGCTAAGAAGCGGGATAGTAATGTTGCGAATCAATTATTTGAGACACCGTGTGCAATTGAAAGTTAAAAAATAGAAATGAAGGAATGTAAGCAAAGTCAGTACAATAGAGAACAACAATAATAGATATATCTAAAATAGCTTAAACATAAGTAAAAGTGACTGAATGTGAACAAAGGACGAACACATGAAAATGGAATGCTAAGAAAATACAATGGAGAAAAATAACAGTAGTTAATTAAACCTATAGAAAAAATTGTTTGCTTGGAAGAAAAATGAAGCGACTTATATACTACATACAAAATACGTTTAAAAACAAAGGAGGTCAACTGATGTTTCGTTGTGTGACAGAGAAGGCTTTTCCTTAATAGACAAGAGAGACTCGCTAATGCATAGTTGTGTGTCTGTAGGGTGCGAGGCAAGGACTGAGAATGACTCAACTTTAATATATATGTATATATACTGTATATATATATATATATACAAGACGGTGTGTTGAAATGGATAGAAAATTGGCTCAGCGACAGAAAGCAAAGAGTAGTCATAAACGGTAAGGCATTTAAATGGACCAATGTAAGTAGCGGGGTACCCCAGGGATCGGTACTAGGACCAATTCTCTTTCTAATTTACATCAACGACATAGATGAGGGTCTCACCTGTACAATCTCAAAATTTGCTGACGATACAAAAATTGCAAATAGCGTACTCTCAAAAGAACAAGTTGACGATATGCAACACAATCTAGATAAATTGTCATGTTGGGCCCAAATTTGGCAAATGAGCTTCAATGCGGATAAATGTAAAGTACTACATATCGGATACCTAAAGCAAACTATTCGATGAATGGCACTCAGCTTAAGAATGCAAACAGAGAAACCGATCTGGGAGTAACAATATCGAGTAGCCTAAAACCGAGTCAACAATGTTCAGAAGTTGTTAAGAAGGCAAACAAAATAATTGGCTTTATAGGCAGGTCATTTGAGCATAAATCCAAAGAAGTTATCCTAACCTTTACAATTCCTTAGTCCGCCCTCTTCTGGAATACTGCGTTCAATCCTGGTGCCCTTATTACCAAAAAGATATAAACAAGCTAGAACGAGTTCAACGTAGAGTTACCAAAATGATACCTAGCCTAAAGAACAAACGATACGAAGAGCGTCTTAGAGAATTAAATCTATTTCCTTTAACCCAGCGCAGATTAAGAGGTGACTTAATTCAAGTGTTCAAAATCATCAAAGGCATCGACAATATGAACTGTAGTAAGTACTTCACTATCGACCAATCTAATTACACGCGGAGAAACGGTTGCAAAATTATTGGTAAATCTTTTAACTCACACGAATCTAAGAATTTCTTCTTCAATCGAGTTGTCAACTTGTGGAATGGGCTTCCCCGAAACGTTATAGACTGCATCACCGTTGATTCATTTAAACTCCGCCTAGACAAATATCTCGCATCAAACCCGCGACTGACTGCGTTTGTAAATGAATAACTTTATTTTATCCCCCCTCAGTTACTAACCCATCTGTCCCCTACTAACTTCCTAATCCTGCCACGGACATTAGTTCCAGGGCAGTAATTCCCTTTCCAATGTTCCCTTACCCACTCTAAACCACTGTTTGGACACTTGATCCTCAGTGTTTTGGAGGACAAGCAACCTAGAAGGGTCACTAGATCTGTTGTTGCTTGATATCCTTTGTACTCCTTTGTACTCCTTTATATACATATATAGATAGATATATAGATAGATAGAGAGAGAGAGAGAGAGATAGATGGATGGATGGATGGATGGATGGATGGATGGATAAATAGATAGATAGATAGATAGGTATATAGATATATAATTATATGGATAGATAGATAGATAGATAGATAGATAGAGAGATAGAGAGAGAGAGAGAGAGAGAGATAGATAGATAGATAGATAGATAGATAGATAGATAGATAGAGAGAGAGAGAGAGTATAATAACACTAGAGATCTCATAAATGTGACGTATTTTCCAGGTCTACGCGTGCCTCTTTCTCTCTGGTGATAATTATTTTGCTTTGTGCTGGAGCCAGAGATTATGTGTGTGTATGTGTGTGTGTGTGTGTGTGTGTGTGTGTACGGAAACTGCATGCGTACAGTCGCGGTAATTAATGCTTATACATACATCCTCGAATTTCTATCTCGGGTTGAAATGACTCTTCTAATTCCCTACGCGATATATTGTATTTCGGAGGTTCCTTTACATAGTTCGAGACTTCAAACCGTATCGGAATTTAACGATCTCAACTGTACATTACAATTCCTCTAGGTATACGGAAACGGTATTGAGCGTAAGGGGGTCAATTTTGTGTACGTGAAGAGCCTGTGTACGTCCCCTGTGTGTACGTAAAGGGCGCGCGCGCGCGCGTGTGTGTATGTGTGTGTATGTGAGCGGCATTAAGGGAACCCACCTCGCTTTTTTTCTCTTTCTCTCTCTCTCTCTTTGGCTTGTATCCATTCGGCCTCATTCAGCCTACTGTTTTAAGACGTTTACCCCCATCCAGGTGTTAATATTTTCCTGGCGAGCGGTAGCGAGCCAGCATATATATATTTTTGTTTTGACAGCAAGCTAAATTTGTAAATTTTTCGATAGAAAAATGTCTCCGGCAAAGCCGGATTTGGCAATAGTTGTGTTATCACCTACCTCTGACCGGGTATATGGGATCCTATACTCTATTGGCAATAGTTGTGTTATCACCTACCTCGGACCGGGTATATGGGATCCTATACTCTATTGGCAATAGTTGTGTTATCACCTACCTCGGACCGGGTATATGGGATCCTATACTCTATTGGCAATAGTTTATCACCTACCTCGGACCGGGTATATGGGATCCTATACTCTATTGGCAATAGTTGTGTTATCACCTACCTCTGACCGGGTATATGGGATCCTATACTCTATTTATTTCCAGCTGAAGGTAAATTGAATCCCTTAGTAGCTGATTTATCGGTACGTAATAGAAAAATATGAAACTACTATGGCTGTGTGTCGAATTAATGCCAAGTTTTCATGATTAACATCCTATTTCGCTACAAAATTTATCTTATAGCTGAGTAACAAAGATAGAAACATGACAATTTACCCTCAGCTGGAAACAAAATAGACTATAGTGTTCACTAGGCCTATACCCCTTTGAAAGGACATTAGCCTAACCTAACAACCTTACCTAACCTATCCTAGTATTATGGGGGGGGGGGCTCCCCCCCCCCCCCGCTGATTGACATCAATTCACGTATTTACACGACGTACGCCTGGTAACACAACTCATTCCCCGGATTTCTCCATACAATGCTGGCTCACTATCCCTCGCCAGGAAGAAATCAACACCTGGATGGGGATAAACGTCTTAAAACAGTTGGTTCAATGGGGCCGAATGGATACAAGCCAGAGAAAGAGAGAAAAGGAGAGAAAGATAAAACAAACGGTGACGCCCCCTTAAGGGTGCCAATTCTACGTACGTGAAGAGCATGTGTACGTCCCATGTGTGTACGTAAAGGGCGTGTGTATGCGTGTGTGTGTGTGTGTGTGTGTTTCTGTGTGCGGCATTAAGGGTGTGTGAGTAATTACCGGAGTGCACCTGTCCGACACACACAAAATGCTACAAGGCTGGCAGGAACAATGAGAGAGAGAGAGAGAGAGAGAGAGAGAGAGAGAGAGAGAGAGAGAGAGAGAGAGAGAGAGCATAAACACACACAAAAACCCTTCTTCCTCACTTTGGAATAGGATATAATTATATAATTAAGGGTTTACATTCTAGCTACGTTATTTAGTGGGTCAGTAACCAACCCAAGAATCCATTCACAGGGAATGGTTTGGTTAGCAGCCTGTAAGAGAGTGACGACAGAAGAAACAAATATTTAAAACTAAAGGAATAAAAAGATACATTTCACTGACAATACTCATCTATAATTCAAGAATAAACAAATTGATCTCGCATGTTACTCAATTTTCTCAACAAAGCTGCTTCAAGAAAATTATATTATTTGTGATACACCTCGCTTTCAATCACACCTGCATACGCCATTGTAACCATTCAACACCTATGTACACCATTTTACCATTCATTGCCTACCTTTCAAAAACACCTACACACACCATTTTTAACATTCATTGTCTACCCTACAATAACACCTGTATACACCGTGTTTACCGTTCATTACCTACCTTACAATAACACCTGTATAATCCATAATACCATTCATTGCCTACCCTTCAATAACACTTACATAAACCCTTTTTACTATTCCTTCTCCATTCATTCTATTCGTGTGGCCGTGATACCCGAGAACACTTCTTTTATCCTTTGATCGGCAACATTCCTAGCTGCACACGTTTCTCGTATATCCCTACTTCTCACTCTGTCTATTCTACTAAATCTCGTCACGGATTTCTTCAATATATTAATTTCCAATGCTTTCGTTCTCGACTTTCACAGAAATGAATACACAATGCAATAATGCTCCCTCTTGTACCGTAATTCGTTTATTGCTTCCATAATCAGTAAAACACAATTACGCCTATCTTTTTTCCTATGTATCTTTCTAACACTAAACGATTATCTTTCAGCACATTTGTTCTCTTAAGCAAGTACTTAACACAAATATAGTCTATTCATTAAATCGAGTCCAGACATTCCACTCCCCAACCTGTTTTAAGTGAAAAAAAAAAAAAAAAAAAAAAAATAGCATTCGAGTAAGCATTTCCATAATAATCTGAATAGTCAAATAGTAACTAGATCGGGAAATTTACAGCACGTTTGCTTCAGCCTTACCGGAGTGACAAGAAGGAATAGGTTACAATATCTAGAGACATCATAATGGATAGACTGTACCTTCAAAAACATCTTCAGCCTAGATATATATACAGTACAGTATATACAGTACAGTATTATACAGTACAGTATTATACAGTACAGTATATACAGTACAGTATATACAGTACAGTATATACAGTACAGTGTATACAGTACAGTATATACAGTACAGTATATACAGTACAGTATATACAGTACAGTATATACAGTACAGTATATACAGTACAGTATATACAGTACAGTATATACAGTACAGTATATACAGTACAGTGTATACAGTACAGTATATACAGTACAGTATATACAGTACAGTATATACAGTAAACAGTATTTGAGTATACAGTACAGTATATACAGTAAACAGTATTTGAGTATACAGTACAGTATATACAGTACAGTATATACAGTACAGTATATACAGTACAGTATTATACAGTACAGTGTATACAGTACAGTTTTTTCAGTACAGTATATACAGTACAGTATATACAGTACAGTATATACAGTACAGTATATACAGTACAGTATATACAGTACAGTATTATACAGTACAGTATTATACAGTACAGTATATACAGTACAGTATATACAGTACAGTGTATACAGTACAGTATTATACAGTACAGTATATACAGTACAGTATATACAGTACAGTATATACAGTACAGTGTATACAGTACAGTATATACAGTACAGTATATACAGTACAGTATTATACAGTACAGTATATACAGTACAGTATATACAGTACAGTATATACAGTACAGTATATACATATATATATTTTTAATTTAGGAAATGTCTCTTGTAGTCAAGTGGTTAACCCCTTCTGTACCGGCGACGTCTTTTTCATTATATTCTGGCAACTATTAGGCGATTTTCTTCAGTAATTAACAGGCTTCGAACTTCTTCAATTTACCCTTTTTACTACCACAGATCCTTCTTAAGTTGCACAAAATCGTCTACAAATTGCTAGAATATAATAAAAAAGACGTCGCCAGTACAGAAGGGGTTAAGATTATGGTAGAACAAATATAAATAAAGCCAAGCAATCCGTCGTAATGCCCCGGGTACCTTTCCAGAATCGTACCTAAAATGGGATGAAAAGACACACAAAGCATTGTTATTCCACGCACTCTTTTAAGGTGGTATCACATGAGTAAATTCTCCTGCAATTTTCGAGGAGCAAGTTTGTTTTCGTATTATTTTTAGGCTTTTGGGAATTGGAATCGGACACTTGACCAAAGGTAGCTTATGTTACCTAGTTTAATTCACATGAAACTTAAACTTTGCAGCTCCCAGACTATAATTGCTCATACAAATTGACGAAAAATCGCTTTACGAAGAACCTTTATGAGGAGACCGACGACTGGAAAAATATACAATAGAGCAAGCAAGGAAGTAATCAGGGTAATGGGTGGGACAGTTTTATCTTACCTGGTAGAGGTAAAACGCAAACTTTCTGATATTCTATTATATTCCATCTGGTATTTCATTACTGCAGAAAAGTTAGGAAGCAGATGTCTTCAAAGGCTTTAGTGTATATCATGTGAATTTATACAGTATATATTGTATATATATATATATATATATATATATATATATATATATATATATATATATATATATATATATATATATATATATATAATATATATATATATATATATATATATATATATATATATATATATATATATATATATATATATATATATATATATACAGTATATAGAAACCCAGAGACAGCTTTGCGAATGATTAGGTAACGAAGGACAAGTTTGATATCTATATGCCAATGAGTCGACTTGATTAATCTAACTGCTGTCTTGGCAAGGTTGTGGTAATAGGCCCGCTTACAGAAGCCACATACATGACATTGTTTGGATCAATTCGTTTGATTGATTGCTAGATATCGACAGTAGTAATGTAAAGTAAAGCTATGAAAAGTAAACTAAACAAATTAAAGCAATGTAAAGTAAAGTAAAGCAATGTTATGTAAAGCAATGTAGATTAAAATATAATTATGTAAAATAATGTAAAGTCTAGTTAAGTAATGACAAGTCAAGTAATGTAAAGTAAAGTCAAGTAAAGTTATTGTAAAGTAAAGTCCATTTAAGTAATGTAAAGTCTGACTTTGTAAAGCAATGGATTTTTATTTTTAATGCTTGATTGGAATATAGCAAGGAAACTAATCAATAACTATATAAACAAATTAATAGACCAGCAAATAAACCCTTTTTTTTCTTTTTTTTTCTATGTGATTGAGGGAGGCAAAAGGCAGAATTGCCTATAGCGAGTGCCTCCCCCATAGTTGAAAGAGTGACAGGGCCAAAATCAAGGGACGATCGAGCCAAAATGCCTGGACACACGGAGTTTGAAGCAATTTAAGTCATAGGAAGAGGGAAAAACTGATTCTGGGAGAGAGTTCCAGAGCTCAGCTGTTGAGTAGAAGAAAGTTTGAGAGTAACGTTTCACTCTTGGGTTAGAGAGTTGCACAGAATAGGGGTGGGATTGAGTTGCAAGACGGGTACCACGTGCCCTACATAAAGGAGGTGGTATGCACTGGGAAAGCTCTGAGGAACACTGATTATTATAGTAGCGATAGAATAGCGAGAGAGATGCAACATTGCGGCGGAGAGAGAGAGATTGCAGAGAGTTGGTGAGTGGACGGGAGTTAATGATACGAAAGGCCTTCCTTTCAACTTTGTCTAGGAGAGCGGTGTGAGAGGAACCTCCCCACACATGTGAACAATACTCAATACAAGGACGCACTATGCCCCTGTACAGAGCAAGAAGCTGTGCTGGGGAAAAGAACCCCCTAAGGCGGTTGAGCATACCCAGCTTCTGGGAGGCTGCCTTAGCAAGACTGGTAATATGGTCCTTCCAAATGAAAGCAGAAGAAAAAGAGACACCAAGAATATTGAGAGAAGATGAAGGGTTGATTTTTGTATTGTTGAAGAATAAGGGTTAGTCCCTACCCCCTTAAGGGAGCATTGTTCACTTTCTGGTCGATTTTGTTTTTACTGATGTATTATTATATTAGTTTCCTCCCTTAACCTCTATCAAGCTTAAAAAACACACCCCAAGACCCTCTTTTAAGATAAATTTGTACATTTTTCGGTAGAAAAATTTCCCGGCCAGAGGCCGGTTCCCCTTAAATTACAGGCTCGCTATCGCTCGTCAGGAATATATCGACACCTAAATGGCATGAAAGATCTTGAGATTGATAGAGAAATGGGACGAAAGGTCTTAAAATCGACAAACTAATGGGGCGAACGTCATAACATCTAAACAAAACTAATGGGGCTAAAATGAGGAAAGGGGGGACACAAAAACGGACCATCTCCCCTTAAGACTTGTTTGACCTACTTCCGCTGCCAACCAACTCTCTCTCTCTCCGTGAACCGTATATACTTGTGAAGGCGGACCTATGATTCCTCGGCTTTAAGGGAGCCCACCTCGCTTTATTTCTCTTTCTCTCCCTCTCTCATTGGCTTGTATCCATTCGGCCCCATTCAGCCTACTGTTTTAAGACGTTTACCCCCATCTAGGTGTCAATATTTTCCTGGCGAGCGGTAGCAAGCCAGCATATATATATTTTTGTTTTGACAGGAAGCTAAATTTGAAATTTTTTCGATAGAAAAATGTCTCCGGCGAAGCCGGATTTCTCCATACAATGCTGGCTCGCTGTCGCTCGCCAGGAAGAAATCGACACCTGGATGGGGATAAACGTCTTAAAACAGTTGGCTGAATGGGGCCGAATGGATACAAGCCAAGGAAAGAGAGAAAAGAAGAGAAAAACAAAAAACGGTGCCCCCCCCCCCCCCTGTCAGCTACGGCTATCGATCCTGGACAAGCGAGGCGGTGGGGAAGAAGAAGGGTTGGTTACTATACTCGGTTTATGTTCACCTGTTATTATTAACATCTTGATGTAGGTCTTGGGAGGAAACTAACGAACAAAAATAAAAATATATAACAAATGAATACACATGAAACCAAACCTCCCCTTAATATACCTAACTTAAACTTTGGCTTTAGCTGACGATAAATTGAATCCCTTATTCCAGCTAATATCTCCATACTTAATGGAATAATGTTTAACTACTATATCTGTGCGTCATATCAAGACCAGGTTTATATAATTAGCACCCTATTTCACTACATAATCTTCAAAATAACGGATACATTTTATGGGAACTTTGTAATTTACCGTCAGAATAAAAGAAACAAGTAATGTATAGATAAAGCCACCACAAGTAATGTATAGATAAAGCCACCACAAGTAATGTATAGATAAAGCCATCACAAGTAATGTATAGATAAAGCCACCACAAGTAATGTATAGATAAAGCCACCACAAGTAATGTATAGATAAAGCCACCACAAGTAATGTATAGATAAAGCCACCACAAGTAATGTATAGATAAAGCCACCACAAGTAATGTATAGATAAAGCCACCACAAGTAATGTATAGATAAAGCCACCACAAGTAATGTATAGATAAAGCCACCACAAGTAATGTATAGATAAAGCCACCACAAGTAATGTATAGATAAAGCCACCACAAGTAATGTATAGATAAAGCCACCACAAGTAATGTATAGATAAAGCCACCACAAGTAATGTATAGATAAAGCCACCACAAGTAATGTATAGATAAAACCACCACAAGTAATGTATAGATAAAGCCACCACAAGTAATGTATAGATAAAGCCACCACAAGTAATGTATAGATAAAGCCACCACAAGTAATGTATAGATAAAACCACCACAAGTAATGTATAGATAAAGCCACCACAAGTAATGTATAGATAAAGCCACCACAAGTAATGTATAGATAAAGCCACCACAAGTCACTCCACCACACTTTCAAATTGGGTAGTAAATTGCAAAGTTCCCTTCACGATTTCTCAGTTATTTTGAAGATTTTTTAGTGGAATATGGTGCTAATTATATACACTTGGTCTTAATAGGATGCAGAGATATAGTAGTTTCATATTATTCCATGAAGTATCCAGAAATTAGCCGCTAAGAGATTCAATTTATCGTTAACTGAAAAGAACATGTATAAGTTAGGTTTATTAAGGGGAAGATTGGTTTAATTTGTTTAATATGTTATATATACTGTATATATATATCAAGTATATAATGTATATACACACACACACGAGGGGATATCGTAAAGTTTTAATTATCACCCGGAAGTTATTGAGCTATGTCGATGAAATGTTGTCAGTGTAATGATTGGTCCTCATGAGCATGATGGTGCAGAAATGTTCTCTTAAGTTTGTTTACTTTCTTTACAGGTGGCGCTAGATGTCAGTAACCTGCAAGATGGAGAAGATTGAGGCTCGCAGTGTGATTAAGTTCCTGCATTTGAAGGGTTACAGTGTTCGGAAAATCCATGATGAAATGAAGGTTGTCCTGGTGACCCTGGTCTCTGGGTATTCTCCTGGGTGACCTAGATGTGTGTGAATTTTGTGTTTTGTCTGTGTTTGTTCGCTGTTTTGTCTTGTGTTTTGTGTTTTCCTGTTCGTGCTCTGTCTTGAGTCGGCCACCCCCAAGAAAAAAAAACACAAAAAAAAAAAAAATAGAATAGAGGAAAATATAATAAACAAATAGGAGAAGTGGGGATTGGGCCTGAGCATATACAGTAGAATAGAATAGATAGGAGAACATTTGTGCACCATCATGCGCATAAGGACCAGTCATTACACTGACAAAATTTCATCAACATAGCTCAATAAGGGAGTCCAGAAAAACCGACCATCCACCCTTAATGATAGGATTCGATTCAGTTCGAGATAGCTTCGATTTTTTTTTTTTTTTTTCTAAGTGAGTGAGGGAGGCAAAAGGCAGAACTGCCTGTATCGAGTGCCTCCCCCAGAGTTGAAAGAGTGACAGGGCCAAAATTAAGGGACGTTCGAGCCAAAATGCCTGGACACACGGAGTTTGAAGCAATTTAAGTCATAGGAAGAGGGAAAGACTGAGTCTGGGAGAGAGTTCCAGAGCTCAGCTGTTGAATAGAAGAAAGTCTGAGAGTAACGTTTCCCTCTTGGGTTGGAGAGTTGCACAGAGTAGGGGTGGGATTGTGTTGCAAGATGAGTACCACGTACCCTACGTAGAGGAGGTGGTATACACTGGGAGAACTCTGAGGAACACTGATTATTATAGTAGCGCTAGAATATATGGAATTGATCAATATGGAGTTGGTGAAGATGGTAGTCATGGTAAATGAAGGAGTTGCTGGAACCCCTGTTTTATTTGTCTGGCCTCCCTCTCTGTTTCTGTCTCATCTTCACAGAGTAATCCAGCTAGCTCTCACAAACCCCTCCTCCTCCTATTCATTTCACTACTCTAAACAAGTACACCATACTTCTTTCCAATACAAAACAAACAAAAAAACAAAAACAAAACAAAAAACTAATACGAACAAATTTCACTTTCAAATTTGGGGGAGACACTTGTTACGGTCAGCTTAGCATTTTGTCTCCTTCATACACGAAACAAAAAATGTTGAATGATAAGTATAATTATGGGATGCCAACGTTAATGAATTCAGACCCCAGGAACGGAACCGAACCAGTGTAAATATTATAACGATGCCCAATTAAGGGGGTAGTGCTTGTTTTTTGGTCTATGTAAGTATTTATTCATATATATATTTATTTTTAATTTTCCTCGCTAGACCTCCATCAAACTTTAAAAAAAAAACCTAGACCCCTTTTTAAGATAAATGTGTACATTTTTCGATAGAAAAATGTCCAGGCCGAAGGCCGGTTCCTTCTAAAATTACAGGTTTGCTATCGCTCGCCAGGAAAAAATCGACACCTAAATGGCACGATTTTGTTTTATATAGGCAAAGAAATAGGGCGAAAGGTATCAAAATCGCCAAAATAATGGAACGAACGTCATGAAATTTCAAAACTAAAATGCTAAACATGAGGGAGAAGGGGGTCCAAAAAAAAGAGACTACCTCCCCCTTAATAGCCACCTACAATAACGCAGCATAGATAAATAATAGCGGGGGAAAGGTTAGGCTTGGGTGGGCGGGTTCTCTGACGCGTGTATTGGTGGTGGGCGTATCATAACAGTGTGTGTGTGTGAGAGAGAGAGAGAGAGAGAGAGAGAGAGAGAGAGAGAGAGAGAGAGAGAGAGAGAGCGAGAGAGAGAGAGTGAGTGTGAGAGTGAGTGAGTGAGAGTGAGTGAGAGAGAATATGAAAGAGACTGAGTGAATGAGTGGAGAGAGAGAGAGAGAGAGAGAGAGAGATACTGAGTGGGTAAGAGAGAGAGAGAAAGAGAGAGATTGATTAGATAACAACAGTGGGATTGAACGGAGGTGGAGATGTAAGGGCATTCTCCCGGGATGAATAACTTGGGCGCTCCTAAGTGATCCTGGGAGGGTGTGTGTGTGTGGGGGGGGGGGGGGAGGGGGGGGGATATTAACACTGGCTGATCCGAATTTTTTGGGGGGAGATATTGTAGCGTTCTCTTGATTATTGAGAGTTTTGATTTGATTAGCAATGTATCCGCCGAGGACCGACTTCTCCTAAAGTACTGCCTTAATTGCTGTCTCTCCTTGGGCTAAATATATCGACGAGTTAATGGGGTGAAAGGTCTCATAATAGCCAAACTAATGGAGCCGATCTTATTGAAAACTGATAACCGTTGGGGGCAAAACATAAGAATTAAAAAGGTCCCTCCCGATTATAAAGTAATTAACGGTACTAAGTAAGTGTCACCAGAATCTTGGGAACAGACAGCCAGGGTATAGTAATTGCAATACCTCGTTTTCTTACACATACTAAAGTCAGGGTAAAGAGGGGTCAACATTTGTCCTTATAAAGCCTTACTTATTACTACTTAAATAACAGTCTGAACTGAATGTATATGAGCGACTGTACACCGCAAGGGACCATTAAAGGGTGGAGGGGATGGTAAAGGTGGAAGGTAGTGTACGCCGAGAAAGTGGAAGAGGTAGAGGTAGAGGAAACTTTTAAGGGAAGATGGGTCGTGTTTCTTGACCACTTTCTCCCTCATGTTTAGCCCCATTGGTTTTCAGATTTTAAGATGTTTACCTCATTAGTTTGTCGATGTTAAGACCTTCCGCCTCATTTCCTTTTCAATATTAAGACCTTTCGTGCTATTTAGGTGTCGATTATTTTCCTGGCGAACGATAGTGAGCCTGTAATTTTGGAAGAACCCGGCCGAAAATTAATTTAGAAGGGGGATCTAATGGCAAAAAGTGAACCATTAACTCTACATTATGGTCCCAGAG
>CM064483.1:2126619-2381619 GCA_032716605.1 Paralithodes platypus
GACACCCACTATAGTCTTATCATAGTAAGTAGGCCATTATATCTCAACCACAAACCTCTATCACTAAAAATGCTAGAGAAAATGGGCTGTAAATGTTAACACTTATTCTCTGGCTGACTCTTCCCAAAATAGTAAAAATATTAGCTTGATTACTCGCTTGCCCTTATTGAATTACAAATGGTTAGGAGTCAAGTTTCTGGCCTACTTATAATAAATAGACTATATGTACAGTTGCCCACATAAGTTATGTTCCTCGTCGTGATCTTATGTATGAAAGTATAATAGTATGAATGAATTGCGAGTGTGATTTCTTTTAATTATCAGTTAACTAGTAAGATGAATTAACCACTGCATAACCACTCGTAGTTCCATCATGCGCATTATAGTTCCATGTATAAGATCACGGAGAGGAACAGAACTTATGTGAACAGCTGTAACTAATAAAAGATAAAACATTAACTATATACAGTACACACAATAAACACTATATAAACGATTCTTCAGCGTGACTCGGCGATAGGTTTTAATTAACATATCTTATCAAACACAATCTGATCTTGACCTTTGATCTATAATTGATTCACGAATAAAAACTATGGTCCGATCACGGCTATTTTGCATGTTTTGACAATCACCACATAATCTAATAAAGCTTAGAAATAATTTCCAGGATATTAGGTGTAAATATTACACGAAAATTAGGCCTTTAACTGCGATAAAACTGTATTTAATGGGAGATTTTTGTATTTATCTATTTTAGTATTATTGTCAATAGTTTTGTTTAGTGTCCTCCCTAGATCTCCATCGACCTTTAAGAAAAAAAAAAAAAAAAAAAAACATTCGAGATAAATTTATGCATTTTGTTTTCGGTAGTCGCGAAACTAATGGGCGAACGTCTTAAAATTTAAAACATAATAGAGCTAAACATAAGGGAGAAGGGGGCCCTAATCCCCCACCCTTTAAGGCAGGGTACATAAAATCCTTTCTGTGTACACGTGATGATCTTGGATGGTCCCGATGAGCATGTGCATATTATAAAAACTCTTTCTGTACCGGCGACGTTATTTCTATTTGATTTCAGGTACATTTAGACAAGTTTATGAAGCTTAGGAAGGGTGTATGGTAGCTAAAAGGTTAATTGAGGTAGTCTGTAGCCTTGTAATGGGTTGACGTCCTTCCTAAGCTGAACAAAATCGTGCAATAGCGGCCAGAATACAACGAAAAAGGACGTCCCCGGTACAAGAGCTCGCTAAACACTTGTGCTCATTTCCAGCCATTTCTCACATGACTGGAATACATCTGTCCGCAGCTATGAACGTGCCTATTAATGGGAGATGGGTCGTTTCTCTGGTCCCCATTCTTCATCATTAGTTTTCAGATTTTAAGAAGTTCGGCCCATTAGTTTGTCGATTTTAATACCTTTCGCCCCATTTATTTTTCAATAGTAAGACCTTTTGTGCCCTTTAGATGTCGATTTATTTTCCTGGCGAGTGATAGCGAGCCTGTAACTGGATGAACCGGCCTTCGGCTGTGACATTTTTCTACCCAAAAATGTACAAATTATTCTCATAGGGGGATCTAATGAATGTTTTTTTAAGCTTGATGGAGATCTAGGGAGGAAACTAAAAAAACATGAAAAGATCCATAAATGAGCAAATAAATACGCCCATCCCCCCTTAAAACATCATTGACGATTAAACGATATTTGTTCAACTTAGGAAGACACGAGATATATCAAAAGTGTACAGAATAGGAATAGTAACATTATTGGAGAGACGAACAGTACCATCTATATTTTCATTGTTCTTGGGCCAGAGAATGTCGAAACGTCTGGCCCGAGAATCATGAAAATAATGATGGTACTGTTCGTCTCTTCCATAATGTTAATATTCTTCCTCAAGATCCGGTTCCCCAAACACATTCCTATCTCCAAAGGGTACGGAGTAACTTATTTTACTCTTTGACTTTCACCGATCATTCCTACACTGAATATAACCGTATACTAAATATGAATACATCAGTAGGTACCGTACCGAAAGGGTTAATTACGGCGACTGTGATTGGTGGATATATTTTCACCTGTATCACTCTCTTCAGGCAACTTTCCTGTCCTAGGTAAAAATTGCTTAGGTAGAACAATTAAAACTTTGCTCTCTCTCTCTCTCTCTCTCTCTCTCTCTCTCTCTCTCTCCAGTATCAAAAAGGACCCGGTGAGGGGTAGGTGCCACGACATGCTGTCCGGGTTATTTCGTCAATAACCCGGGCTATTGGTGATCTACCGGATATCAAACAATTTCCGAGATCATAAAAAAAGTGTCGTGTCACAGTGAAGGGTGATTTCGAGTGTACACACAGATTAGCCTAGGCATTATTAGCAACTCGAGAGGAAAACTGCTAAGATCCCTTCAGGAGGAGTCAAGCAAGGCTGAGAGAGGGACAGGAACGCCGTCTCCCCTCCCATCCCCTCCTCCTTTCTTGACCACAAAAACTGACCACTCGTAAACCCCCCATCCTCCCCTACATCCCCTCACCCGAGTGTCCGTGGGAAAATAAATTTATCGTATTATTTTCTGTTATTTTGTTCACATCGTCTAATCTCCTCCCTCCCCAACCACCCCCCATGCCGTCAACGTGAAAGTGAACGTGAATGCAGGCGAAGTGAACGGAAAGGATAACACAATGGAGGAAACCACTAACAATGATAAAGATCTTGAACAAACACACCATGACACCAACGACGTGATGGACAACAGCACCAAGTACCGAGAGGAAGAGGAAGACAGAAGAGGAAGAGAAAGAGAAAGAGGAGAAGGAGGAGAACCAGATGACGGAGGGTATGTCGTGGTCGATTCTAAGAAGAAGAATAACAAGAGGAACGAAAAGGGGGAGGCGAATGAGCGAGCTCAAATTGTACATCGAAAACGTGACCAGCAAGAACCGTCAACCGTATCGGAGTCAGTGCCTCTTTACCTGCCTAAAGATAGCACAATGAACGAGACAAACTTCTTCAACTGGGCCTTATCGCTGTCAGTATCCCATCCAGACCTGAAAGTATCATTTGCCAAGGGCTATAATAGGCCGTTCATACGAAGTGTAGGGAATGCAACCCTCAAGTTTCTCACTACACAGGGGTATAAGGGAGTGAAGCTAGTACCACCTAGCCCGGATGAAGTCAAGACTAAGGTCATTATAAAACGATACCCTCTCCCCGCCTCCCTTGAAGCAGTACAGCAACATTCTCAAGTGGTGTGGGCAAGGAGACACATAACACGAGGGGAAGAGAGTGAGCAAGTGCTTGCCTTGTGGAAAGGGGTGATACCGGACAGGCATCAATTTATAAGTATCCTTCCTCCCAACCCCATAGCCACCTATAACGAACCACCTGCCTTCTGTCTACGTTGCAGCAAATGGGGACACAAAAGTATTAGCTGCAAGGAACGTCACAAGTGCAGGTTCTGCGCAGGGCAACATGAGTCATCCGTTTGTGGCAAACAAATAAAAGAAGGAAAATGTGTCTCTCCAAGGTGCGCCAACTGCAATGGTCAACATAATGCACACTCGCTTCTCTGCAGAAAACGCCCCTCAACTAGGAGCTCAAACAACAGGTCGTCAGCTGATCACATCGCCCCCCACTCTCCACTCACCGTTACCCCCTCACCCCAGTCAGCTGGTCATACAGTGAACCGCTCTACCTCCGTCACATTCCCCCTCTCTCTCCCTCTCACACCCACCTCCCGTCCCCTCTTGCCTCCCTCCCTTCCATCCTCCTCCTCCTCCTCTTCCCATTCCTCACTCTCCTCCCCTGTCCCTCCTTTGTCTCCCCCACAGGTACGAAAATATGACAGACAAGGGAGCAACAACAACACCACCATGGTTGTGGCGGCAGGGTTGGCCCAGGAGACTGCAGCCACTGCCAGCGGCGTGGGGGGAGAAGTCGGGGATCAAGGGCGCGCGGGGACATCAAGACAGCCCACCAGTACACATGTGTGGGCAGATGTGGTGGGTGCAGGCGTGGGACAAAAACAACAACAACAAGTGTCAACATCCCGGCCACCACGAAGCCCCACACCCCACCTCCACCACAACAACAACAACAATGATGAGATGACACACGCCATACAAATTACCCTGGCTCACCTCAGGTCTGTGGCGGATCAACAACAACAGCAACTGCAACAGCTCATGGAGCAGCAACTTGAGTTCCAAGCACAATTAGGTGAGATGATGAGAGCACAAATAAATGAGGTGATGAAAATGGTACTCGCATGTGTAGCCAACAAAATGAACAATAACCAGGCGGAGAACAATAGTGACAATGCGAGTAATATTACAAACTGTAAGCAGGGGGAATATCACAGTGTTAGAGGGCAACAAACTGAACTTCTATTAGTAAGAGACGATGTTTTAAACAATGTTTCCCATGCCTTGCCAAGAAAGGTCACGGTTAAATCAATAAGGGAAAAACTAGAAAAACTTACAGAAGGGGATGGTATGCGCCTCCTCTCTGCTGTTTCAACAATGAAAGAGACAGCCAAAGTAATTGAGGGTATGGTAGACTCGGTAGAGACAGCTAGTGTTGAAGAAACCCAAGTAGGTAGTGATAATGAATAACATAGGAAATTGTGATACAGGCCTAAAGGTGTTATGTTGGAATATCAATGGCATTAACCAACGCTTTGTAGAGCTTCAGCATTTTGCAATGTTGCATGACGTGGATGTAATGTCTTCAAGAAACCAGGGCTAATGAAACATTTCGCCCTAGATTTGGAAATTATATTGCCCATGTACACAACTGCACTGAAACATCTGCCAGGGGTTTGATTACGTATGTCAAAAAGACTATACCTGTAAAGAGGTTTTATTGTTCTTTTGGTAGGGACACTGAAAATATATCTTTAAAGTTATACCTTGATGATTACCAACTTAATATAATCAACATATATGTAGGTTGCAACTCACTCGATACACAAGAATTTCCTGACCTGCTATATGAAGAACAGACTCTATTGATGGGCGACCTAAATGCTCACCATAGAGCTCTGTCCTCGCATGAAGGTAGGAATAATACTAATGTTAATGGTCAACGATGGTTAAATTATATAAACTCCTGTAATGAGGTAAGACTAATAGGACAGCCGGAGTCAACGCATGTCCTAGGTGGCAGGCTAGATTATGTTTGTCTGTATAACGAGCCATATCATATCGTACCTGTTCTGTTCACAAGCAGGACTTACTATTATCTGATCACTTTGCACTATTAACTAAGCTAGATGTTAAAAAGAGGCGGGTTGATGGGGGGAGGAAGAGGCTCCAACTCCTACCACAGCATACCAAAGAATTTGTGGAGGGAATGAGTAAGTGGTTTGAGTCATATCCTGAGACTAACTCAATAAATACTTTCTATCAAGATCTAACAAGATATGCTGAACAGCAAATCTCTCATAAAAAGACAACAAACAAACAGCAATCAAACAAGAAAAAAAATAATAATAGGGGAAACAAATACCGTTCAAACGCCAAGGGTGGAATCTGGCAAAGGTGGTACAGGGATGATAAAGAGGTACAAGATACCACCAATTTGTTAAAAACTGCTACACAAATTTGGAAGGGTAATAAAACTGGTGAACACTTTGAAAATATACAAATCTGTGGTCAAAGGGCCCATCAGGCTAAAATTAAAGCAAGGGAGAAATTCTGGTTAGACTTTTTAAATCACACAAATAAAGATACATCCATCAGTGTTGTGTGGAGGAAAATAAATATTGCAAGGGGGAAAACTAACCAAGCTGCAGCACATCCCCACCCTCAGGAATATGCTCAAACCCTTATGGATGAATGGGCCTCTGCCTCCACCTACAGTAATCTGCCTCTCAGAGTTAGGAATAAGCTACGACCCAACCTGCCGGATTTTCGCCAACAAGTAGACGAAGCAATAGCCATTAAGGATGACTCGTGTAAAGATATAAACACTTACGAGCTCCAAAGAGCCCTATCCAACAACAAAAGTAGTGCCCCAGGGGAGGATGGGATAACATATCCCATTCTACGTGCAATGACAGAGGTTGCAGGCAATCCATTGCTGGATTTCTTTAACCTTAGCTATCGCAACAGTGTCATCCCTCCTGACTGGAAAAGAGCTGTCATAATTCCTGTACCCAAGGCTGGTTCTGTTACAGCCATGAGACCTATATTACTTCTTTCTTGTTATTGCAAGACAATTGAAAGGATTGTCCTTAATAGGCTACTGCACAAAATAGAGTCACAATTGAGCCCGCATTTGAATGGCTACATCAAAGGCAGAAGTACAATGTCCTGTATCACATCATATCTCTCTAACCATAGGTGTAACTTTACTGTATTTTTAGATTTAAAGGGTGCATTTGATGTAGCAAACAGGGATGTAATACTTTACGAGTTGGCGAAAATGGGTGTAAAAGGTAAACTATTGGGCTGGATCAAGGAATACCTCAGCAATAGAAGTGCATATGTCGTCTTTCAAGGTAAAAAGTCTGAAGTAATATGAGTAGAAATGGCGGAACATCGTTATGGGAGGAAATTAAAATAGGATCAAGGTTTAGCAATGTGTGCATTATGGGGGATTTTAATTTTCCGAACATTGATTGGCAGCACCAAATAGGCGACTCCGATTCAGTAGAGTTTATTGAGGTAGTACAAGATAGTTTTTTATTTCAATTCATAGAAACGCCGACTAGAGGTATTAATATTCTTGATTTAGTTTTCAGTAACAATGAACATATGATAAATGATGTAGAGATTGGTGACCACCTAGGAAATAGCGATCATAAATATATTTATTTTAATATACAATGGACAGGGAATGCTAAAGAGAATACGACACTTATCCCAGATTTCAGAAAAGCCGATTATGGTGGGCTAAGAAGTGACTTAAGGGTGGACCCTATTCTTAAGCAATTAAGTCAGGATATGCCAGAGTTAAACTTGCCACCTACATATAACCAGTTTATTGCTTCACTCCACAATGCTCAAAATAAATATATCCCTAAAAGAAAATTTAGATCGCCGCAGAACCAACCAAAATGGATGACTAATAAGCTAATAGATCTTATAGGAAAAAAGAAAGGAATATATAGAAAAATAAAGAAAGGCGAAAATCATCTACATATACAGTATACTATCAGACTCTATCAAGACAGGTCAAAAAGGAAATCAGGAAAGCAAAAAGAAATTATGAAATAAGGATAGCCAGTGACTCAAAAAATAACCCTAAAGCTTTTTACCAACTATATAAATCTAAAGTTAGAGATGTAATAGGCCCCCTAAAAACTTCAATAGGAGAAATAACAGAAAATGATTTAGAAATGTGCAGTACATTAAATAGTCAGTTTCTTTCCGTTTTCACTAATGAAAATTTGGCACAGATTCCAGAAGTCAATATGGTATATAGTGATAGTATGTGATAGTAGATAGTAGATAGTGATAGTAGTGATAGTAGATGGCCTTTATTCTCAATTTCACTCAATAAATGCTGGTGTTCCCCAGGGATCAGTTTTGGCCCCAACTCTGTTCCTCATTCATATCAATGATCTCATATCTACCACTCATAATCCAATACATTCCTACGCAGATGACTCAACACTCCACAGTTCCTTCACATTTACCAATTCTTTCACCCAACCCGATCTTATAAATTCAAAAATAAACACTGCAATTTCTCTGAACCGGGACCTTTCTAGAATTAATGAATGGGGACAAGAGAATCTAGTTTCCTTTAATGCACAGAAAACCAAGTACATTCAATTTTCTAACCGACAGAATCTCACTGACTCCCATATATTTTTTAATGATGTAAATATTCCCACTTCCCTAGTATTGACATTCTCGGTGTAACATTAACTACTAACTTGAGCTGGACACATTATGTTAGAAGCATTGCTAAGAATGCCTCTAAAAAACTGGGACTCCTGTACAGAGTTCGAGAATTCTTCACTGACGAGCAGTTGGCCGTAATATATAAAAGTCATGTGCGCTCTCAGATGGATTACTGTTCACCTCTGTGGGGTGGAAGTGGAGTGGTTGCATTGAGGCAGTTGGACAAAATTCAAAATAAAGCTATTAGATTAATCAATAACCCTGCAATCACACAGGACCTTCCTACATTAGCCATACGAAGAAACGTTGCATCCCTTGCATTATTCTACAGATATTTTCACAGCAATTGTTCCGAGGAACTTGCTTCAATTGTGCCGCCTCTCCACATCTTTCCCCGTAGAACTAGGGCAGCTGAGAGCGCCCATGAATTTACACTTTCTCCTCCACAATGCAGAACTTCTGCTTATCAGAATTCATTTATCCCCAGAGCTACTACTCTTTGGAATTCACTTCCCTCGAATTGCTTTCCACAAACTTACAATCAACAAATGTTTAAATCCAGTTGTTACAAACATTTTATGAATGGAGGATGCCTTTAGGCACATGGACCTTTTTGTTTTATCTGTGTTTTTCCTTCCTCCGTTCATTGTCTCTTAAAAAAAAAAAAAAAAAAAGTATAGAAAATATGTTAAGTACAGTTAGTATAAGTAGAAATGATGTGCTTTAGGAAATTGACAGACTGAAACCTCAAAAATCGCCTGGTCCTGACGAGGTATATGCTAGAGTATTAAAAGAATGCAGAGATGAGTTAAGTAGCCCATTAGCATTTTTATTTAACAAGTCTTTAGAAACAGGTTTAGTTCCAGAAGCTTGGAAGCTTGCAAATGTAGTTCCGATCTTCAAAAAAGGTGATAAATCGATAGCATCCAATTACCGTCCCATTAGTCTCACATCAATCATAGGAAAGTTGCTAGAGTCTATTATTGCTAGGAAAATTAGAAGCCACTTAGACAAATTTAACTTAATAAATTCTTCTCAGCATGGATTCACTCAGGGACGTTCTTGCCTTACTAATTTGCTTAGCTTTTTCTCAGAGGTATATGAAGCAGTAGATAGTGACAAGTCATATGATATTATTTATTTAGATTTCAGTAAAGCTTTCGACAGAGTCCCTCATGAGAGATTGATGAGAAAGGTTGAGGCACATGGAATAGGAGGATCGTTGTTGGGATGGATTAGGTCATGGCTAATTGGTAGGAAACAGAGAGTCAGCATAAATGGTACCAAGTCAGAGTGGGGAGCAGTCAAAAGTGGTGTCCCCCAGGGATCGGTATTAGGTCCCCTGTTGTTTCTTATATACATAAATGACCTAGATTTAGGTATAACTAGTAGGATAAGTAAATTCGCAGACGATACTAAAATGGGGAGATCAATTGATTCAGATAGAGATATAGAGTGCCTCCAAAGGGATCTAGATACCTTACATGAATGGTCAGTAAATTGGCAGATGAAGTTTAACATTGACAAATGCAAGGTATTAAAGATAGGGAAGATGCATACAAATGTTAAATATAAACTAGCTAATTTAGAATTAGAAAATTCAGACTGTGAGAAAGATCTAGGTGTGTTTGTTAGCAATGATTTGAAGCCTAGAAAACAATGTATAAGCGTTCGTAACAAGGCAAACAGGATTCTCGGGTTCATCTCTAGGAGTGTGAGTAACAGAACTGCTGATGTTATCTTAAAACTTTACTTGTCATTAGTGAGACCCCATATGGATTATGCTGTCCAATTTTGGTGTCCTTATTACAGAATGGACATAGATTCATTGGAGAGAGTACAGCGTAGAATGACAAAAATGATCCATAATATTAGAAATCTTTCGTATGAAGAAAGGTTGAAGAAATTAGGTTTACATTCGTTAGAGAGACGCAGAGTTAGAGGGGATATGATAGAGGTGTTCAAGTGGGTTAGTGGGATTAACAAAGGGGACATGACAAATGTACTAAAGCTCAGTGATAGCGAAAGAACTCGTACCAATGGTTTCAAATTAGATAAATTTCGTTTCAGAAAAGATATAGGCAAATATTGGTTTGGTAACAGAGTTGCAGATGGGTGGAATAGACTACCAAGTGCTATAGTGGGGTCTAAAATGGTAGGGAGCTTTAAGATAAAATTGGATAAGCATATGGACGAGAAGGGTTGGGTGTGAAGGGGGATCAGCCGGGTTGGGCCAATCAGCACTCTGCATACCCCCATAATCCTGCGTTAATCTCTAACCGTTTTGGTAAGATGATCCTCAGGGTATTAGAGTGTTGAGCCTATAATTGGGCTTTGTAATTGAACTGGGGTTGTGTGGGACAGGGGCCAGGGCCTTGCTTAGGCCAATCGGCTTTCTGCAGACTCCCATTTTCTTATGTTCTTATGTTCTTAAGTACGTAAGCTTGAGCTGGGTACACCACAGGGGCGAGTATTAAGTCCAATACTAGGATATTCAACATATTAATGCACATTATTGTTAGACTCAAATTTCCCAGAGGAGTGATCTGTGAAAGCTATGCTGATGATATTTTGATCCAGGCCAATAGTCACAGGGACATGCAATACATACTGCTCAAAGAGCCATTATTCTACTGTAACAACAGTATCGTCGTCTGGTGTTATTATAGTTTCCTCATTTGATTGCCACATGTGCTGTATATACGTGTTCATGAAAAAAAAAAAAAAAAAAAAAAAAAAAAATGTGACTGAATTATTAATTGACAGGTAAATTATTAATTGACAGGTAAATAATAGCACTACAAAACTAGTGCAATCATATGAGGAGACCATTCATGTTTTCTTACATCAATGGTTATTGAGATCATAGTTAGCTGAATACAATTATTACATACATGATGTGACTAGTATTTCGAACTACATAAATTATTATGCAATAATAGTAAGACAAATATATTACAATCATATGAGGGACACTTCACATTCTTCATTACATCAACGGTTATTGAGGTCATAGTTAGCTGAATACAAGAGTCACATACATAATGTGACTAATATTACCAACTACCGAAGTTATAATGGAATTATAGTAATACAAATATTTTACAAACATGAGTTACATGGTTCAAATTCTTATTACAATAATGGTTATTGAGGGGATAGTTAGCGCAATATCACCAGTGGAGAAGTTTACATGCCGATAGTAATATAATATTTAGTAGTGCATACGCAATCTTCACCCTATTTCTAGCTTAAACTATGTCATTACATATATAGTTAGATGAGTAATACATTGATATTGAAGATAATTTTTAACACTACCTAAGTTTAGTATATACAGTATTATAATAAAGACATACCGTTATCTAAAATACATGAGTCCCCGTTATAGACCTTGATCAGATTTTGTTTTGTTTTTAAACACGCATGCTGTCCCACAAGACCCCCAACTGAGCCCCTACCGTGTTAATCCCTTCTTAAACATCCTAGAGGGACCCTACCCGTCGTGACCCAGTCACCAGACCCCAGCCAATGCCTTCTCTATACATAATTATGTATAGAGAAGGCATTGCCCCAGCACCCAAAACACACAGCCATACAGATTCAGATTCAGATTCAAATTATTTTATTTCCATAAAATAATATTCGGAGGGAAGGTGCAAGTGGTCCTCCGGGAGGGACAGTGCCGCATATCCGGAGGTACTTGTACATCAAGCCATTAGCCGAGAATATTGAGGACAATACAGCAGTATGGTTAGGGGTTTTGTAGGAGGTAGAGGAATGGGTGAGAGAGGAGGAGGAGTAGGGGGGGAGGGGGGAGGAGGAGGAGGTAAGGTACTCCAGGGAGGAAGAAAGTGTGAGAGGGGAGGTGTGTGTGTGTGTATGTGTTGGGGAGGGTGGGACATACTACATATAAATAAGTTGTTTAAGGCCAGCCATAGTACTGAAGATAAATATGGTAGTTAAAAAAAACAAAAACAAAAAAAAAGCAAAAACAAAAAATCTTAAAAGGGAAAGTTTTAATTTCAACGCAAGTCTACAGATATCAGCAGTATCGCTTCATCGTACCTGACACAACATATCAATAAGTAAGGAAGGAAACTGTATACGTGCAAAGATCAAGATTCAATTAAGTTTAGTAGCAAAACAATATTCAGAAGGAAGATACTAGTACTCTAGTAGTCCTCCGGGATGGATATGCCGCATATCCGAAGGTACTTAATTGTAGATCAAACCATTAGCAAAGAATATTGAGGACAATTATGTTGCTTACATATGCAAGGGTCATGTATATTGGCTTGCAAAAGGATATGAATTGGCACTTAACAGATTATTTAAATAAAAGCTGTGTTAGAGGCTCAGAGGGATATGTATATACTGTACATTGTCAATCTATTAAATGAGAATAGCAGTGATAAGTAAAGAAATACTGACTGGTATTATAAGTGTGACATGATCAATGAAAATATGAAATCGTGTAGAGGGCGTTACAAAGGGTTTAAGTGTGACCTTGTAAGAAAGAAGAGATGTGTGGAGGGCAAGGGGTGCATACTTATAAGGTTCATGTTTCATGTTTACAGTACATATTATTGTGGGGGGGCAAAGTTCTTGTGTTTTTTTAGTATGTTATTGATTACGTTATTCTTTAGCATGTATATTGCTTGATCCTCAATTGTGGTTAACTGATTATTCCTGTATTCCCTAATCATTGGGCATTCCAAGATATAGTGCTCGAGAGAGTGTTTGTTGGGAGCTCTGCAAACCCTACATTGCCTGTGCTCTTCTTCTACCTGCCAATTCAGCTGCCATGGATAACAATAGCCAAGCCTTATTCTTGCATGTACTGAGTCTACCCACCTACTCGTTGTACGTTTACCATAGGTGTATTTGGTCGTAAATGCTACTTTATTGTAGTAGTTTATAGATCGGCTGGTATTATGATGTCTAGCTCTGTCTTCATCCACTCTTTCTTCTTGTGTCTTTTTAATTATAGTTCTCATTTGTTTCAATGACAGTTCAAGAATATGATCAGGTTCTTCTTTCTCTGAGGCCTCCTTGGCAAGCTTATCTGCCCTTTCATTGCCGGGGATGCCTATATGTGAAGGAATGCCACCAGCTCAGTTTGAGTGGAGGAGGCCCAGTCCTGTAGCCTGGATAGTTCATCGTCTTCCTGAGCAAAGTTGCCACCACTCATAATAGTGATGGCAGCTCCTGCCCTCCCAGTTACGGTGTTAAGTGAGCCGTCACAGTATACCTGATCAGTGTTCTCATCTGTCATATCTTCTATTAGTGACATAAAGTTTGTCTTCAGAGCGTAGGACGGGATCTCAGACTTTTTTGTGTCGAGTTGTGTCACTATAATCTCAATAGTGGCCTCTTCCCAGGGCGGAAGGGGGACACTCAATTGCCGGTCATCTGGATGTTAGTCTGTAAGCTGGGTGGGCGGGGTGGGGTCAGTCAGTTGCCAGTCACCGATATAGTAGTCTGTAAGCTGGTAGTCAAGAATGTCAGCAGCAGTTACATGTGGCCAGTCCCTGCCTTTTAAGTCATCTATTCTAAGTAGCTCCATTAGTGCAGTCTTAGGTCGTGTTTCTCTGTCGTCTCTCAGTGTTCGTATGCCTATTATCATATTTGTTTCTTTTATTCTATCAGTGATGGACGATAGATTTAACTCATATCTAAGATTTTTTACCTTGACATTTCTCGGACATCCAAAAATAAGTCTCATGGCCTCATTTTGCAGTTTGTCAAGTTTTTCGATCTGATTAGCAGGTAGACAGGAGAGAGCAGGTGCATGGTAGTCAATTACTGATCTAATATAGGCAATGTACATGGTCCTGAGGATAGTGATGGAGGCACCCAAGCCTTTCCATGACATTACTTTAAGGGGCCTTAGTCGTCTTTTACAGGTGGTGGACAAAAGAGAAAACTTAGGAAAGGCGAAATTCACCTACTTGCTTACTATCAGAATCTATCAAGACAGGTAAAAAAGGATATTAGGAAAGAAAAAAGAAATTATGAAATTAAGGTTGCCAATGACTCAAAAAATAATCCAAAAGCTTTCTACCAACTATATAAATCCAAGGTTAGAGATGAAATTGGTCCCCTTAAAACTTCGATAGGAGAAATGACAGAAAATTATTTAGAAATGTGCAGTACATTAAATACCAGTGGTTGTCCCCTTATTATTATTATTATTTTATTATTATTATTGAAATACCACAGGAACGAAAATTCCTGGGAGCGAAACTTCCACCCCCAACGAGATCCCTCTCTTTCTACCACCTCCCTCCACATGTTACACGTCTCGTTAATCACAGTCTTCTAATATACAAATCACATTTCCTTACCCCTGACATTCTTGAAATACCCACTAAGTATATTCAATTAGATACCAACCATGCAGACTATAATACGTTCGTTGTGTATGGGTACGAGGCGATCTCAAGACACCTTAGCTCCCAGTGCACAACGAACCGGATCATGATTATGTCCGCCTGTATTAAATTATGTATTATGTTGATTTATACCATTGCCTATTTTTGTAATAATTGTATTCAGCTAACTATGATCTCAATAACCATTGATGTAATGAAAATATGAATAGTCTCCTCATACGATTGCACTAGTTCTGTAGTGCTATTATTTACAACCTGTCAATTAATAATTCAGTCACTACAAGCTTGCTTGCTTGCTTTTTTTTTTTTTTTTTTTTATACAGACCATGTGACAATTAAATGAGGAAACTATAATAAAACATCTGAATAATGCCAACCTGACTTATAAACACAAATATGAATGTAACCAGACGACGATGCTGTTGTTTCAGTGGAATAATGGCTCTTTGAGCAGTATGTATCGCCTTACTAGTGGTTGTCCCCTCACAGGATGGGGGGCGCTGCTCAATAAACTCGCCCCTCGGGGCAAAATCAAATCTCTCTCTCTCTTACCAAAGGAGATAGGGTCGATAGTAATTCATTTGATAAATTTAGAAAGAGACTGGAACATCATCTGATGGAGATTGGATTAAAATGAATGAATATTTTAAAAATCAGTAGGTATGTAAGTGTAAACTTTCTTTCAGACTATTTTCTATATATCCTATACATAACAACTTTCCTTTGTGGGCATTTCCTGGCCTATAAGGTTATATATAATCGTAAATTTCTGGTACGGCTTTTTAGCCGGAGGGAGCGGAGGCTAGGAGAGAGAGCCTTTTACTTTGCTGTCCTATAAGCTGTCCTAGTTTATATTAGCATTGAGGCCGGACCACCTAGTAGAGACTGCAAGGTCTGTGTGGTCTGATATCCGTGTAACTCTGTATCTCTCACTCCCACTCTCTCTCATTACAGAATTTTAATGAGATTCTGTAGCCTTTGATCACTTATAATTGTGATTAATACTTTTATAGCCCTTAAATGTATTTACCCTCAGGTAATTACATTTAAATACCTTGTTAAGAAACACATGTATTAATAATCTTAATATATCCCTCAATTATCATAGCATATAATATCATCATTATTAGAGATAGCGAAAACTTATGTACACTCGGATACCATAGTCTCTAGCCCACTCTTGAGCATTCCTGGACCCCCATGTTTTCATGTATGCAATTATAACTATCTACATTGATTTTTGGATAGAACTTGCTTCTCAATAAATAGTATACTGTATATAGATTTATAGTTGAAGCATAGAAAATTACATCAATACATAAGAACATATGTGAGACTTTTTCTATTGCACTAGACATATCGAAAGCCTTCGATAGAGTCTGGCATAAATCTTTAATTTCTAAACTACCCTCCTTCGGTTTCTATCCCTCCATCTGTGCCTTTGTCTCTAATTTCCTTTCCGGCCGTTCCATAGCTGCGGTTGTGGACGGCCATTGTTCACTTCCTCACCCTATAAACTCCGGTGTTCCTCAGGGCTCTGTCCTATCTCCTATTCTCTTTCTAATTTTTATAAATGATCTCCTTAACTGTACCTTAATTCCCATCCATTCATACGCAGACGACTCAACCTTACACTACTCCATTAGTTTTTCAGAATGCCCCAGCCAGCAATCCCTCAACGACAAACGTAATGAAGCCATAGAACTCTTAAATTCTGATCTAAATACTATTTCCAATTGGGGCAGAGAAAACCTTGTTAACTTTAATGCTTCCAAAACCCAATTTCTCCATCTACCCGTCAGGATCTCCCAGCGGACTATCCCTTATTCTTCAACAATACAAAAATTTACCCTTCATCTTCTCTCAATATTCTTGGTGTCTCTTTTTCTTCTGCTCTCATTTGGAAGGACCATATTACCAGTCTTGCTAAGGCAGCCTCCCAGAAGCTGGGTGTGCTCAACCGCCTTAGGGGGTTCTTTTCCCCTGCACAGCTTCTTGCTCTGTACAGGGGCATAGTGCGCCCTTGTATTGAGTATTGTTCACATGTGGGGAGGTTCCTCTCACACCGCTCTCCTAGACAAAGTTGAAAGGAAGGCCTTTCGTATCATTAACTCCCGTCCACTCACCAACTCTCTGCAATCTCTCTCTCTCCGCCGCAATGTTGCATCTCTCTCGCTATTCTATCGCTACTATAATAATCAGTGTTCCTCAGAGCTATCCCAGTGCATACCACCTCCTTTACGTAGGGCACGTGGTACCCGTCTTGCAACTCAATCCCACCCCTACTCTGTGCAACTCTCCAACCCAAGAGTGAAACGTTACTCTCAAACTTTCTTCTACTCAACATCTGAGCTCTGGAACTCTCTCCCAGAATCGGTCTTTCCCTCTTCCTATGACTTAAATTGCTTCAAACTCCGTGTGTCCAGGCATTTTGGCTCGAACGTCCCTTGATTTTGGCCCTGTCACTCTTTCAACTATTGGGGAGGCACTCGCTATAGGCAGTTATGCCTTTTGCCTCCCTCAATCACATAGAAAAAATAAAATAAAAACAAAATAAGAAAATGGGAGTCTGCAGAAAGCCGATTGGCCTAAGCAAGGCAGATCCCTGTCCCACACAACCCCAATTACAAAGCCCAATTATAGGCTCAACACTCTAATACCCTGAGGATCATCTTACCAAAACGGTTAGAGATTAACGCAGGATTACGGGGTCTACAGAGCGCTGATTGGCCCAACCCTGCTGATCCCCCTTCACACCCAACCCTTCTCGTCCATATGCTTATCCAATTTTATCTTAAAGCTCCCTATCGTTTTTAATCCCACTATAGCACTTGGTAGTCCATTCCACCCATCTACAACTCTGTTACCAAACCAATATTTGCCTATATCTTTTCTGAAACGAAATTTATCTAATTTGAAACCATTGGTACGAGTTCTTTCGCTATCACTGAGCTTTAGTACATTTGTCATGTCCCCTTCGTTAATCCCACTAACCCACTTGAACACCTCTATCATATCCCCTCTAACTCTGCGTCTTTCTAACGAATGTAAGCCTAATTTCTTCAACCTTTCTTTATACGGAAGATTTCTAATATTATGGATAATTTTTGTCATTCTACGTTGTACTCTCTCCAATGAATCTATGTCCATTCTGTAATAAGGACACCAAAATTGAACAGCATAATCCATATGGGGTCTCACTAATGACAAGTAAAGTTTTAAGATAACATCAGCAGTTCTGTTACTCACACTCCTAGACATGAACCCGAGAATCCTGTTTGCCTTGTTTCGAACGCTTATACACTGTTGCCTAGGCTTCAAATCATTGCTAACAAACACACCTAGATCTTTCTCACAATTCGAGTTTTCTAATTCCATATTAGCTAGTTTATATTTAACATTTGTATGCATCTTCCCTATCTTTAATACCTTGCATTTGTCAATGTTAAACTTCATCTGCCAATTTACTGACCATTCGTGTAAGGTATCTAGATCCCTTTGGAGGCACTCTATATCTCTATCTGAATCAATTGTTCTCCCCATTTTAGTATCGTCTGCAAATTTACTTATCCTACTAGTTATACCTAAATCAAGGTAATTTATGTATATAACAAACAACAGAGGACCTAATACAGATCCCTGGGGGACACCACTTTTGACTGCTCCCCATTCTGACTTCGTATCATTTATGCTGACTCTCTGCTTCCTACCAATTAGCCATGACCTAATCCATCCCAACAACGCCCCACCTATTCCATGCGCCTCAACCTTTCTCATCAATCTCTCATGGGGGACTCTGTCGAAAGCTTTACTGAAATCTAAATATATTATATCATATGACTTGTCATTATCTACTGCTTCATATACCTCTGAGAAAAAACTAAGCAAATTAGTAAGGCAAGAACGTCCCTGAGTGAATCCATGCTGAGAAGAATTTATTAAATTAAATGTATCTAAGTGGTTTCTAATTTTACTAGCAATAATTGACTCTAGTGGCTTTCCTATGATTGATGTAAGACTAATGGGACGGTAATTGGATGCTATTGATTTGTCACCTTTTTTGAAGATCGGAACTACGTTTGCAAGCTTCCAAGCTTCTGGAACTATACCTGTCTCCAATGACTTGTTAAATAAAAATGTTAATGGATAACTTAACTCATCCCTACATTCTTTTAATACTCTAGCATATACCTCATCAGGACCAGGCGATTTATGAGGTTTCAGTCTGTCAATTTCCTTAAGCACATAATTTCTACTTATAGTAATCGTACTTAACCTATTTTCTATACTATCGCTATATACCTTACGGACTTCTGGAAACTGTGCCAAATTTGCATTAGTGAAAACGGAAAGAAATTGACTATTTAATGTACTGCACATTTCTAAATAATTTTCTGTCATTTCTCCTATCGAAGTTTTAAGGGGACCAATTTCATCTCTAACCTTGGATTTATATAGTTGGTAGAAAGCTTTTGGATCATTTTTTGAGTCATTGGCAACCTTAATTTCATAATTTCTTTTTTCTTTCCTAATATCCTTTTTTACCTGACTTGATAGATTCTGATAGTTAGCAAGTAGGTGAATTTCGCCTTTCCTAAGTTTTCTATATATTCCTCTCTTTTGTCCTAGAAGATCTAATAGTCTATTATTCATCCATTTGGGTTGGTTCTGTGTTGATCTAAATTTTCTTTTGGGGATGTATTTATTTTGTGCATTGAATACTGACTCGATAAAATTATCGTATGTATCTACCAAGGTTGACGTCTCTTCCTGATTTAAGATGACAGGTGCCTGAGAAGGGGTACACTCATTTGGACACCTGGATCGACTTAATTTTTTGACCATAGGGTCAGCTAATAGAGCTCTTCTTAACCCACCATAATTGGCTTTTCTGAAGTCAGGTATTAATGTTGTATTCTCTCTGGTATTACCTTTCCATTGTATATTAAAATACACAGAATTGTGGTCACTATTTCCTAGGTGGTCCCCTATCTCTACATTATTTACCATATGTTCATTGTTACTGAATACGTACGTTTCCACCGATATACTTCCATAATTAGAAATATATAAAGTCCACGGATACTTATAAGTGGGCTAAAGATTATGGTATTCAAGTGTACTTCATAATTACCATAACATAAAATATTATAATAGATAGCGAATACCACTCGGGCCAATCAAAGTCAACCCCCCCCAAAAAAAAAAAAAATCACACACACACACACACACACCCAAGCGGTGGTGTGTTTATCGGTACACACGTTATTTTTGCATGCTTACGAGTACATTTTTCGATTTTTAAACCTAAATAAAACTATCTATATAAAATTTAACCTAACCTAACCTACCTAACCTAACCTAACCTAACCTAACCGAAAACACTCCATTTCAACGTATTTTAAAGAGGTGTGTACACTTAAACTGTCGCCCTAAACCTCATGTACCTGCAAACCTACATATTTCGTGAATGTTGTACCTTTAAACACACCACCGCTTGTCCACACACACACACACACACACACACACACACACACACACACACACACACACACACACACACACACACACACACACACACACACACACACCCACACACACACTTGATGGGTACAGTAAGCAATAACATGCTAATACTCTGACTGCTCACTGATATCGCCCTCAAGCATTCACCAACAGCTTAATTATTCTGTAGCTCACTGATTTTGTTACAAGGGAGCGCTATAATTGCATCCACAATTGTTTAGTCACTGACCAGGCGTCAAAATAGAATGGGAATATTCTTGTTAGCATACACTGCCTCTCGCCTACACACACACACACACATACACACACACACACACACACACACACGCACTGTATACACCCACTCACATAATACTGTACATACACACACACACACACACACACACTGTATACACCCACTCACATATAATGTACTGTACATATACACACACACACACACACACACACACACTCACGTTGAAATAAAAAAAAGTACACTATTTATATTAAGTGTAGTTTCCCTGTTTTCAGTTACGCAATTCAATTTTCATTCTGACTTATTATTCCCTGTAATTTTGTATAACAATAAACTCTGTCTATTAGAAAACAAATATATACTCCGTTTTTTAGTAAAACATGTACATGTGTACCAGTTTCCTATATAACACCATAATAGACCAGTGTTTCCTATATAACACCAGAATAGACCAGTGTTTCCTATATAACACCAGAATAGATCAGTGTTTCCTATATAACACCAGAATAGATCAATGTTTCCTATATAACACCAGAATAGATCAATGTTTCCTATATAACACCAGAATAGATCAGTGTTTCCTATATAACACCAGAATAGATCAATGTTTCCTATATAACACCAGAATAGATCAATGTTTCCTATAACACCAGAATAGATCAGTGTTTCCTATATAACACCAGAATAGACCAATGTTTCCTATATAACACCAGAATAGATCAATGTTTCCTATATAACACCAGAATAGACCAGTGTTTCCTATATAACACCATAATAGACCAATGTTTCCTATATAACACCAGAATAGACCAATGTTTCCTATATAACACCAGAATAGACCAGTGTTTCCTATATAACACCAGAATAGACCAATGTTTCCTATATAACACCATAATAGACCAGTGTTTCCTATATAACACCATAATAGACCAATGTTTCCTATATAACACCAGAATAGACCAGTGTTTCCTACAGTATATAACACCATAATAGACCAGTGTTTCCTATATAACACCAGAATAGACCAATGTTTCCTATATAACACCAGCATAGACCAATGTTTGCTATATAACACCAGAATAGATCAATGTTTCCTATATTACACCAAAATAGACCAATGTTTCCTATATAACACCAGAATAGACCAGTGTTTCCTATATAACACCAGAATAGACCAGTGTTTCCTATATAACACCAGAATAGACCAACAATTTCTACATTATAACAAAATATACCAGTATTTCCTATATTACACCAGAATAGACCAATGCATGTGACAAGTGCCTCCCCCAGAGTTGAAAGAGTTACAGGGCAAAAATCATGAATATTAATAAGTGTATTTGTTATTTATTTATTTATTTATTTATTTGTTGTGGCAGAAAGAAGTGCGGTGTGCTTGTTTAGTGTAGTGAAGTAGATAGCAGGAGGAGGTGTTTGTGAGAGCTAGCTGGATCACTCTGTATAGGTGAGGCACAAACAGAAACAGTAAGGGAAGTCAGACAAATGAAACAGGAATTCCAGCAACTCCTTATCAAATACCTATAGGCCTCCCATGGGCATTGCCTTGTTCGATTGGTGCCTACAATTGCATGTTGAAAATAGTATTTTCTCATGTATTTCCCCATAAGACTTCCCAACTGTCAAAGGGCCGAACCCACATTCACCTAATTGTGTTTATTTTACCATATTATAATACATATATTATTATGTTGTAGGTTACAAAATCATTAGAGACATGCTAGCTCATATTGGACTTGTTGGAAATCGTTTGACATGGAAAAGTTCATTATAGTTGTGCGTGGGTGGAAAATATAGTGTAATTTAGATTATATTTAAAACAAATTAAGCATAGAATACCTTGTTTTATCCTTTCCCAAAGTTATGCCCTTTCCTCCTGGGACACCCTGTATATAAGGAAAGCGGATGTGAGTCTGGGAAAGTAACTGAATGACCCAGAACAGAGGAATATGTATAGCAGGGAGTGGCAGCCTCAACACGGAAGGGCTCGTTGTGTGCTGTTAGTCTGGTTTGATTTTGAGTATGTACAGTCGGCCAAATAAGCGATTCTCGGCACCAAGTATATTTTAATCAATAATTGGTATCAGCAATATCTAAAACTGTATTTATTCGTTTTGAGTTAGCTATACAAACATGTTCCTACACTTACCCACCCTATTCAACATCTGACAGGCATTAATACAACACAGAGTGAGCCAAGCGTAGTGACAGCTGAAACATGACTTATTAGCACTATTTGTATTCTTCTTATTATTATTTTGTGTTCATGTATGGACCGATAAGGTTTATATTTATCTATAATTTATTAATTAATTAATTTATATACTTATACTATTATTATTATTATTAGAACGAATTGTTATACAGTTGAGATTGAAGGGTAATATCGAGTATGTACAGCATATTTTGTTACCAAATGTGTTCTTCTTTATGGTATAAAGAAATTCCGCCACACATCACGGCTTGTTTGTTCTGTATCCTGACAACCGGAAAAATTTTGGTTTCAAAACTTCACTTGCACAAATTACCTATTGTAATGTCCGTACTTATAGATATTCAAGGGTCTAGTTGCTCCCTTCCTCTCTCCTTTACCAGCCTGGCTTGTACACATTTGATCTATGTAGCCTGGCTGCTCTTCAGTGTCATAATGTAGTACGGTATATACGTATTTTTTCATCCTCAGGGTTGCAAGGGAAAAAATATCCTACAGACAATAAGATTAACATTATCTTTCAATATCAGTCGGTAGTAAGATACACAGGAGTGAAGGATGTTTTAGGGTGCAGGGAACTTGTTACCATAACCTCTGCCAACGAATATGGATGGAGGTTATGTTTTCGCCTCCGTTTGTTTATCTATTTGTTTATCTGTAAACAAGATATCTAACAAACTTATATAGGATGTGCGCCAAGATAAACATTATTCAATTTAGGAGGCGATCAAGATATTTTCATGACATTCGGGCAGATATGATATGCACTATGAACCAATTTCCACGAGGCGATCCGGATCATATCCTGGAACCCAGATCCATAATAAAATTAGGCCTATGATATTAATGGTAAAGAACCAGCCAGTGTAGACGGAGGTATATGCACTCTAACCGAGTGGACCTCTAGTTGACTTCGTGTCCACCCTTTATACCGTCATATAAAACAAAAACCACCTTCATTACAACTAATGTATGAATAACGATAAACACTCGCAAAATAAAATATAAAATAAAATATAATACAATAAATAAATACGGCACACCAGCTCGGTGAAACACTTAATTTTTTTTATTGAATCTAATCAAACGAACACGAATAAACAGAGCAATGTATTGGTACATTTCCGTGTGTGTGTGTTTGAGGGGGACGGGGGTGGAAATCACAGTAACGGTCCCATCATTTTAGGACTTAAGGGGTGGAGAGTTCCAGCAACGAACATCATTTTTAGGGTGGTGGGGGGTGAGGGGTGCCAGCAACAAACATCATTTTAAGGGAGTGGGGGTGAGTGGGGTGGTGGGTGCCAGTATCGAACATCATATCATCAATGTTGTTTGCTTACCTGTGGCCGCTGTGGAGGTTAGCGTTGTTCAGTCATGGCTTACAATTGTGATGGACCTCAAAATATAACGTTAGCCTTAAATGGCTCTATAGTTATAAAACAAATTATTCCTTAATAATACTTTCATTGGTATACATAATATTATTCAGGCCACATTCCAATGCTAATTAACATAAACCAATGGAAATGTGGTTTATGAATCTTATATATTACAAATAATAAGAATATATATTATATAATGCTATTCTTGTCAAAAAAAATCCCGGTATACCATTACAATGGATAAAATCCTTTTTTAATGATTAAAACAATACTCACAAAAAAAAATGGATTTAAATATAATCTCGAATTTATTATTGGTGACACAATGAACAGTAGTGTACAGATGCCTGCACAAGTAGCTGGTGCACTACTTTTATAATACATTTGAAACAGTAAACATTAACACAAGGAAAAAACACTGACTCGGGCACGTGTTTAAAAGGAATTGTTCACGATATTTCCCGTGTGTCAAAACTGATTAAAAATAACCTTTGAAGACTGTGACGCATTTTGATAGTATATTATGGATATCGTTAGACGATTCCACGCAGCTTAAGAAGGATCTGTGGGAATTAGAAGGGTAAAGAATATCTCAATTAACTCTCTGACTTCCATATACCCTTCCTAATCTGAATAAAATCTTCTAATAATAGCCGGGTAATGGAGGGAGAAATGCATATTGGATCTTGAAAGAGTTAATAGCACATTTCCCCGCACACGAGTGTACGGTACCTACTTTAGTTCATCGGTAAACCATGCAGCAGTTATACAGTATGTAGATAATAAGTTGTTGTTTCTAGACTCCAGATGAAGGTATTGAAAGATAAGCCTTTACAACGGCTCCTCGTAGTTACTGTCTACTTTTCCTATTTTCTGAACACTGTAGAAAGGGGAGAAGGGGCGTTGGAGAGAGAGAAAGCTGTTGGAGTGGCTTTGTTATGTGTGTTATTAGTCTGTATATCTATCTATCTATCTATCTATCTATATGACTGAGTGACTGACTGACTGACTATCTATCTATCTATATATCCATCTATCTTCCTACTCATCCATCCATCCATCTATTTATCGATCTACCCCTCTAGTTATCACTCTATCTATCTATCTATCTATCTATCTATCTATCAATCTATCTATCTATCTATCTATCTTTATACTCATCCATCCATCTATTTATCGATTTACCCATCTATTTATCTATTTATCTATCCATCTGTCTATCTATGTATCTATCTAACTATCTATCTATCTATCTTTATACTCATCCATCTATCTATCTATCTATCTAACAATAATAACCCTGGAGTGGCCGTACCCTCAGTAAAGTCGCCTCACGTGACCTCAGACGTTTTACTGGGATTACTCTCTCTCTCTCTCCTTTTATCTCCATTTATATATAATATATTATGTCTACAGTGTCTCTGCCCCCCACCCTCTCTCTCTCTCTCTCTGCTGTAAAGTTTCACGACAGCGGTATTGAAGAGTTTTATGTGTTTTTTTCCTACAACGCCAACAGATGAACATGGTGCAAGTTGCAAGCAGGCTGATTTTTCACATTGATATAGTCTACCTTCAGTAAGATCATATATTTTGTCAAATCTAAGAATCTATGAATAAACTAACACGTAAAAAATACCACGCTCACACACGAATAATTACAAATATAATTATGTGTACCTATAGTATTTTTGTATGGATCCCACTGAAGTATTTTTTTTTTCAGGTCCTAAATTCACTAAAACCCGCCGCCCTGTGACATCGAATTAACCCTTTTATTACCGGTGTCGTCCTTGTAACTTAATTCTGGTTACTATTAGACGATTTTATTCAGTTTAATAAGGGCCTCCTGCAATTAACAGGCTTTGAACTATCTCATTTAACCCTTTTTACTACAACATATCCTTCTCAAACTGCACAAAATCGTTTAAATATAGCTATAATATAATTATAAAGACGTCGCCGGTACAGAAGGGGTTAATGAGAGAGACTACTGACCTGTGAGTGGTGTTTGGGCAGGACTCCCAGGGCTCGTGCGCGCGTGCGGGCGTGCAACACGTGATGGAGGAGAAGGGGAGGGGGGTCACGGGAGGAGGAGAGGCAGCCCCCCCACCCTGTACCACCACTACCCCCTCCACCCTCCACTCCTCCACTCTCCACATCCTCCTCCAGGGACGCCTGTTGGAGAAACAAGAAAAGTTTAGCTGTTGTTGCAATGTTGGATGGTATTGAATAGGCTACACAAGATACACAATTAAATGCTTAAAGTTTACTATATCTCAATAACAGTTTAATCTGAGAATCATCTATATATATATATATAGTATATATACTGTATATACAGTATATACACTTGTTATGGGAAACTTTGCGTATGTATTCAATAAAATGTCTCAGAGTCAGTTTGGTTGTATGTTTATTATACAGTAGATACATCATCAGACTTTTCAAACCAGAAGGCAAAAGGGTTATAGATATAGGGTTATAGATATAAGGATATAGATATAGGGTTATATATATAGGGTTATATATATAGCTAGAGGCCAGAGGATGACCGAAGGCACCATATAAACCCCCTCTTGGTGGTGGTGGTGGAGGAGAGTGTAGCCCCTGAACCTCACTTCACCCTCTACTATACATAATATTGATAAAACAATCACGTGTGGGCCAGTCCATAGAATCTATTGCACAAACTGTATGTGTACTAACGAACCATTAGCCACTTGCATTAATTAAAGGCAACACATGTCAGCCACCTAAAACCTCACAAAGACGACCGACGTGTCATCCGACGTAAGAGACAATTCCCCACAGACCCTGACTATACACCCTTCACCAATCACCAGACAAAGCATATCATCAACAATCTCAAGCACTCACCCGCCTGTGGCCTAGACAACATAAGCAACACATACACCTCAGACACCTGGGACCACAAGGCATACAAGCACTCACTAACACATCAAACTACAGCTATTCACACAACACAATACCAGACATTTGGAAGCATGGTATCATCATCACATTCCCCAAACCCAACAAAGACCCCACGCTACCCTCCTCGCACCGCCCCATCACACTTCTTTGCTCCCCCTCCAAAGTCATGGAACGCCTAGTTTTACAACTAATTACACCTGACCTACCCCTAGCTCCAACACAACATGGCTTTAGGCCACTGCACTCCACAAACACTCTTCTCACAGACCTTACACAAAGAGCTTTCGACGGCATCAACTCAGCTAGACCACCACACAGATCACTATTAGCCACACTCGACATTAGTAAAGCCTTCGATGCCATCCCCCGCCACAACCTTACAAACAAAATCTACAACACAAACATGCACAACAACACAAAAAGGTGGCTGGCCAACTTCCTAGCAGGCAGATGTGCACACGTATCTTTTGCCGGTCAGTCATCTAAAATCAGAAACTTTCCAAACGGAGTCCCACAAGGATCCGTCCTATCGCCCGCACTCTTCAATCTGTACATGCACGATATAACTACACCCAATACGCCCCAAATAAACTTAGCCTCCTATGCAGATGACATAACACTCACATGCACACACCATGACCCAAAAAGAGCAACAGATCTCCTTCAACCCTATCTCAACACACTACATGGTTGGTGCACTACAAACAGACTTAATCTAGCCCCAGCCAAATCCACCGCAACCCTGCTCACAAGTTGGACAGGAGAACACGAATACATCCCTCAACTCACCATAAACAACACACCCCTAACACATACACACACACCCAAAATCCTAGGAGTAACATATGATACTCATATGACATTCAAACAGCACACCACAAACATTAAAAAGAAACTGACACCCAGACTTAACGCCCTCAGGTCACTTGCTCACACAAAATTTGGACACAACAAAGAAACTACCACCACAGTATATAAACAATACATAAGATCAGTGATGGAATATGGAAGCCCAGCCTGGGCTTCTAACCTAGCTGAAACACATCATAAGACCTTACAGACTATTCAAAACAAAGCCCTGAAGATCATTACAGGCTGCACAGCTACTTCACCCACAGATCACCTACATCAAGAAACCAAAATTCTCAAAGTCAAAGACCATCTGGACATGAGAGGCACTCAATTCCTGGCAGCAGCCTCCACGAACCAAGACCACCCACTAAACTACATGGCAACACACCCACAGACACCAAGAAATATCAAAACAACACCCAGCACACGGTATCACACACAATTATTGTCCTCTCTCCCTCCCTGCCCACCCGAACCAACTTCCAGAAGCACATCCATACTCATATCTCTCACCGATCCATCCACTCACTCACAGACAACACGCAGCTGCATGCACGACCTCCCGAAATCCATCCTTCCGAATCCTCCCTTCCTCGCGAGGACAGAGTCCACCTGGCCAGGCTGAGATGCGGACACCATCCAGCTCTCCTGAGCTATCAGAAGAGACTGGATGACTCCGTTGTCGACGCCTGCCCGGGATGTAACACAGCACCCCATACCATTAAACACATCATAGAAGACTGCATTTCACACAACCACTTACGCCAACAACACAATCTACACTCAATGAGAGCTCTGTGGGAAAGCCCGATCGTGGCCATGGCCTTTCTCAGGGACTCGGGGCTGTTCGGCCAGGCAGCTTAGGGAACAACAACAACAACATTAATGGCAACATAGGTCCGCTTAATGACGTCAAGTGTCGCTGAACGATTACATCATCATCATCATCATCAATCTGACGCCCCGCTTCCAGAGGAAGCGCCCCAAAAGGGCTACATATGAAAAACATACATATAGTTTTATACAGCATCGTGTATATTAAATCATCTCCTGGGAAATAAGGAAAGTCACGTGAAGTAGGTGGAGGTAATGGTGTGGTAAAGTGAGGACTGGGTAAATATACATACTCTCTCTATCTCTCCCTCTCTCTCTCAGACACACACACACGCACACACACACACACACATACACACACACACACACACACACGACGTTGCGACGTCCCTTCTGGGGTTGGCAAAAATGGTACAAGGCGAGATGGGTATCATATGGTTCACCTAAGCTGATGGCTACCTAAGCCTTCGGGCGAGACGGTACCGTCTATAGTGAGAATGGTACCATACAGATCCACCCTAAGCCTTCGTTTCCGATGTCGCCAATTGGCTAAAAATACAGACTACACACACATCCACAGCCATTCCAACGATACATATAACACCTACACATATAGGAGGCGGGAAATAACGAGCATGCTCACTCCCGCAATACAACTAGAGTAAGTACAACTAGAGTAAGTACACACACCTCTATATCTCTCTCACTCTCCCTATACAAAACAAGATCAGAAAAAGACAACAAAGACTTATAATAAAAAAGAAAACATAATCACGAACAAGACAAAACTATACACTGCTTATCCAGAAATCCTCATACATAAACACATATCAAAGTGTACACATAACTAAACCCACAACCCCTCTCACAACCCCCACAGAACCAGCAACCAAACTATATATACCACTCAAACTAAAAACAAAATACTATTAACCCTTTCCGTACCGGCGACGTCCCTTTAACTATATTCTAGCTACTATTATACGATTTGATCAGTTTAAAAGGGGCCTCCAGCAATTAACAGGCTTCGAACTAACTCCTTAACCTATTTTACTACCCCAGATCTTTCTTAAACTGCAGAACACAGTCTAAATATAACAAGAATAAGATTAAAATGATGGCGCCGGTACGGAAGGGGTTAATAACTTTGGTATACATGAAGCCTAATGAGTAAGCCCAGGTAATCAAGGGAGGGGGTAATTAAGGTTTCTCAATTTACTTCCGGTGATTAAAAAGGTAATTAGGGAAGAGTTTTATAGGGTGGAATATTATTGACCGACCCATGAGCCTCCACACCAGCGATGTATGTTTTTATTGTGGTGTGTATAATCTTCATCTGACTGGCTTTACACACACACACACACACACACACACACATACACACAAACACACACACATACACTCAAATACACACACACACACACACGCACACACATACATACACCCACACACACACACATTTAGTGTGTGTGTGTGTGTTTGTCTCATAAATAAAAAGTCTCACAATGGTCTCAGTAAACCTTGTCGTTATCTCCTCACCGCCACACCGCAGACTCTATCAGTCACTATCTTATCGGGGCTACACATAATATAACTGGTGACAGGTAGACTATAACTGTAGCCACAACCAAGAGAGAGTGTACACAGTGAGGGGGGCTCGCAAAACACACTCAAAGGCTCAATAGGCTCACAGAACACATTCAAACACAGTGAAGGGGGGGGTCCTAAAACACACTCAAAGGCTCAATAGGCTCACATAACACACTCAAACACAGTGAAGGGGGGGGGGTCCTAAAACACACTCAAAGGCTCAATAGGCTCCCAAAACACACTCAAACACAGTGAGGAAGGCTCGTAGAACACACTCAAAGGCTCGCAAAACACACCAAAATACAGTGAAAAGATTCGTAAAACATTCGAATACAGTTAAGAAGCTTTCAAAAAACACTCAAAGTGTGATGAGGCTAGCAAAGCACACATAAACAAAGTGATGAGACTCCTAAATACATTATCCAGATAATAGCTTACATCATCATACAATTAGTTTCTTCTAAATCCACCAAATTCTGTAATACATTCCAACATAAATCGGAGCCTACTTGAACTTCAAAATCCACCAAATTCTGCAATACATTCCAACAGAAAACGAGGCCTACTTCGAGTCATCTATAGCCTATTTTCGAAGCAGTGGTCCGCAACAACAAGATTCGGAGCACCTTTGAAGCAACATGGATTTCACTGCTCCTCCTTCGGGTAAGTCTTAAGGGGAGATTTCCACTTGAGGGATTTTTTTCTTGATCCCTTTCTCCCTCATGTTTAACCCCCTTGCTTTTGAGATTTTAAGACGTTCGCCCCATTATCTTGGCGATTTTAAGAACTTTCGCCCCACTTCTGTCAATTTTAAGACCTTTCGTGCCATTTAGGTGTCGATTTTTTTCCTGGCGAGCGATAGCGAGCCTGTAATTTAAGATGAATCGGCCTTCGGCCTTCGGACATTTTTTCTACCGAAGAATGTACACAATTGTCTTGAGAGGGGCTCAAGGGGGTGTAAGTTTAAGCTTGATGGAGGCCTAAGGAACAAAGTAAGAACCTCCCCTTAACCCTTCCAGTACCAGCGACATCTGTTATATTTCATTCTAGCTATATTTAAACCATATTATGCAGCTTAGGAAGGATTAGTGGTATGTAAAAGGATTGATTGAGAGAGTTTGAAGCCTTATTATTGCTAGAGGTCTGTCCTAAACTGAATAAAATCGTCTACTAGTTGCCAGCATATAATGTAAAGGACGTCACTGGTACTGAATGGGTTAATACTGTTAGTAGTTGGTTATTAAGTTGGTCAGTAGGTCGATCAGTCACTCAGTCAATCAGTCAGTCGGTTAGGTAGACAATAAGTCACTTAGATAGTTAGCTATTCAGTCTGTCAGTCAATACGTCGTCAGATAGTCAGTCATTAGTCAGTGTGTCAGTCGTCAGTACGGCAATCAGTCAGTCAGTAATTCTCAGTCAGATAGTCAGTCAGTAGTCAGTGTGTCAGTCAGTCAGTCAGTAAGGCAATCAGACAGTCAGTAAGTCAGTTAGTGTGTCAGCCATTCAGGGATTCAGTCAGCATTCTTATCAACCAAAGTATGGAAGAGGGCCTCAAGCCTTGGGAGAGAGAGACAAGAAGAGTATTAATAATGTGCCCATAACACTCTACCCATCCAATCATGGTTGGTTTTTCTGGCCACCCTTCTCCCTCATGTTTAGGCTCATTATCTTTGAGATCATAAGACGTTCGTTCCAGTAGTTAGGCGATTTTAAGACCTTTCACCCCATTTCTTTGTCACTATTAGGAACTGTCGTGCCAGTTAGGTGTGGATATTCTCCTGGCGAGCGAGAGTGAGACTGCAATTTATGAGGAATCTCGAAGGGGGTCATGGGGGTGTTTTTATTTTATTTTATACTGAATACATGTCTAAGGATAAAATTAACCCCTTAACCCCTTCTGTACCGCCAACGTCTTTTGAACCGTAATCTGGCTACTATTAGACGATTTTATTCAGTGTCAAAAGGGCTTCCAACAATTAATAGGTTTCCAACTAACTCACTTAACCCTTTTTACTACCACAGATCCTTCTTAAAGTGCACAAAAACCTCTAAATATAGCTAGAATAAAAATAAAAAGACGTCGCCGGTACGGAAGGAGTAATTTTTTTTTTTTTTTTTTTTTTTTATATCGGAAGGAGTTAAATGGCAACATTATTGGAGTGTCCGCGATGACCCCTATATATCTATAGTCCGTCCATTCTAGGTTGGCCAGAAATCGTAACCTCTAACCTCTGTAACTCAAAAAGGGCTAGAGCAAATGAGCTGTCAAATTTCACATATTCTCTAGCCAAGTCGTCCTATTTAGTTGAAATATTTGCTTGATAACTCAAGTCCTTTTCGAGTTACAGAGGTTAAAGGTTACGATTTCTGCCCAGCAGCCCAACCTAGAATGAACGGACTATAACCATCAACCAACCAAATTATAGGTCATGTGCTATCTGTGGGCTCGCCTATTGTTGCATTATCGCTTTATGGACGGTGACGCTCTGCTAGCTTTATTCTGACTAGTATTCGATTAATTACCTTGTTCCAAATAAGTAAGCCAAAACTCTTGAACATAAACCTTTATAACTCACAAACGACTAGAGTAATCGAGCTAATATTTCTAACATTTGGGAAGGGTCTGCCAGGAAAAAGGTGTGGAAATTGACAGGCCATTTGCTCCAGCCCTTTTTGAGTTACAGAGGTTAGGGTTCACGATATCTGGACTATACATACTTGGAACAGGGTATAGTTTACAATTATCAGCTTAGGAAGTATCTGAGGGTGTCACACGGTAAATCGGTAAAGCTTGTACCCTTTGGATTAATATAAGGGGTAACCTAAAGCAAGCAAACAATATGGGCAGATAATTCCCTCCGCGTGGTGGTATAGGTACACCATAAACCACAGACGTGCCGTGCCTATCACCCACCAAACAATACTATCTAACATACCACATATCTAAACCATGGGGGGGGGGGCTATGCAATCATCTACAAAACAGACATCCCCCCCTAAAAAAACACACACGCACACACACACACAGTTTTGTTTTGTTTTGCCAGACGACATCCCCGAGGCCACACACACACACACACACACACACACACACACACACACACACACACACACACACACACACACCTTACAAAATATAATATAACGATATTATAAATAAATAAATGCATTGACAAAATTATATAAATAAAAATATATACCGGTGTACATATATAAAACAATATATAATACATATTAAACGTAACCATTAATAGAACACATAAATAACAAATATATATAAATATATTAACAAATGAATTACAACAATATTACGAATACATGAATACAAAATTTAATAATCACACGTTTTCCTTAAATTTAATGAATACTAAACGTTTTGGGCTACTAATATTTGCTTATCTAATTATATACTACCAGGCGTCTTAGTCACCCAGGGAGTGGCCACGAGTGAATCGCCTCCATCTAAAGTTCACCATACGTAGGTTGAATGTAGCCTGCATTATTGTTCAATATACTGTGCATTAGTTAAGACTATAAAGTATTAAGTTCAAAATGAAGGGTTCAAAGCCATCACACTGAAAGTTAATTAATTATTAACTATATTATATACTGTAGGGGTCCAGTGGATATATGTAGGGGAGATGGGCCGGTTTTTTACCTATTAATTAATGTATTCCTTGATATCTTAGTTACCTCCATCAAACTTAGAAAAACACCCCCTAGACACCCTCCAGACAAATTTGTACATTTTTCGGTAAAAAAAATGTCCCAGCTAAAGGTTGGTTCCTCTTAAAATTTCAGGATCGCTATCCTGAAATTTGACACCTAAATGGCACGAAAGGTCTTAAAATTGACAACGAAATAGGCCGAAAGGTGTTAAAATCGGCAAACTAATGGGCCGAACGTCTTATATTTTCAAACAAAATGAGTCTTAACGCGAAGGAGAAAGGGGACCAGAAAAACGACCCAGCTCCTCTTAACTAAACTGTTCGGTATTCCATAAAATTCTAGATATTATGTTACGTAAGATAGTTCAGGCCCCCCCCCCTCTCTCTCTCTCTCTCTATATATATATATATATATATATATATATATATATATATATATATCCTCCCCAGTCAACACTTTTTCAGTACATTTCTGTTATTGAATTAAATTGCATCTACTATATAAAGGGCATTTTCTGTGAGTCTGCTTGTATGTTTGTTCACGAACTACTCCTTCAGTTTTCAAGATAGAGAGGTCATACTTGCGGGGGGGGGGGGGGGGGGGGGACCTCGCTGTTATAGAAGGGGTAAATAATTTCAGGTAATGTTTCAGCCTCTTTCACTAGTAAATTCACTTATGCATTTAAATCTAAAGTCAATTTGTATCATATTATAGTTACCTACATACTGTAGTTTGTATTCAGATTCGGAAGGACCTGTGAAAGTCCAATAAAAGGTAGACTACTTAATTTAGCTTAGGGGGACTTTTCAAGCCTAAGTAAATGTTGGCCTTTAATCCAAGACTCTTGTTCGACTCACTAGGTTTATAAATTCAAATTAGTTTAAGGGAGGTGACCTGCTTTTATTTTTCTCTATGTCTCTCTTTCTCTGGCACAGTTGGAATGTATGTACACATGCTCAGAATAATATGCAGGATTCTAAACTGCATAATAAATCGTAGGCTTGTGCATAATTCTGTAACTGTCTTGATAGCGTAATGCATAAATGCGCTGAATGTCGGTGTGAGTATCCTAGGTTCGAGTCCTTGGAGTGCCACATGTATTTGTTGATTTCATTAATTGTGTTTAGAAGTAAAGTTGGTTGGTGAAACAATATGAATTGTATCCAGTCGGCCTCATTCAGCCTACTGTTTTAAGACGTTTATCCCCATCCAGGTGTCAATATTTTCCTGGCGATCGATAGCGAGCCAGCATTGCATGAAGAATTCCAGCTCCGCCGGAGACATTTTTCTATCGAAACATGTACAAATTTTGCTTGCTGTCAAAAAACATTTTAAATAACATGCTGGCTAGCTACCGCTCGCTAGGAAAAAATCGACACCTGGATGGGGATAAACGTCTTAAAACAGTAGGCTGAATTGGGCCGAATGGATACAACTCAGAGAGAGAGAGAGAGAGAGAGAGAGAGAGAGAGAGAGAGAGAGAGAGAGAGAGAGAGAGAGAGAGAGAGGGGGGGGGGGAGAAAACAAATATCGAGGTGGGTCCCCTTAAGCAGCCTAGTAAGACTTCTAGATCAGATACATTACTAACTGTCTTCGTGGCGCAATGCATAAGTGTGTTGATTTTCGGTGTGAGCATCCTAGGTTCGAATCCCCGGACTGCCACATGTGTTTGTTAATTTCATTAATCGAGTTTAGGAGTAAAGTTGGTTGGTGGAGAGAACATAATAATTATCTTATCTGTAAATCCTTTATATCCAAAAGGATTTGATTCAGATTAATATTACCTAGTTATCTAAAACTTTTAATCAGGGTAAATGAGCCTTTTAAATATTTGCCTATCAGTGTAAAAAGGCGTTTTTTGTTCAATTATCTTCTAAAATTACAGGCTCGTTATCGCTCACCTGAAAAATATCGACACCTTAATGGCACGAAAGGTCTTATTATTGACAAAGAAATGGGGTGAAAGGTCTGAAAATCGCCAAACTAATTGAACGAACGTTTTAACATTTCAAAACTAATGGGGCGAAGCATGAGGAAGAAAGGGGTCCCGAAAAGCCGACTTTCCCCCCTTAAGAGGTATATCTATCTATCTATCTATCTATTGCCTGACGCCGTGATCCCCGAAGGGGTGGCCACGAACGAACCGCCCCCATGTACCTCTGTCCCCAGTCAGTCGACGCCCCTTCCCCCAACCAGCACCACCTTCGTTCATGTACTTCCTCACTCCATCCTTCCACCTCTCATTCGGTCTACCTCTCCCTCTCTGTCCCTCCACCTCGCTCTCGTACACCCTCTTAGTCATTCTCTCGCTTTCCATACGTTCCATATGGCCGAACCATCTCAAGTTGTTCCTTTTCACACTTTCCAGCACATCTACCTCCACACCACACCTCCTTCTTACTTCCTCATTAGTCTGTCTATCCCTCCATGTAACTCCGCACGCACTCCTTAAGTAATTCATTTCCACTGCTCTCACTCTTGGTCTGAGTCTCTCAACCAACGTCCATGCTTCGCTTCCGTAAGTCAGTGTCGGGATTACCACACTGTCATGCAAGGACTTCTTCACTTCCATACTGACCACCCTATTTCTTGTTACTGCTTTTAGCATTCCTACAACCCTCTTCCCCTGTTGTACCCTCTCCCGCACTTCTTCATCCATAGTCCCATCTTTACTCAACACACTGCCCAGATACTTAAAAGAGTTGACGATCTCCATAGCCTGACCGTTCAGCTTCACCTCACACTCTGTGACTTCACCCCTTTCGAAGACCATAACCTTGCTCTTCCCCGCATTTACCTTCAAATTCCGTTTTTCGCACACTGTTCCAAACTCATTTACCAGACCCTGCAACTCCCATTCATTATCACTCATCAGAACTGTATCATCCGCAAACAGAGTATAGGTAGCTTCCACTCAATTCCCTCCCTTTTCAGCGATACACCAACATCCACTGCTCTTGATAGTATTTCTTTCATGACTCCATCCATATATACAGTAAACAACCACGGGGACATCACACACCCCTGTTTCAAACCAACATTCAGGTCAAAGAACTCGCTCTGGTCACTCTCCACACGTACTGCCGCCATTGCACCCTCATACATGCTCTTCACTGCTTTCAGCAACTTACCCTCTACTCCGTATATTCTAAGTACTTTCCACAAACCTTCTCTATCCACTCTGTCATAGGCCTTCTCCAATTCCATAAAGGCAACATACACCCTTTGTTTCTTCTCCAGATACTTCTCCACAACACAATTTCACAATTTAGGGTAAAAATCTGATCTACACATCCTCTTCCCTTCCTAAAACCTCCCTGCTCGTCGCCTATCCATTTATCCGTTCTCACTCTCACTCTCTCAATCACTACCCTACTGTATACCTTCCCTACTACGCTTAGAAGACATATTCCTCGGTGGTTACCACACACTCCTCTTTCCCCTTTTCCCTTATATAGGGGGACTATTATGCCAGTCTTCCAGTCATCGGGTGCACTCCCCTTCACCCATGCTAGTTTGCACATTTTCCATACCCATTCTATCACTATCTCACTTATATATAATTTATAACACTTGTTCGCCTTAATGTTCTTTAATCTCCGTTCAGCAAGGGAGAGACCATACCCTTCCCACGTGATTGAGAACATAGCTTACGTGAAAGGTCTGAAAATCGCCAAACTAATGGAACGAACGTCTTAAAATCTCAAAACTAATGGGGCTAAACATGAGGGAGAAAGGGGTCCAGAAAAACGAAGCATCCCCTTTTACTGTTCTTTAATCTCCGTTCAGCAAGGGAGAGACAATACCCTCCCACGTGATTAATTAGAACATAGCTTACAATAATTGACCACTTGCGAGTTTCAGGCTATAAGGAAGTTGGAGCTATAAATATCGATATTTAGCATACTTAATGGAGCTCAGACGGTATTGTGCAGCATAATTTACTGGTTCGGCTCAATGGTTTAAGGAAGGGGTTTAGTTTGCTTTCTAAACCCCTATCAAGCTTAAAAAAAACACCCACAAGACTATATAAATTTGTACATTTTTCGGTAGAAATACGTCCCAGCCGAAGGCCGATTCCTCTTCAAATACAGGATCGCTATCGCTCTCCAGGAGATAAATCGACACCTAAATGGCACGCAAGGTCTTAATATTGGCAAATAAATGGGGCAAAAGGTCTGAAAATCGTCAAACTAATGGGCTGAATGTCTTGAAATCTCATAAATAATAGGGCTAAACATGAGGGAGAAGGAGGACTCGAAAAACCAACTGCCTCCCATTAACAGAAAAAATATGGTCGCAGTAGGCTACATGTTTAAACGCATAAAACCCAATTCAACATGCTCTCTATCCATCAAAAACCTACATAATTATTGCATTTTCTTTTAATATCGATGTTTACGGCTCCAACTTCCTTATAGCCTGAAACTCGCAAGTGGTCAATTCCACAGTCCTGACGAATAGGTCTAATGATAGAAAACTCGGATATTTTAAGGTAAACTCGCGTATTATTTTAAGGGGAGATGAGTAATTTTTCTGGTCCCCCTTCTTCCTCATGTTTAGCCCCATTTGTTTTCAGATTTTACGACGTTCGCCCCATTATTTTATCGATTTTAAAACCTTTCGTCTCATATCTACAGTATATCAGTATCAAGACCTTTTGTACCATTTAGGAGTCGATTTTTTTCCTGGCGAGCGCTAGCGAGCCTATAATTTTAAAAGAAACCGGCCTTTGGCCGGGAAATTTGTCTATCGAAAAATGTACAAATTTATCTTGAAGGGGTGTCTAGGGAGTGTTTTTTTGGTTTAAGTTTTATGAAGGTCTAGCAAGGAAACTAAAAAAATAAATTAATGTATAAATGATTAGACCCAAAAAATAACCACTGTCCCCTTAACTGATAAATAACCACTGTCCCCTTAACTGATAAATAACCACTGTCCCCTTAACTGATAATGTTTGTCTGATAACCAAATCACTAGATCATGATAAAGGCCGACCAATGGCGAGGCTGGAATGTGAGGCCTCGATCTGATAGGCTGATAATTAAAGACAAAAAGATACATACTATCATACTGTATTGGTGGAGAGAGAGAGAGAGAGAGAGAGAGAGAGAGAGAGAGAGAGAGAGAGAGAGAGAGAGAGAGAGAGAGAGAGAGAGAGAGAGAGAGAGAGAGAGAGAGAGGCAGACTTTGAGATGGCTAACCAGACAGACGAAATCAGAGAGAGAGAGAGAGAGAGAGAGACTGTGAGAGGGCACACCAGACAGACAAAATCAGAGAGAGAGAGAGAGAGAGAGAGTGAGAGGTAGACTGTGAGAGGGCTCACCAGACAGAGAGACAGAGAGAGAAGGGGAGACAGAGAAGGGATTAGACCACTACACCACGGAGACCACCAATGAGGAGCCCCAAAGATAGGGAGAAATTAAGGGGAGATGGGCCGTTTTTATGGGCCCTCTTCTCCCTCATGTTTAGCTCCATTAGTTTTCAGATTTTAAGACGTTCGGTCCATTAGTTTGGCAATTTTAAGACCTTTCGCCCCATTTCTTTGTCAATATTAAGACCTTTTGTGCTATTTAGGTGTCGAATTTTTCCTGGCGAACGATAGTGAGCCTGTAATTTTGGAAGAAACGGCCTTCGGCCGGAACATTTGTCTACCGAAAAATATACAAATTAATTTACAAGGGGGGTCTAATGGATGTTATTTTTAAGTTTGATGGAGGTCTAGAGAGAAAACTAGAATACTAATGAATACTGTACATGAAAAAATCGAACAAAAAGTGAACCAACCCCCCTTAAGTTCCTGAGATAAGAGAAGTCAGAAGGGAGGGGGGCTATAGAAGATAGCAGTAGGAAGACATCAGTTATATTATATCAGTGTAGTGTTGCAAGCTATAGACTGTGCCTCGGACGCCGGAGTGTGTATCATTACTCTTCGGTTTAAGTAAGATATTGTGTTTACTTTGTCTGCAATTATTACTCTTCGGTTTAACACCTTAAGAGCGGGCTAGGCGGTCTATTTGACCGTACCGCCCAGCGTTTTTTTTTAACCCTAAATAGGGTTGTTTCCGTGCTCATTTTCATGCCTAAATAAGACCCAGAGCGTAAAACAAGTATCTATCTCTGAAAGGGCGTAAACAGAGCTTTCCAATGACACCCAAACCATCCTTGTACGACCACTGGTTCTCTTGCAACGATCGTGCAACACGAGTGCAAAAACCCTAAAATAAGGTAATTTCCGCACATAATTCCCTGTGTAGCGAGTGAGAAAGGGGGGAGAAGGGTGCAATACAGTTCAGTACGTCCACGGTGGTCGTGGGGAGCGGTCATAAGGTTACTACGCTCGTCCCACCGCTCAACTCTCTCTCTCAGCAACATTACGTGCTGAAAATGGCGCTCGACAGCTGTCGTGCACCGCCACATAGTCCAAATTTATTTCACTCGACACATGTTGCGCGCCGCCAGTTAAGGGTTAAGTAAGATATTGTGTTTACTTTAGCTGCAATTATTACTCTTCGGTTTAAGTAAGATATTGGATTTACTTAGCTGCAATCATTACTCTTTGGTTTAAGTAAGATATTGGTTTTTCTATTAACCCGCTGGATCCCAGCGACGCACATGTTGCGTCGGCAATGTTCGATCACCAGAACCCACCGACCCAACAGTTGCGTCGGTCCCAATTACTTCCCAATTACTTCGGTCCTATGGCACCTAGAGGGCTTAGATTTGTATGGGAACTGTGTAAGTATCCCACGCAACCATGCTGATGGTTGAAAACTCTCAAAGTCCAACCGCGTGCGCGTGAGCGTGCAAAAACATGTTTTTTTGGGGAAATTGCCTTCAATTTTTTACTCTTGTAAAATCCGTTTTCGGGGGCTCTGTAGGACCATTTTTTGAGATTTTTTATCGGTTTTTCGTGGTTTTTCCTTCATTCCTAACCCATTCGCTATTGTTTCTGGAAAAAAAAAAAAAAACCTGCTGGGCCCTGGTGGTACATTTATTAATAACTAGCTGGGGTTCAGCGGGTTAATGACACTTTTCTATCATGTGAAAAAAATCGCAGCCAACACATGATGGCTTATTTATTGCTATAGTATTTATTATCAGTAAAGTTATAAACGCAATTATAAACTAGGTATTCCTCGGCAAGGGTATAAGATCAGGTGAGGTGTAATAATTAACTCGTGATAAACAAAGGTATGTGTACTAACAAAGCCATGATATTTCTATACTCTGTTTCTTTCCAGCTGACGGTAAATTGCCATGTCTTCCTCTTGATTTCTTCTTAGATTATGTAGTGAAATATGTTGTCAATTCTGAAAGTTTGGCCTTACTATGATAAAAAAAGACACAGTGGTTTCCCATTTTCCCATTAACTATCGATCAATAAGGTACTAGGGGATTCAATTTACCGGCAGCTGAAATGAAACCAACTATAGTTAAATAAAGGATCAATATAAGATCAATATAATAGCTATAGGTTATCAATACGATGTGGCAAGATGTCAAACGATAGCCGAGTTCGTTATTTTTAGCCTATTATTGTATTAAAATGTAAAACTTGTAAACTACACAAACTTGGACAAGACAATATAAAGGCAAAATAACTTATCAAAATCGCTATGTGGAAATAACGCTTACTACAATATAATTTACGAAATAAAAGAACACAATCCAGCACACAGGGTGTACATTACTACATGAGCAAGTTAATATGTTTCCCAAGCAAACTAATCGCACACATAGCAACGCACTATCACGATCAAGGAATTAGTCAATATGTAAAGACAAAAATCATGGTATATAGTTCACAGTATGTCTTTGGAAGGGATAAAATGGCCAACACAATGATATTTTGTGATATTTGCTTGTATTTCTGCTCATACACATTCAAGTCTTCACATAAAATTATACATGTGGTAAGGTCCTGGATTACCTCGACAGGAAGCATATACAGTATTTTCCCCATCTCAAAATAAGGGTAGGATGTAGTGAGCGGGCGTACCGCCATCTTTGTTTACATTACGCGTAGTGGCGTCGGACCTTTCCCATCATGTTCCCGTCTATTTTAACCTAACCTAACCTAACCTAACCTAGTATTCATGTAGTAATGACAGGGGTCAAATAGCAGAAAATATAGCGTCGAAATAGACGGGAACGTAAGTGCGACCGCGGCGATCGCCTTATGTAGACAGTGACGACCGTACGCCCGAACTCCTCTACATCCATCCCCAAAATAATATAGGTTAAAATATGCTTTGTTTGGTGTATGTGTGTGTGTGTGTGTGTGTGTTTATTTGTTTAAGAGAATACATAGAGGAAGGAAAAAAAAGAGAAAACAAAAGTCCATGCTCTAATAGAAATAACATAAGCTAGCTTGTCTACAACCATATAATTATGGAATCCACTAATATAAAATACACTAAAGAACATCAATCCAGAGATTTGTATTTCTAAAAAGGAGGACCACGATATGTTATGAGTAACTGTACAATAAAGAACAATTGGGGCACGTGGCTGTCATAAAATCTTAAGGGGAAATTCGTTTTATTATTTATGTTATATATTTATTTATTTATTTATTTATTTTAGTTTTCTCCCTAGAGCTACATCAAGACCCTCCTTCGAGATAAATTTGTGCATTTTTTGGTACAAAGATGCCACAGCCGACGACCGCTTCATCCTAAATTACAGCCATGCTATCGTTCGCCAGAAAAAAATCGTTATCTAAATGGCACGAAAGGTCTTGATATTGACAAAGAAATAGGGTGAAAGGTCTTAAAATCGCCAAACTAATGGGGCGAACGTCTTCAAATGTCAAAACTAATGGGGATAAGTCACAAACAAATCATCTTAAGAAGGAAGTTTCGTGGTGAAAAGGTGATAATCAACTGCGAATAAATCCTTCAGAAATATGACATCATGTGTTCATGTATTCCGGCAAGCACCAGTTGATATTATCAAGCTTAGGAAATTCCAATGGCTATAAAATAGAGTTGAAGGCGTCATAGACTAACCGAGTTTATCTTGTTCGAAGCTGGTCTGTATTATGTCCCTGGTTCAAACAGATTTGCATTAATTATTTAACGCCAACACAAATGTTAAATTTAATTCAGATGCTGATGATATCCTCCTAACAAATAATTATTAATGAATGCTACAAATGTCTTAGAACATTAATTAATATTCGGTTATGAATAAAGAATCCTAAACATGAGCAAAACAACTATAGCTTGGTTTACTTTCTGCGCAAGTGTATAACCGTGGTCAAGAATAGACTCGATATATTAGGAGGAACAATTACGACACACCAACGAAGTACCCTGAAAACCAATTAAGTGGCCAAGACAAAACTACGGGGCTTTCTTTAGTCAACGCTCACTGTCACTGTTTATATCGCAAGGAAATTTGGGCCAGGTATTACTGATCGAGACTATACACCCTAAAATTACCCTTCTCTCTCAGTCTTGGACAAACTGTGATTGTGGTGAGACCGTGCGAGATTCTATTGGCGTTTGTTATATATATTCTGGCTATCATTAGACGATATTTTTTTCAGATTAGGGATGACCTGTTGAACTCAAAGACGGTTATATCCCATTATAATCCTATAGATCATTCCTAAACTGAGAAAAATCGTCCAATGCTAGCCAAAATAACTATAGAATGACGCCACCTCATTATTTTCATACTGATCTAAAATAGTAAATATCACGACGCTATGATCGCTATAGTCGTCAAATTATAGTGCAGTATAGTTTCCTCTCTGTTGATTGTCACTATAGTGGTGGGGTAGGATGTAGTGAGCGGGCATACCGCCATCTTTGTTTACATTATGCGTAGTCGCGTCGGACCTTTCCCATGATGTTCCCGTCTATTTTAACCTAACCTAACCTAATCTAACCTAGTATTCATGTAGTAATGACAGGGGGCAAATAGCAGAAAATATAGCGTCGAAATAGACAAACGTAAGTGCGACCGCGGCGATCGCCCTATGTAAACAATGACGACCGTATGCCCGAACTCTACATCCATCCCTAGTGGTGTCTAAGGGGAGGTTTGTTTTCTGGACCCCTGTCTCCCTCATGTTTAGCCCCATTAGTTTTGACATTTTAAGACGATCGCCCCATTAGTTTGGTGATTTTAAGACCTGTCCCACTTCTTGGTCAATATTAAGACATTTCGTGCCATTTATGTGTCGATTCTTACTGGTAAGCGACAGCGAGCCTGTGGTTTAGGAGAAACTGGCCTTCGGCCAGGACATTTTTCGGTATTAGTCTAGGACCAACCCGGATAATTATCGCGAATAGACTCGCAGCGTTATTATACATAATTTATTAGGGAAAGTGAAGCTCTATGGAATCCTTATAATATACTCACATAAATTCCGTTGTGGTAGAATAGTTTTGATAAGTTTTGTAACTCTCGATTATGTCGATAAAAATAGAGTCCCGCGCGTAAACAAACTCTTCTTCTTCACTCCCTCAATCTTGAGAGCTCCGCTACGGACGTGTTCGCAATGGAGTACACTCGCTACGGTAAAGTGTTATGTTTTACAAAGATGTTACTGTATGTCTATTTATACACATTTGCAACATTACATTGTGCTTGTATTTATGTTTCATAGTTTTCCCGGTATTTGTTCAATCCTTTCTGGCATTTTTCTTTCCCATTTCCCTTGTAGTTTTAGTATTATTACATATATTTGCTCTTGCGCACGAATCGGCGCATATTGTTGCCATTCCTTCTCTCAGCTGACAGAAACGTCAAACAGCCCGGCAGATTTGTAACTGTCATGGCCGCTTGTGCAGGTTGTAGTCTCTCCTGTCAGAAATTGGGGGACATTTTGCGAACCAAGGAACCAAGGACATGGGATTTTCTTGTTCAGCATAAGTACATGTGGCAGTGAATTGCAAGTGAGTGAAAATAGACAACAAAAGAAGTTTAGATGTGACAAACGGAATAAAGAATACGTTCACCATGCACTCAGGAAATCACGATGTAGGTATAATGTTAGTGCTGTGAAAGACACATTCTTTGAAAATGCCCACATCCCCAAAGTCCTCAATATTGTGTATTGGTTCTGCATAAACAAATTACCTTATCAAGATGTAGTCCTTCAGTGCGATGTTGGCCTCAGTACGTTAGTTGACTGGTATTAATACACCAAAAATCTGTCTAAAGATGTCAAATAGCGGGGGTGTGGGGGCGGCAGCCCCCACTCATAATACTAGGTTAGGTTAGGTAAGGTTGTTAGGTTAGGCTAATGTCCTTTCAAAGGGGTATAGGCACCAATAATACCAAAAAGATGTCAAATAGCGGGGGTGTGGGGGCGGCAGCCCCCACCCATAATACTAGGTTAGGTTAGGTAAGGTTGTTAGGTTAGGCTAATGTCCTTTCAAAGGGCTATAGGCACCCATAATACTAGGTTAGGTTAGGTAAGGTTGTTAGGTTAGGCTAATGTCCTTTCAAAGGGGTATAGGCACCCATAATACCAAAAAGATGTCAAATAGCGGGGGTGTGGGGGCGGCAGCCCCCACCCATAATACTAGGTTAGGTTAGGTAAGGTTGTTAGGTTAGGCTAATGTCCTTTCAAAGGGGTATAGGCACCCCATAATACTAGGTTAGGTTAGGTAAGGTTGTTAGGTTAGGCTAATGTCCTTGCAAAGGGCTATAGGCACCCATAATACTAGGTTAGGTTAGGTAAGGTTGTTAGGTTAGGCTAATGTCCTTTCAAAGGGGTATACGATAGTAAACACTAGGATAGCCTATACCTGGTCAGAGGGAAGAAGAAGAGTCCTGGTGTAATCTCCTTGAATGTTACCATAAAAAGTGACCCTTTGTGTGTCTGATATTAATGCAAAATCCGAGCCAACTTTGGACAAAACTTTGCTTGCATATTTTCAAAGTTACCTTTTGTGTCTATGAAATTATGGAAACTCCGAGCCAACTTTGGACAAAACTTGGCTCGGATTTTTAGAAAATGCTCTTTTGAGTGTCTGGAATTATGCAAAATCAGAGCCAAGTTTCGACAAAACTTGGCTCGGATTTTTAGAAAATGCTCTTTTGAGTCTCTGAAATTATTGAAAATCCGAGCCAACTTTCGACAAAACTTGGCTCGGATTTTTAGAAAATGCTCTTTTCAGTGTCTGAAATTATGCAAAATCCGAGCCAACTTTCGACAAAACTTGGCTCGGATGTTTAGAAAATGCTCTTTTCAGTGTCTGAAATTATTGAAAATCCGAGCCAAGTTTCGACAAAACTTGGCTCGGATTTTGGAAAAGTGGCATTTTTTGGCATTTCACACATTCCTATTCTTCATTATTTTACTATATTACTTTAACCCCACATTTTCCCTGATCTTCATAGCCCTCCCCACTATCGGGGGGAGTTATCTTAAGATTGTTGGATAATGGGGTTATATAGGGTTTCTCCCACAGTGGAATTATAACTAATAGCATCAAACCTACCATTGCCAACAAAAATTGGCCAAAAAAACTCAAATAAGGCTGCGAGTCTTTTCAAGAAAATTACCGAACCTATAATTGTATCCCACGGCAGTCAAAATAGACGGGAACATACTCGCGAGCGTGCAAGTATATGTAAACAAAGCTGGTGATACGCCCGAATACTACATCCTTGCCTTCGGAATTTCCACAAGTAAAGGCCTATCACACATTAAGAACATGTATGTAAAATGCTCTAGAGCATACAATATGTACTGTCGTCTTTGAAAATTGGTTAGGGATGGTTTTAAGGGGCGTGTCGTCCACTTTGTTTACATAGCTGCATGCTCCCAGTTATGTTCGCGTCTAAGTTGACTTTTTTTGGTTCAATGTTATTTTAATACCACGAATTTTGTTGATATATTTGAAGATAAATATTGAATCTATATGCTCTAAAGATCATAAGACCATTTGTTTTAACCCTCTGCAAAACCTAATAAAAAAGTATGGTACTAAAATGTCTTTTTCGTAACAAGGTTGTCAATACGGTACTTCCAGTTATCGATATCTCTAAAGATCATATGAAAATGTGTTAAACCCTCGGAAAAACCTAATATAAAAGTATGGGACTAACATTTAATTTTCGTAACAAGGTTGTCAATACGGTACTTAACCATTATCAATGTACAATCAAAGCTGAATATTGCAGAGGAAACACCGTAGACTTCATGATTTTTTTTCACCTTCGTATAATCGACAGCCATATTTATTTATTTTTTATTTACTAAGGGATTAGTACTCAACCAGTGGGGGGTGGGGGCGGCAGCCCCCACTCATAATACTAGGTTAGGTTAGGTAAGGTTGTTAGGTTAGGCTAATGTCTTTTCAAATCACTATCTGGGGTGTGTCTCAACATCGATCGATAGGCCTAATGGGGAAAATAGGTTTTCCCGAGATTTCTAATTAATTACAAACACTATATATTGATGCAAATGAAAACATTTTTTTTATAAAAAACACTCGGAAAATTTGTGGTATTAAAATAAAAAATGTCCCTTTTTTTTTTTTACGAAATTATCCCACTGCCAGCTGTTATTTGCCCCTGCTGGTAATATACATAATAATGACAATAAGTCATGGGGGGCTGAGGGCTCTACCCATTATTGTATCCCACAGCTGGTAATACAACAGTATACCCAACAGCTGGCCGTGGGATACAATAATGGGTTGTGGGGGGGTTTGCCCCGATGGGCTTTGTTTATGTAGTCACACGCTTGCAGTTATATTTGCATCTAATTTGACTGCTGTTATTTGCCCCTGCTGGTAATATATATTATGATGACAATAAGTCATGGGGGGTAAGGGCGGAAAAGTCCCTCTCAACCCATTATTGTATCCCTCGGCCAGGTGTTGCATAAATTGTTTTGTTACCTATAAGAGCTAAATAAATTATTATTGTATTTAACAGGAAGGTACGACGAGGTAAGTGATGTGGTATAGGAGGCAATATGCGGAAATGGATTATAAGGGCATTCCGCCCCCTCTGACCCCCTTACGAAAATCTACGGTTACTCACTCCACCCCAACTGGATTTCTACTGTTTTACCCAACCAGCGGGGGTGTGGGGCCCCCACCCATAATACTAGGATAGGTTAGGTAAGGTTGTTAGGTTAGGCTAATGTCTCTCTGAAACATTGTAAAATCCGTGTCTCATCTAGATTGATAGACTTTTGTCAGAGGCGGAATGCCTTTATAATCCATTTCCGCATATATTGCCACCTATACCACATCACTTACCTCGTCGTGCCTTCCTGTTAAATACAATAATAATTTGTTTAGCTTGTATAGGTGCAATTAGAGAAATTTACCCTTCCCTTAATGGAAAATAGGTTGAGCGTCCTCAAACTTTCACTATAATTAAGGTTCTCAAAACCCCTAATAGATTTAGTCCAGCGTCTCTGTATAGACTCCAGTAATCTTAGGTCCCCCAAATACCCAAAGTTCCATTAAAAGGAAGAATATTCCAATATGGTACGAATATGGGAGATAAATAATGGTAGGTCTATCATGAAGGAACCATCCCGGTTGACCGTCGACCTCAGGATACTATGGGCGAGTCCTCTGGCCTTGTGAAAGAAGTTAGTGATATGCATATGAAACTTGAGGGATGAGTCAATTAGTATTCCTAAATCAGTTGCAGAGTCTCTGTTAGTGATTCAGGAGTTGTAGAGATATTATCTGCCAGAATGACCCAGATCATCCCAATTAATTACTCTTCTGTCCGATATACCCCCATTTCTGACATCCAAAGCCATCTCACTTGGCAGAAGTTTATCATATTTGTAATTTCTCGAGGTAGGTGGGTTAATCATCCCGAAAAAAAAAGTTTCACATTTTTCCCTCAAAAAATGCCTGTCTGGAAATTTCTCGATTTTAATTCAAGACAGTGATAACCCTATGAATACCTCTACTGAAGACTTGGCAACCCATAGTTATGAAGCCACTTTAATGTCTAGCCCTTAAAACATTGGAAATCATCCATCGTCTGTGATAAAGAGACTGGTAAAGATAAGGGTTATCTCAGAGCTGATAGTCATAATGTTCGAAGTAACTGATAATAATATTAAGAAGTCGAGGACCATGTGTGTTACTAAAAGACCACATTCGAGCGTTTTCTAAAGCAAGCGAGAATAACTAAGGGACAAACTGGATTTTAGGTCACGTATGGGATATAATGTTCTAAATGTATACTATAGCTTTGGGTTTAATGTTATTTTAATACCACAAATTTTGTTGATATATTTGAAGATAAATAATGAATCTATATGCTCTAAAGATCATACGAAAATTTGTTTTAACCCTCGGCAAAACCTAATAAAAAAGTATGGTACTAAAATGTCTTTTTTCGTAACAAGGTTGTCAACACGGTACTTTCAGTCATCGATAGCTCTAAAGATCATATGAAAATGTGTTAAACCCTCGGAAAAAACCTAATATAAAAGTATGGTACTAAAATTTAATTTTCGTAACAAGGTTGTCAACACGGTACTTTCCCGTTATCAATGTACAATCAAGCTGAAGATTGCAGAATAAACACCATAGACTTCATCGACTTTTCTTTCACCTTCGTATAATCTACAGCCATTTTTTTTGTTTTTTATTAACCCGTCCAGCACCAGCGACGCGTCTGGCGCGTCGGCGATGTATGTAACGCACAGCCCCAGCGATGCGTCTGACGAGTCACCCTAATTGCTCCGACCGTAACCTCAGGTGTAGCCACTCGAGAGGTCTCAGATTTGTATGGGAACTGTGTACGTATCCCACGCAACCGTGCCGATGGTTGAAAACTCTCAAAGTCCACGTGCGTGCGCGTGAGCGCGCAATAACCTGGTTTTTTGGGGAAATTGCCTTCAATTTTTTACTCTTGTAAAATCCGTTTTCGGGGGCTCTGTAGGACCATTTTTTGAGCTTTTTGATAGGTTTTTCGTGGTTTTTCCTTCATTCCTAACCCATTCGCTATTGTTTCTGGAATAAAAAAAAAAAATCAAAACCGGCCGGGTTCTGGGCGTACATTTATTAATAATCAGCCGGGGCTCGACGGGTTAAGGGATTAGTACTCAACCAGCGGGGGTGTGGGGGCGGCAGCCCCCACCCATAATACTAGGTTAGGTTAGGTAAGGTTGTTAGGTTAGGCTAATGTCTTTTCAAATCACTATCGGGGAGCGTGTCTCAACATCGATCGATAGGCCTAATGGGGAAAATAGGTTTTCCCGAGATTTCTAATTAATTACAAACGCTATATATTTATGCAAATGACCAATTTTGTTTATAAAAAAACACTCGGAAAATTCGTGGTATTAAAATAAAAAAAATCCTAGCTTTGTATTAGAGTATTAATCACCGCAATATATGTCTTTACCGCTGCATATTAAATTATTTTTCGTTAGACTTTGTTGGTTAAATAAGGGTGATGGTGGCCATCTTGGATCAGCTGAGAACTAATATTTTTCATTTTTTTACCGTAATTTTAGTATTTTGTCATAATATTCTATATCAATACTAACCCTGCGGGCGTCTGGGAGCGGCAGCCCCCAGGTTAGGTTAGGTTGTTAGGTTAGGGTAATGACAAAATATGGTTTTAGGGGGCATGTTTTAATATTGCAAAATAATGGGTAAATATGAATTTCCAGAAGGAAAAACACCTTAAAACACACTAATCAATGAAGAAACTGATGAGAAAAAGGATTATAATACAAAAAACACATACGTGACCTAAAATCCAATTTGACCCACCTTATAAAAGTTATCTTATCTCCCCTGAAGCATATAATATAAGTGGCTACTATCGGAAGCCTACTGAATTCCTGGACTGGTGGGGGGGGGGGGGGGGGGGGTACTGAGAGATTATTAAAGTGACCGGTTTACAAGTACAATCGCGCTAAGAAGTCATGACTCGATTCCCAGTACCTTTTGTTCAGAAAGTGCTATCTGGCAACTATTGAGGCTCTACTATATTCATATATTACACACCGGGGAGAACTGTATTGAAGGACGAAATACCAAAAACACGATATATAAGTATTGTTACAATATATTTATCTCATTATGTGAGAGCAAACCAAATAATACGAAAGTTGAGACTAACCCAAACGAAAGAATGTGAAACTCGTAGTATTTCGCTCACTAGATTCAGGATTAAAATGTGGAGGAAGTCTCTTAATGCTTTTATTACTTTTTAAGCCAACAATACTGGGAGAAAAGTATCTCATAAATTAAAACCAACCGTTAAAAGTAATATTTAACCCATTAGTGTCAATAAATCACGTAAATAAACATATAACAGATTGTTTTTCCACATTTAATTCTCTATGTGGGACAAGTCAGCCTTAAAAAACAAAGCGGTCTCCAGTATATTTTGGGATAAAGCTTGAATACTCGAGAACAGCTTGTAATTTGTATAGACAGACGATGAAATTTCTCTTATAACATATTTAATAACCCATAGGGACACCCATATAGGAACGAAAGATGGAAAGGCATGTAGTAAAGGACAAAGGTAGATATATGAGCGGAAGAGATACACTCTTCCTCATAATTATACTGGCAGTGACTGACTAAGCTGACTTGCATTTTTTTGCAGGCCTCCAGGCGGCAGCATAGACTACATATAACCTAGACACGAAAGCGTGACGTCACACGGTTAGTTTGCCGCGCGTCCTAGGGATTTGGTGGCGGCACTATTGTACTGTAGCAAAGCACCTCAGTGGCTTGTCCTTATTATATAGATAGTCTGTGCGCTGCGCGCGCCTGCCAGCTGGCTTGCTGCAGTGTTTCAAAAGTTAAGGGAATATCCGCAAAACGAGGGAGCAATAGATTAAAGAGGGAACGTATTTAAGAGTTAATTAATGTTGGTAAAGACACTTGTAAATTATTTAGTATAAATTAGATATATATATAAGCAAGATGAAAACATTAAGTATACATATACACTATAAAACATAGGCTACTCATATATGATGCAAGCTGTATACCTTCAAGCAACACAACAAGAATTAAATTGTCATTTTGAATATATATTAGTATGTTACATGTTATGTAGATGTTAATTTGTCAAGTAGCACTAAAACTGGACATTTATACTTATGACATCTAGGGATATTTTGTCCCACCATTGACATTGGCAACTCCCGAATCTCACATCAACAATGGCGGGTGTTGGAGGAGTTTTGCTTGTGTACCTCCTCATAATGACGACAATTACACGATGACTGGCGCCTTTACAGTAGCCTCTTCTTATGTCTATTTAACTATGTCATGTCTGCAGAGTCTCTGGATAATGTTCAATTGCTTATTAATAGCGTTATTAGTACAAGGTAGGGATTATTACGAATTAATGAGGACCAAGGACAAGGATAGTTAATATAATGTCTGTGTGGGGACCCTCCCCTCCCATTGTCCTTTGCGATCGTGCTGCCATCTCTCGAACGCGCGGCTCACTATTTACAGATTTGTGGCGTCTTCTTTTGTGTCTAGGTTATATGTAGTCTATGGGCGGCAGGCCCAGGGAGTGTAACATGCTAGATAGCGCCAGGAAATTAAATACTTTCATTATTCTATAAAGATATTGAAATAAAACCTTACTATATATATTCGAACAACAGCATCAATATAATTTAAAAGGCCTAAATAGGTTAATTTTGTCAGTAGGCCAATTATTGGGAATATCCGGAGACCTACAGTTATAGATTAGGAAATGACTGGGCTCTGACGGGCAGTGGAGAGTTGCCAGCGGTAGCCAGATTTGGGGACTTTTGTCCGAGCCTTAGAAAAATCGAGTCATGACTTCTTAGCACGATTGTACAGTACTCGGGATATACTAGATATAAGGTTCCACCAGTTCGAATCTTTGAACCTTTAAGAGGCAGGGTTAATATTTTGGGTCGGTTTATTGATTTAGTTATTGTTTTTTTAGTTTACTCGCTAGACCTCCATCAAGCTTAAATAAACACCCCCTCGATCCCCGTTCATCAACAATTTGTACATTTTTCGGTAGAAAAATTTCCCGGCCGAAGGCCAATTCCTTCTAAAATTACAGGCTCGCTGTCGCTTGCCAGGAAAAAATAGACACCTAAATGGCACGAAAGGTCCTAATATTGACCAAGAAATGGAGTGACAGGTCTTAGAATCATCAAATTAATAGGGCGAACGTCTTATAATCTCAAAATAAATGGGGCTCAGCATGAAGGAGAAGGGGGTCTAGAAAAGCGACATATTATCTCTCCTTAAAGTCACTCTGGGCTATTATAAGAGCATCGTATTGTCTCGCTGGAGTTCGATACTGCTTCAAATGGGTGTGTGTCGCCATTTATGCTTCTCAAGCTTCATACTAAGGAGATTAATTCACGTCGATCTTTCTGCGCAGATAAGTGATGTGGGGTGGCTGTTGGGGATAGTGGGTGATACCTTTTAAGGGGACCGACCTGCTTTTTATCTCTGGGTTTTATCCATTCGACCCCATTCAGCCTACTGTTTTAAGATGTTTCTCCCCATTCAGGTATCGACTTCTCTCTCCTCTCTCTCTCTCTCTCTCTCTCTCTCTCTCTCTCTCTCTCTCTCTCTCTCTCTCTCTCTCTCTCTCTCTCTCTCTCTCTCTCTCTCTCTCTCTCTCCGGGTCTTGGTCTAGTGTTATCTGCCATTCTCTTTACCACACGGATATAACGTTTATTATTCCCCTTCCCTCATCCGACCCACACAGAAATCAGCTGGTATTATGCGAGATTCGTTGAGTGTTTGTCTGTCTGTATCTCTGCATGTTTGTTTGTCCATCTCTCTGTCTGTCTATCTATCGGTCTGTATGTCTGTATATCTCTCTGTTTGCCTGTCTCTGTAAGTTTGTTTCTCTATCTTTCTGGCTATATCTGTATATCTTACTGTCTGTATCTCTGTATGTGTGTGTCTATCTCTCTGTTTCTCTTACCCCCAGGGGGTAAGGGGGCCTTCATTTAATGGTGGAGGAAAAAAAGAATATGCCTCACGCATCCTGCTGCGTGTCGTACAAGGCGACTAATAGGGAGGGATGGCGATAGACTTGTGGACCAACAGCCATTACTATGCAATAAAGTCTTTATCTTAGCACTGTCTTGGTGTGGCACTGCCGAGGCTGGTGGGGTGTGGATATGTGCCACAGGGGACTGAGTCTTACCTGGGCGCTGTTTGGCACCACACCTGTGTCGGCAACAGTGTTTGCATGTTGGAGCAGGACTTTATTGTTCTATAGTCCAATTGCCTAATATACAGTAGAGTCTTGTTGATAATATTCAAGGACACTACATCCGCCTTATTAGAAACAATTTATTAGGGAAAATAGGCACCAACAGATTCGCCATATTTTTCTCCATATAGTCCGCATGGAGGATTTTCGTTATTGACAAATTGAAAAAATAACCTTTTCACAGAAAAATACACCAACAATCTGTCAAAGATGTCTAATAGCGGGGGTGTGGGGGCGGCAGCCCCCACCCATAATACTATGATAGGTTAGGTAAGGTTGTTAGGTTAGGGCCCAGTGGTCTTCAACCTGTGGGCCATGGCCTTCTAGTGGGCCATGGGCTGGTTCTCAGGTGGGCCACGGACATCTACTAAGTAAGGTAGAATGTAAAAAAACATAAACAATAATAAAAGGTGAAGATATGAAAAAGGTAATTCATGGTTTGCATTAGGAAGCACTGTCGTCGAGGAATATGTGTGACGTGTGTACTGATGGGGCCACCTGCAATGTTAGGTTCAAAGTCAGGGTTTACATCCAGAGTTTAAGAGGCTACTCCTGGGTTTACAGTGAATCATTGCATGATTCACCATCAGGCACTTGCATCCAGAACCCTTCCTAGGGAAATTCAAGCCGTCTTGGACAGTGCCATAAATATTGTCAATTATGTAAAGTCCAAGCCTGACAACTCACGTCTTTTCAAACAGCTCTGTAAAGACTTCGATTCAGTGCATCAATTCCTGCTATTCTACACTAAAGTTCGATGGATGTCAAAAGGCAACGTTCTCAGTCGAGTCTTTGAACTTAGAGAAGCTCTAAAGACATTTTTGGACATGCAATATAAGGAATCTAATTTTTTCAGTGACTCACTGTGGGCATTAAGTTTAGCATACTTAGTTGATCTATTTGACCAGCTTAATCAACTTAATCTGAAACTTCAGTGATTCCTTATGTTGACCCATTGCATAATTGTATTGCTAGGATCCAGAACTGGGCTAGTAGAGTTAACGCAGGTAACTTTGCAATGTTTGTGAAGTTGCTGAAGGAAAAACAAAATAGATTATTGTCTCCAAGAAATAATCAATCACCTGCAACATTAGGACCAAGATTTTTCCAGGTCCTTCCATGATCTTGAGGGCATAGATCTGTCATTGTAAGAAATCCATTTAATCTTGAACCAGATTCTGTTCCAGACCCTGACCAAGATGAATACTTGGAAATAATAATTGGTTCAGGTGTAAAAGAATTGCATAACAAACTTTCTGTACAGGAATTCAGGGCCCAAGTAAGTGTATCATACCCTAGAATAGGAAAGATTGCACAAAAAACACTTCTACCTTTCTCTTCCACTTATTTGTGTGAGTCAGGCTTTACTACCCTACTTCAAATTAAAACAAAATCGAGAAAGTACTTAAAGATGGAGGATGATGTAATGTGCCTTAACGGCAATTTCCCCCCGATTTGATAGCCTTACAGATACGAAGCAAGTACAGCCATTATATTACGGTACCTTCCTAACCTAGTTAGTAGTTACATGGTGAAGTAGAGTAGTTTTGTTATATATGTCTTTTGGCTGTTAAAGTATATTTAAAGTTTAAAGTACAGTACACAAGTTTTATTTACAGCGATTACAGGACAGTGGTTCATTTTTTGAAGACAAAAGTAAACTGTAATAACATTTCATAAGTGTGTAATATATGAATGCATTAAAATCATATTCAAAATCTGAAGGAAAGTGGGACACAAGTGTTTGGGAATGCCAGAAGTAGGCCATGGTCTCAAAAAGGTTGAAGACCACTGGCTAATGTCCTTTCAAAGGGGTATAGGCTAGTAAACCCTAGGATAGCTTATACCCGGTCAGAGGTAAGAAGAAGAAGAAGAGTCCTGATGTAGTCTCCTTGAATGCTACCATCTTGTTATGGTGCTGTATTTTTGTAACACTGTTAAGGCAGGTGTGGTTGCAGATACTGCAGGTGCAAGTGCTGCAGGGGGACTCTGTTGAGTCTTACTGAGGCACGGTTAGCACTATACCAACATCATCCACAGTGATGACTTGGTGGGGCAGTGCTGTGGTGGGATTTTATTGTACTACAGTACACTCCAACTACTTAAGGGCAACCCCGTCTGAGCCTTTGCATTGCGTGTGATGGAAGAATGACGTTAAGCCATTGTATGTTGTATGTATCTGTCTGTATGTCTGTCTGTCTATCTCTCTGTCAACCTTTCTGTTTGTATGCCTGTTTATCGAAAAACAGGATTTCAAAATCTATTTAAGGATTTAGGTGAAATTTGTTCATCAACTTCATTTCGTTCCCAAAGAGAAATTATGAACTTTTAGCTAGTATCCAATGACCTCCCCGCCCCCCAGGACCCCTTTAAATATATTCCCCAAAAATAAGCATGAATACATATTTTTGTTTTGTTCGAAATATATGAATCTGACTGTGATCCATACCGGTTACTTAAGATTGGTTAAAATTGCATGTATTACCGCTCCCAAGGATTGCAATTCAGTTCTCAGTGTGCACATGGTTACACTAATTCGAATACTTGAATCTAAAACCCCTTCAGCACCATGACGCCTTTTAAACGTTGATTTTGGATACATTTAGACGATTTTATGCAGTTTCAGAAGGACCTATGGTATTCAGAGGGTTCATTAAGATCGTATTTACCCCTTTGAGCCCTGGAGGTAGATTATAAGCTAAATCTAAGCTCCTAATGGTAGCCCGAATCGATGAAAATTACGTTACGTGCTGATGGGGCTAAAGCCAAGTTCTGAAGCATTGCACTGTCTCGTTTTCGTTCTATACTGCTTCAAATGGGTGCGTCGAGATTTATGCTCTTGATTGTGCGTTACAGTACGTCCTCTCCTGAGCACCATGTTAAGGGGGGTGACCTGCGTTTTGTTTTCCTTTCTGCCCCCATTCAGCCTACTGTTTTAAGACGTTTATTCCCATTCAGGTGTCGATTTATTCCTGGCGAGCGATAGCGAGCTAGCATTGTATGGAGAAATCCGGCTTCGCCGGAGTCATTTTTATATCGAAAAATGTAAAAATTTAGCCTGCTTTCAGAAACATTTAAAAAAATATGCTGGCTCGCTACCGCTCGCAAGGAAAAAAACACCTTGATGGGGATAAACGATTTAAAACAGTAGGCTGAATGGGGCCGAATGAATACAACCCAGAGAGAAAGGGAGAGAGAGAGAAAAAAAAAACTAGATGGGCCCCCTTAACGAATTCTGAACTCCGTAGATCAGTTTGGAATATGTCAGATGAAAACTAGCCTAAATTAGACACATCCCCGACAAATGACCTCCTTCTTGTCCTTAAAGGGGAGATGGGTCGTTTTTCTAGATCCCCTTCTCCCTCGTGTTTAGCCCCATTAGTTTTCAGATTTTAAAATGTTTGCCCCCTTAGTTTGTCGAATTTAAGACCTTCCACCCAATTTCCTTGTCAATATTAAGACCTTTCGTGCTATTTAGGTGTCGATGTTTTTTCCTGGCGAACGATAGTGAGCCTGTAATTTTGGAAGAAGGCCAGGACATTATTTTACCGAAAAATTTACAAATTAATCTAGAAGGGGCATTTAATGAATGTTTTTGTTATGCTTGATGGAGCCTAGGGAGGAAACTAGAAAACATAATAAATACATAAAGAAATCGATCTCTATTGCTATTCTATCGCTACTACAATAATTAGTGTTCCTCAGAGCTCTCCCAGTGTATACCACCTCCTCTACGTAGGGTACGTAGTACCCGTCTTGCTACACATTCCCATCTCTCCTCTTTGCAACTCTCCAACTCAAGAGTGAAACGATACTCCCAATCTTTCTTCTATTCAACAGCTGAGCTCTGAATCTCTCTCCCTGAATCCAACTTTGCCTTATCCCATGACTTAAAATGCTTCAAACTCCGCGTGTCCAGACATTTTGGCTGGAACATTCCTTGATTTTGTCCCTGTCACTCTTTCAACTCTGGGGGAGGCACTCGTCACAGACAGTTTTGCCTTTTGTCTCCCTCATCTACATAGAAACAAAAAATATATATACATAGAGAGAGAGAGAGAGAGAGAGAGAGAGAGAGAGAGAGAGAGAGAGAGAGAGAGATCCATTATACTCTGCTAAACCCTTCTGTATGTTAAGCCTGAATTAATCATTTTGCACCCAACACACTTTTGTTCAGCGTTAAAAACAAAACAAAAATAACTTATAGTTACAGCCACTTCTAAAAGCTTCGTTATACCTCGATAGTTTCAACTTTTCTTTTCCATAAATTAAAACAACATTAACCTTTCGGTATATCATGAAACCTTTATTCATATTATTTTACTGACATTACATAATTATCTTAACCGGGTTAGGAAGGATCTGGGATATTTTGAAATTGAACGTATCCCATTTCATTATTATTCTTTATTATTATTATTAGTAGTAGTAGTAGTAACTTACAAGAAATCGCAATTCGGCAAGGACATTTTCCTATCGAAAAATGTACAAATTTAGCTTGAAGGGGGTCTGGGTGGGCATTTTTATTGAGCTTATAGGAAGTTTGCGAAGGAGTTTTTGATAGCCAAGGTGACACAGTAAAATACATTGTTCGAAAATGGCAACATCAAGCAAAATCCTATCGACAAAATTACAAATTTAGCTTGAAGGGGATCTGGGTTGGCATTTTTATTTATTGTATTTTATTGTAAGGGGACAAAGTAAAATACATTGTTCGAAAATGGCAAAACCAAGCAAAATCCTCAATATTAATTGAACAAAACATCACAATAATCCCCAAGACGTCGGATCAGAGAGTGTTAATTCGCTGTCGTATTTCCCCACATAGTAAATAAACGTTTGCTTACACGTTTCGAAATCTCAGTGACCTTGGGAGAATGTTGAAGGGAATTGTGTATATACATATTGTTGTGCAAGACGGGAAGATGTGAAAAACGATAAGTAATAAATAATAATCCCTGAGAGAGAGGGAGAGAGTGAGAGTGAATGGAAGAAAGAAAGAGCGAGTGAGAGTGAGAGGACATCACCGCACGGAGCCATAAACGTGAAGCGACGAACCTCCCCTGTGAATGTTCTAGACGGCCAGATGGAAGAGCCGCCTCAACCAGTAGACCTCAACCAGGGCGAAGCACACAATACTATCCTTACTTGACCTATCCTAACATTGATACTGGTTGAGATATATATACTGGTTGAGTTGTACGGTCACCCTGTTATGGTTATTTGTGTGTTCTGTTTATGGTATACCTTAGAGAGAGGGAAAGTGAAAGTGTGTGTGTGTGTGTGTGTGTGTGTGTGTGTGTGTGTGTGTGTGTGTGTGTGTGTGTGTGTGTGTGTGTGTGTGTGTGTGTACAAAGGAGTACAAAGGAGTACAAAGGAGTACAAAGGAAATCAAGCAACAACAGATCTAGTGACCCTTCTAGGTTGCTTGTCCTCCAAAACACTGAGGATCAAGTGTCCAAACAGTGGTTTAGAGTGGGTAAGGGAACATTGGAAAGGGAATTACTGCCCTGGAACTAATGTCCGTGGCAGGATTAGGAAGTTAGTAGGGGACAGATGGGTTAGTAACTGAGGGGGGGATAAAATAAAGTTATTCATTTACAAACGCAGTCAGTCGCGGGTTTGATGCGAGATATTTGTCTAGGCGGAGTTTAAATGAATCAACGGTGATGCAGTCTATAACGTTTCGGGGAAGCCCATTCCACAAGTTGACAACTCGATTGAAGAAGAAATTCTTAGATTCGTGCGAGTTAAAAGATTTACCAATAATTTTGCAACTGTTTCCCCGCGTGTAATTAGATTGGTCGATAGTGAAGTACTTACTACAGTTCATATTGTCGATGCCTTTGATGATTTTGAACACTTGAATTAAGTCACCTCTTAATCTGCGCTGGGTTAAAGGAAATAGATTTAATTCTCTAAGACGCTCTTCGTATGGTTTGTTCTTTAGGCTAGGTATCATTTTGGTAACTCTACGTTGAACTCGTTCTAGCTTGTTTATATCTTTTTGGTAATAAGGGCACCAGGATTGAACGCAGTATTCCAGAAGAGGGCGGACTAATGAATTGTAAAGGGTTAGGATAACTTCTTTGGATTTATGCTCAAATGACCTGCCTATAAAGCCAATTATTTTGTTTGCCTTCTTAACAACTTCTGAACATTGTTGACTCGGTTTTAGGTTACTCGATATTGTTACTCCCAGATCGGTTTCTCTGTTTACATTCTTAAGCCGAGTGCCATTCATCGAATAGTTTGCTTTCTCATTTAGGTATCCGATATGTAGTACTTTACATTTATCCGCATTGAAACTCATTTGCCAAATTTGGGCCCAACATGACAATTTATCTAGATTGTGTTGCATATCGTCAACTTGTTCTTTTGAGAGTACGCTATTTGCAATTTTTGTATCGTCAGCAAATTTTGAGATTGTACAGGTGAGACCCTCATCTATGTCGTTGATGTAAATTAGAAAGAGAATTGGTCCTAGTACCGATCCCTGGGGTACCCCGCTACTTACATTGGTCCATTTTGATGCCTTACCGTTTATGACTACTCTTTGCTTTCTGTCGCTGAGCCAATTTTCTATCCATTTCAACACACCGTCTTGTATTCCATGCGTGTGTGTGTGTGTGTGTGTGTGTGTGTGTGTGTGTGTGTGTGTGTGTGTGTGTGTGTGTATGTGTGTGTGTGTGTGTGTGTGTGTGTGTGTGTGTGTGTGTGTGTGTGCCATAACAGTGAAGCTACGAGATAAGCTAAGGTGAATGCTTCCTGACGGCCGGAAGTGAGAGCCTTCCGTCAAGTGTCGCCTTCTGAATGTCAATGTGTCGTGTGTCTTATACTGTATACCGTAAAATGCGGCCTTCTAGATAGGCAGAGGTTCTATTCCAGATACTCCTGCTTGTCCATATCTATCCATCTATCTATCTATCTATATCTAACTATCTATCCGTCTATCTATCTACCTACCTATATCTATCCATGTCTATTTATCTGTCTATCTATCTCTATATATATATATATATATATATATATATATATATATATCTATCTATTTATATGTATCTATCTATTTATATCTGTATCTATCTAATCTATCTATTTATCTATATGTATCTGTCTCTATCTATCTATCTATATATCTATCTATCTATCTATCTATCTATCTATCTATCTATCTATCTATCTATCTAAGGAGACTATACCCTGTCCTGGTCGGGAATGGAGAGTTCGTTCCTGGGTTGTGAGCCGCATGCACTAACCAATGCATCACAGAACAACCACATGAACAAAATAGTCTTAGTACAATGGTCATCTGTTATGCCAATTTTAGCTTTGTATCACCATGTTAATCTCTTATGTCGTTATTTAGCTTTGTGTATCACCATTATTATTATGTATTACGAGACGCGTGGCACAGCTGTGACACTGCAGTTTTTCATGTGTGCATTCTGGAAAAAAAAAAAAAAAAAAAAAAAAAACGAGTAAAAGTTGTCCGGTGTGGAAAATATATAAAGTTTCGGTAGGTCACGTATTGGAAGCATTACTGGCTCTCTGCATTATTAAACTGTCGGGCTGGAATTTCCTGCACCATGTATTTGTAATGGGGAGGCGCAATTGAAAGTGGAAGGGCTGAATTGATACACTGATTATCCGTTTTGTTGACATGCCGTATTAAATAAACAAAAAAATCATACTTTCATTATCGTTTCTTAATCATCATTACTGTCATTATATCACCATTTTCATCAAAATATATAATCTTCAACCTTTTATTATGACTTATTCGAGCATAATAATAATAATAATAATAATAATAATAATAATAATAACAACAATATACAGTACATAATATAAATAATTATAATGATAATAACAGAAATAATACAAATAATAATAATAACAATAATAGTAATAATCTATCTATCTATCTATTGCCGGACGCCTTACTCCCCTTAATGAGGGTGGCCATACACAGAATGCCCCCAAGCGAACCTATTCCCTGTAAGAGGGACAACCCGAGCCAGTTTAGTGAAGGACTTACAGGATTGACCACTCAATTTAGGATCCGTCCGACTCCGAGGCCCTCTGTGTATCTATAATATATATCTATCTATAATAATAACAACAATATTAAACTTCCAATCTAATCATGACTCATTACAATATTACTGACTGCATTATTAAACAACCGGCTAGAATGTCAGGTACTATGTACTGTATGTTAAATGGAAACGCCAATTTTAAGGGGAGATGAGTCGTTTTTCTAGACCCCCTTCTCCCTCATATTTAGCCCATTAGTTTTCAGATTTTAAGATGTTTGCCCCATTAGCTTGTGATATTATTAATTATATTTCGTGTTTGAAAAGTTAGTACCATGAATTTTAAACCTTTGAATTTGTCTGGCTGCCTTTTCATTACAAAAAGGACACTTGCCATCTAGAGAGAAAAAAAAATTGTTAGACGATTATAAACTATGTATAACTAGGTCTCTCTGTCTTTGTCTGTCTGTCTGTGTGTGTCTTTCTCTCTCTCTTTCTCTCTCTCCCCCCCCCCCCCCCTGCCTAAGGCCCTCCCGAGTTCTTCAAAGACTAAGAGAGAAGGATTAGCCCTGGGGAATCAGTGTATCTCGTCCACTAACCCCTGCTCTCCACCCTCCACCCTTCCCTTCCTTCCACCCTTCTTCCCTCCACCCTTCTTCCCTCCCCTTCCTTCCACCCTTCTCCACATCTCTCCCCTCTTTCATTCTTCTCCCCACCCCTCCCCTTCCTTCCACCCTCCTAACTTCCCTTCCTTCCACCCTTCTCCCCACCTTTCCACTCTTTCACTCCAACCGACCCTCCACCCCCTACTCTACCACCCCTCTCCTCCACCCCCTACTTTACATTCTCTCTCTCTCTCGTCTTTCTCCTCTCACCAGTTATCTACACCCTTCTCCCCTCCCCACACTTATCTTCCTGCTCCCCACCCTTCTTTTTCACCCCTTTCTTGTATTACCCTTCTCCCCCCACCCTACTCCTCTCTCCAACACTCAGTTCCTCCACTCCTCCTCTCTCCAATCCTTCTCCTCCACCCCAGTCACCTGCTCCCTCCACCCTTCCTACCTTCTCTCACCCAATCCCTCTTTCCACATCCTCCCCCCCTCTCTTCCACCTTTCATTTATCCACCCCTCTCATCCCACTCTCTCTTCTATACCCCCTCTCCTCTACCATCTCCCCCCTCTCCTCCACCCCCCTTCCCTCTCTCCAGCAGACCAGACTATGCCTCAAATTTAATCTAAAATTATGTGTACAAATTGACCAAGGTCTACTGTATATTGTAAAACAACGCTCTACTCCACCCCAACCCATCAAATTTGGAGTGATCTAAAAGGGGAGTGCTTCTCCTGGGGGTGGGGTGGGGTTAAAGGGCAACAGCTCGTCCAGGGACACCAGTACTTTCACCTTCAAGTTATCAGTTATATACGTAATTTACAATCTTGACTCATGTACGACAAAGGGACGAGTTCTCGCAGAGAGGCTGCAGTCCGGTCGTAATTCTTGACTTCCAGTGTGCTGGCTTAATAATCTAATAGGGCTGATAGCCTCTGAAGTTCTATTTTAACTAATTATGTACTAGCGACGTCTATTTATTTTTATTCTAACTACGTTTAGACGATTTTGTGGTAGTAAAAAGGGTTAAGTGAGATAGAAGCATGGTAATTGCTGGAGGCCCTTTTTCAACTGAATAAAATCGTCTTACAGTAGCAAAAATTAAATTAAAAGAACGGCGCCGGTACAGAAGGGGTAATCTAGAATCTTAGTTTGAGCCTCTTCGGTAGGATGGCGTTCATAGTTTTCTTTCTGGTTAACAAGAGGCATTTTAATCAGCTTATTTTGCTTGGATTGTAAAATCGGTGTAGTCTGTATACTATTGTCAATACTTATTAATCTCACTTAAGGGGGGATGGTTCTTTTTTGTGCCCCCCCCCCATTCTCCCTCATGTTTAGCCCCATTAGTTTTCAGATTTTAATACGTTCGGACCATTAGTTTGGCGATTTTAAGACTTTTCGCCCCTTTTCATTGAAAATATTCAGACTTTTCGTGTCATTTAGGTGTCGATTATTTCCTGATGAGCGATAGCAAACCTGTAATTTAAGAACAAAAAATATCGAAAAACGAACAAATTTATCTTGAAGGAGGGTCTTGGGGAGGAGGGTCTTGGGAGGGTGTTTTTAATGCTTGATGGTGGTCTAGGGAGGAAACTAATGAAATTATAAAACAGATACATAAATGAGCAAATAAAAACTACCCATCTCCCTTTAAATCTGCTACTGTAAATACTGTAGGCTACACAGTTCGTCCTGCACATTACAGTATGTACAATTGCACATATGCACTAAACTCTACATTTAATTTGATTAACACACACACACACACACACACACACACACACACAGTAGATAAGTGCTGACCTTTTACTTCACAAACCATGATATTGACTGTAAACAAAAAATACCAAAACATCAAAACATCAAACAAACCCGCGCTTGGAGGTCAAATGAAGGTGACGGGGAAATAACTAGGCGTGGGTTGAAGGTCAAAGGTCACTAGGGTCAACATGGAGGGGTGGACAGGAGACAGGCTGCAGGGACTTGGCAACTATGATATGGATTGTAGGTGTTATAGCATGTTAGCCATCACCACCTCTATCACTATTAGTACATACAACATCATCATATGCATCATCACCACCTCCACTACTATCACCACCACATATACACCACCATCACCACCATATGTACACAACCGTCACCACCACATATACACACCACCATCACCACCAATTGTACACAACCATCACCACCACATATACACACCACCATCACCATCACATATACAACACCATCACCACCACATACCCTCCTATAACCACCCTCTCACATAATTAATCACCTACACATCACCATCACAATTATCATCACCCATCAAAGATAAGATAGCCTGTCTAAGATATAAACATTAAAGATAAAGACACAGTGCTTCCTAGTCACGTAGCTAGACGGGCGTATTTACATGTATTTGTATATATTTATAATTGTATTATTTTCTTTGTTTCCTACCTAGACCTCCATCAAGCTTAAACAAACAAGATAAATTTGTACATTTTTCGGTCTAAAATTGTCCAGGCCGAAGCCCGATTCCTCTTTAAACTACAGGCTCGCTCTCGCTCGCTGGAAAAAAAACAGAAACGTAAATGGCATGAAAGGTCTTAATATTGACAAACAAATGGGATGAAAAGTCTTAAAATCGACAAGCTAATAGGCCTTACGTTTTATAATCTGAAAACTAATGGGGCTAAACAAGAGGGAGAAGAGGGTCCAGAAACCCCCCCATCCCCCCTTATAACCCCTTCTCTACCATTACGTAATTTTCATCATATTCTGGTTACCTTTAGACGATTTAACTAGTAATTTACTTATGCGACTCACATGAATAAATACGATCTCAATAAACTCTCTTAGTAACATAGGTCCTCCTTGAACTGCACAAAATAAGCTATTGGTAACCCCCCCCCCAAAAAAAAAAAAAAAACGAATCCCGGCGGATCACATGATTTCATTAATTTCATTTGGCGGTGTTTGGTGTTGGAGTGAAGTTAATAACATAGTTTATCCAGAATCAAAGGTATAAAGGCGTCATGGTGATGAAGGGTTTAAAGGGAATGTTTCATGTTTCAACAGCGTGTTAGAAGTGCTAACTAAAAGATGTATCACCTTTCACTGCAGGCGACTGTACCGTAGTTCCCAAGCAATAAAAAAAAAAAAATAGCAATACAAAAATATCAATAATAACAAACACTCCAACACCAATAAAAACAAAATAATATAATACATACTCCAGCATCAATAAAATCTTCGCCCCCCAACCCCCCAACAGAAAAAAAATCAATAAATTAATAAGTAAATAACAAAAATATAAATAAAATAATAATAAAATAGACTAAATGAATAAAGAGGGTGGGTGTTGGAAAGAAAGAGTTAGCCGTGTAGGTATCCTGTACCTTTAAACAGCGACACAATAATAGTTGATAAGAGATAATAGGATCACTGGTCTTATCTGCTACCGGGCCGACCTGGTGGGTATGGCGGACTGATAGGGAACTCAATTAATTCACTTGGGTTTTATACAATACACCCACGAACGGAAATACGGTGATATGTTTCTCTCTCTCTCTCTCTCTCTCTCTCTCTCTCTCTCTCTCTCTCTCTCTCTCTCTCTCTCTCTCTCTCTCTCTCTCTCTCTCTCTCTCTCTCTCTCTCTCTCTCTCTCTCTCTCTCTCTCTCTCTCTCTCTCTCTTGTTGAAGGGGTACCGTACCTGTGTGTGTGTGTGTGTGTGTGTGTGTGTGTGTGTGTGTGTGTGTGTGTACAAAGGAGTACAAAGGAAATCAAGCAACAACAGGTCTAGTGACCCTTCTAGGTTGCTTGTCCTCCAAAACACTGAGGATCAAGTGTCCAAACAGTGGTTTAGAGTGGGTAAGGGAACATTGGAAAGGGAACTACTGCCCTGCCACTAACGTGGCAGGACTAGGAAGTTAGTAGGGGACATATGGGTTAGTAACTGAGGGGAGGATAAAGTTATTCATTTACAAACGCAGTCAGTCGCGGGTTTGATGCGAGATATTTGTCTAGGCGGAATTTAAATGAATCAACGGTGCTGCAGTCTATAACGTCTCGGGGAAGCCCATTCCACAAGTTGACAACTCGATTGAAGAAGAAATTCTTAGATTCGTGCGAGTTAAAAGATTTACCAATAATTTTGCAACCGTTTCCCCGCGTGTAATTAGATTGGTCGATAGTGAAGTACTTACTACAGTTCATATTGTCGATGCCTTTGATGATTTTGAACACTTGAATTAAGTCGCCTCTTAATCTGCGCTGGGTTAAAGGAAATAGATTTAATTCTCTAAGACGCTCTTCGTATGGTTTGTTCTTTAGGCTAGGTATCATTTTGGTAACTCTACGTTGAACTCGTTCTAGCTTGTTTATATCTTTTTGGTAATAAGGGCACCAGGATTGAACGCAGTGTGTGTGTGTGTGTGTGTGTGTGTGTGTGTGTGTGTGTGTGTGTGTGTGTGTGTGTGTGTGTGTGTGTGTGTGTGTGTGTGTGTGTGTGTGTGTGTGTGTGTGTGTGTGTGTGTGTGTGTGTGTGTGTGTGTGTGTGTGTGTGTGTGTGTGTGTGTGTGTGTGTGTGTGTGTGTGTGATAATGATAATGATAATGATAATGATAATGATAATGATAATGATAATGATTAACCTGTGATGTATACAATACACTCATGAACGGAAAGAGTATTTAAGTGTAATATATAATTATGCAGTAGTTGATTGTGTATACAGTGTGTGTGTGTGTGGGTGTCGGTGGGCGGGTGTTCCATCATTTGCTTTCTGCGCTCATGACTTGACAAACACTCGTCCAAAATACAATACCTCTGTCTTGGAATAGCTTCCCAATTATCGTCAATCTACATTATCAGTTAGAAGGCAATTCCTAACCATGTTTGATAATTGAAGATGCGAAGCTACGTGCATAGATTATTCTATCTAATTAAGGGGACACTGACTGCTTTTTTGGCCTATACATTCATTCATTCATAAATTCTTAGTTTCCTCGCTAAACATCCCTCAAATTTAGACAAGCATCCCATAGATTCTCCCTCAAGATAAATTTTTCCATTTTTCCATAGAAAAATGTCCTGGCCGAAGGCCGGCTCCACTTACAATTACAGTCTCTCTATAGCTCGCCAGGAAAAAATCGACACCTAAATGGCACGATAGGTCTTGCAATATATAACGAAATGGGACGAAAGGTCTTAAAATCGCCAAACAAATGGGCCGAACGTCTAATAATTTCAAAACTAGTGGGGCTAAACATTAGGGAGAAAGGGGACCAGAAAAACTACAGTCTCCCCTTAAGAATCAAGGCATATTAGTAAACCAGGATGTTGATAGTGATTGAGGACATAGCTGGGGAGTTGTGGGAGTTGTGGAGTCTGTTATCTACCTTATCACAGTCGATATTAACCCCTTCTGTACCGGCTACGGTACGTCTTTTTAGTTTTATTTCAGCTATGATTAGACGATTTTGTACCGCTTAAGAAGGATCTGTGGTAGTAAAGAAGGTTAGGTAAGCTTGTTTGAAGCCTGTTTTTATACTGAATACAATCATCTAACAGTAGCCAGAATATAGTAAAAAAGACGTCGCCGGTACAGAAGGGGATAAAAAACAAAAGAAAACAAAAACAAAAATAAAATGGAGAGGCTAGATTACCCTTGTTACGAGCCAGCACTCCCTGACACCAGAGTAATGCTGACGCGGATTGGTTGGGTGATATTGTGTGGAAATCATTATATATGCCTACGATGAGAAGTTTCGCACCCACTTACAAATCGCACTTTCATGTCACTTATTTTAACACACACACACACACGCTTTCTCTCTCTCTCTCTCTCCTACCGCTCTTACAATAATCAATGTTTTTCAGAGCTTGCTCAGTGTATACCTCCTCCCTTACAGAGAGCAGGGGGCACCACGCGCCTTTCAACACATTCACACCCCTATTCTGTCTAACTTACTAACCCAAGAGTGAACCGATTTTCCCAATTTTTGTTTTCTTTTCTACTCAACAAGTAAACTTTGGAACTCCCTCCCTCAATTTGTCTTTCCCTCATCCTATGACTTAAACTGCTTCAAGCTCCGTGTGTCCAGACATTTCGGCTCTAATGTATGTACCTTGAATTTGGTTCGCTTTCACTCCTTCAATTTTGCGTGGGACACTTGTTAGAGACAGCTTTGCCTTTTGTCTCCTTCACACCCATAGCACAAAAAAAAGACAGACAAAAAAATACGGGAAGCAATGCAGTGCTTACACACAAACACACACACACACACACCTCTGTTCACCTAGCAGTATATATAGGTATAAGTGGACTAAATTGTGACGTCCCCTCTGGGGGTTGGTGGTCTGTTTCAAGGTGAGAAGGGTATCGTATAGGTCAACCTAAGCCTTCGAGTGAGACTGGTCAACCCAAGTCTTCGATGTCAGATGTCACCAATTGACTGATTACAAACTACATGACATGTACTTCACGCAATACATTCCCAGTTAAGGAGGCACGATAATAATGAGTTGAAGCTCGCATTGCATGAAATCCCCTTGACAAACAAGTTCGTTGAATTACACAATCACCACCCAATCACGCAAGTTTTAAAATTCCTCCCCCGCGTGCACGGCCTGAAAGTGTAGGCGGAACTGTTAAAGGTCAGGATGAAAAAATAATGTGGTCGGAAACAGCCCAACTATTCGGCAAGGATGAGGGCTGGGGATTGTTAAGGGATACCACCTCCATTATAATACACTTTGGCCACTTTCTTTCAATGGGGATTGGCGAATTTGTGTTTTAGTTTGGCGAGACGATTTCAGCGCGCGCGCGCGCAAACACACACACACACACACACACACACACACACACACACACACACACACAGACACACAGACACCCTAATAGCCCAACTGTAGGTTATAGTGGGAGGTATTAATTGATGTATGGTGACTAGGTTATGGTGAGAGGTATTAATTGATGTATGGTGACTGTAGGTTATGGTGAATAGGTTATGGTGAGAGGTATTAATTGATGTATGGAGACTAGGTTATGGTGACTGTAGGTTATGGTGAGAGGTATTAATTGATGTATGGTGACTGTAGGTTATGGTGACTGTAGGTTATGGTGACTGTAGGTTATGGTGAGAGGTATTAATTGATGTATGGTGACTGTAGGTTATGGTGACTGTAGGTTATGGTGACTGTAGGTTATGGTGAGAGGTATTAATTGATGTATGGTGACTGTAGGTTATGGAGACTAGGTTATGGTGACTGTAGGTTATGGTGAGAGGTATTAATTGATGTATGGTGACTGTAGGTTATGGTGACTGTAGGTTATGGTGAATAGGTTATGGTGAGAGGTATTAATTGATGTATGGAGACTAGGTTATGGTGACTGTAGGTTATGGTGAGAGGTATTAATTGATGTATGGTGACTGTAGGTTATGGTGACTGTAGGTTATGGTGACTGTAGGTTATGGTGAGAGGTATTAATTGATGTATGGTGACTGTAGGTTATGGAGACTAGGTTATGGTGACTGTAGGTTATGGTGAGAGGTATTAATTGATGTATGGTGACTGTAGGTTATGGTGACTGTAGGTTATGGTGACTGTAGGTTATGGTGAGAGGTATTAATTGATGTATGGTGACTGTAGGTTATGGTGACTGTAGGTTATGGTGACTGTAGGTTATGGTGAGAGGTATTAATTGATGTATGGTGACTGTAGGTTATGGTGACTGTAGGTTATGGTGACTGTAGGTTATGGTGACTGTAGGTTATGGTGACTGTAGGTTATGGTGACTGTAGGTTATGGTGAGAGGTATTAATTGATGTATGGTGACTGTAGGTTATGGTGACTGTAGGTTATGGTGAGAGGTATTAATTGATGTATGGTGACTAGGTTATGGTGACTGTAGGTTATGGTGAGAGGTATTAATTGATGTATGGTGACTGTAGGTTATGGTGACTGTAGGTTATGGTGAGAGGTATTAATTGATGTATGGTGACTGTAGGTTATGGTGACTGTAGGTTATGGTGAGAGGTATTAATTGATGTATGGTGACTAGGTTATGGTGACTGTAGGTTATGGTGAGAGGTATTAATTGATGTATGGTGACTGTAGGTTATGGTGACTGTAGGTTATGGTGAGAGGTATTAATTGATGTATGGTGACTGTAGGTTATGGTGACTGTAGGTTATGGTGAGAGGTATTAATTGATGTATGGTGACTGTAGGTTATGGTGACTGTAGGTTATGGTGACTGTAGGTTATGGTGAGAGGTATTAATTGATGTATGGTGACTGTAGGTTATGGTGACTGTAGGTTATGGTGACTGTAGGTTATGGTGAGAGGTATTAATTGATGTATGGTGACTGTAGGTTATGGTGACTGTAGGTTATGGTGAGGTATTAATTGATGTATGGTGACTGTAGGTTATGGTGACTGTAGGTTATGGTGACTGTAGGTTATGGTGACTGTAGGTTATGGTGACTGTAGGTTATGGTGACTGTAGGTTATGGTGACTGTAGGTTATGGTGACTGTAGGTTATGGTGAAAGGTATTAATTGATGTATGGTGACTGTAGGTTATGGTGACTAGGTTATGGTGAGAGGTATTAATTGATGTATGGTGACTGTAGGTTATGGTGACTGTAGGTTATGGTGACTGTAGGTTATGGTGAGAGGTATTAATTGATGTATGGTGACTGTAGGTTATGGTGACTGTAGGTTATGGTGAGAGGTATTAATTGATGTATGGTGACTGTAGGTTATGGTGACTGTAGGTTTATGGTGAGAGGTATTAATTGATGTATGGTGACTGTAGGTTATGGTGACTGTAGGTTATGGTGAGAGGTATTAATTGATGTATGGTGACTGTAGGTTATGGTGACTGTAGGTTATGGTGACTGTAGGTTATGGTGAGAGGTATTAATTGATGTATGGTGACTGTAGGTTATGGTGACTGTAGGTTATGGTGAGAGGTATTAATTGATGTATGGTGACTGTAGGTTATGGTGACTGTAGGTTATGGTGAGGTATTAATTGATGTATGGTGACTGTAGGTTATGGTGACTGTAGGTTATGGTGACTGTAGGTTATGGTGAGAGGTATTAATTGATGTATGATGACTGTAGGTTATGGTGACTGTAGGTTATGGTGACTGTAGGTTATGGTGACTGTAGGTTATGGTGACTGTAGGTTATGGTGACTGTAGGTTATGGTGACTGTAGGTTATGGTGAAAGGTATTAATTGATGTATGGTGACTGTAGGTTATGGTGACTAGGTTATGGTGAGAGGTATTAATTGATGTATGGTGACTGTAGGTTATGGTGACTGTAGGTTATGGTGAGAGGTATTAATTGATGTATGGTGACTGTAGGTTATGGTGACTGTAGGTTATGGTGACTGTAGGTTATGGTGAGAGGTATTAATTGATGTATGGTGACTGTAGGTTATGGTGACTGTAGGTTATGGTGAGAGGTATTAATTGATGTATGGTGACTGTAGGTTATGGTGACTGTAGGTTATGGTGAGGTATTAATTGATGTATGGTGACTGTAGGTTATGGTGACTGTATGGTATGGAGAGTGTAGGTTATCGTGACTGTAGGTTATGCTGACTGTAGGTTATGGTGAGGTATTAATTGTATGGTGACTGTAGGTTATGGTGACTGTAGGTTATGGTGACTGTAGGTTATGGTGACTGTAGGTTATGGTGACTGTAGGTTATGGTGACTGTAGGTTATGGTGACTGTAGGTTATGGTGAGGTATTAATTGATGTATGGTGACTGTAGGTTATGGTGACTGTAGGTTATGGTGAGAGGTATTAATTGATGTATGGTGACTGTAGGTTATGGTGACTGTAGGTTATGGTGACTGTAGGTTATGGTGAGAGGTATTAATTGATGTATGGTGACTGTAGGTTATGGTGACTGTAGGTTATGGTGAGAGGTATTAATTGATGTATGGTGACTGTAGGTTATGGTGACTGTAGGTTATGGTGACTGTAGGTTATGGTGACTGTAGGTTATGGTGACTGTAGGTTATGGTGACTGTAGGTTATGGTGAGAGGTATTAATTGATGTATGGTGACTAGGTTATGGTGACTGTAGGTTATGGTGACTGTAGGTTATGGTGACTGTAGGTTATGGTGAAAGGTATTAATTGATGTATGGTGACTGTAGGTTATGGTGACTAGGTTATGGTGAGAGGTATTAATTGATGTATGGTGACTGTAGGTTATGGTGACTGTAGGTTATGGTGACTGTAGGTTATGGTGAGAGGTATTAATTGATGTATGGTGACTGTAGGTTATGGTGACTGTAGGTTATGGTGAGAGGTATTAATTGATGTATGGTGACTGTAGGTTATGGTGACTGTAGGTTATGGTGAGAGGTATTAATTGATGTATGGTGACTGTAGGTTATGGTGACTGTAGGTTATGGTGAGAGGTATTAATTGATGTATGGTGACTGTAGGTTATGGTGACTGTAGGTTATGGTGACTGTAGGTTATGGTGAGAGGTATTAATTGATGTATGGTGACTGTAGGTTATGGTGACTGTAGGTTATGGTGACTGTAGGTTATGGTGAGAGGTATTAATTGATGTATGGTGACTGTAGGTTATGGTGACTGTAGGTTATGGTGACTGTAGGTTATGGTGAGAGGTATTAATTGATGTATGGTGACTGTAGGTTATGGTGACTGTAGGTTATGGTGAGAGGTATTAATTGATGTATGGTGACTGTAGGTTATGGTGACTGTAGGTTATGGTGACTGTAGGTTATGGTGAGAGGTATTAATTGATGTATGGTGACTGTAGGTTATGGTGACTGTAGGTTATGGTGAGAGGTATTAATTGATGTATGGTGACTGTAGGTTATGGTGACTGTAGGTTATGGTGACTGTAGGTTATGGTGACTGTAGGTTATGGTGACTGTAGGTTATGGTGACTGTAGGTTATGGTGAGAGGTATTAATTGATGTATGGTGACTAGGTTATGGTGACTGTAGGTTATGGTGACTGTAGGTTATGGTGACTGTAGGTTATGGTGAAAGGTATTAATTGATGTATGGTGACTGTAGGTTATGGTGACTAGGTTATGGTGGAGGTATTAATTGATGTATGGTGACTGTAGGTTATGGTGACTGTAGGTTATGGTGACTGTAGGTTATGGTGAGAGGTATTAATTGATGTATGGTGACTGTAGGTTATGGTGACTGTAGGTTATGGTGAGAGGTATTAATTGATGTATGGTGACTGTAGGTTATGGTGACTGTAGGTTATGGTGAGAGGTATTAATTGATGTATGGTGACTGTAGGTTATGGTGACTGTAGGTTATGGTGAGAGGTATTAATTGATGTATGGTGACTGTAGGTTATGGTGACTGTAGGTTATGGTGACTGTAGGTTATGGTGAGAGGTATTAATTGATGTATGGTGACTGTAGGTTATGGTGACTGTAGGTTATGGTGACTAGGTTATGGTGAGAGGTATTAATTGATGTATGGTGACTGTAGGTTATGGTGACTGTAGGTTATGGTGAGGTATTAATTGATGTATGGTGACTGTAGGTTATGGTGACTGTAGGTTATGGTGACTGTAGGGTATGGTGACTGTAGGTTATGGTGACTGTAGGTTATGGTGACTGTAGGTTATGGTGACTGTAGGTTATGGTGACTGTAGGTTATGGTGAAAGGTATTAATTGATGTATGGTGACTGTAGGTTATGGTGACTAGGTTATGGTGAGAGGTATTAATTGATGTATGGTGACTGTAGGTTATGGTGACTGTAGGTTATGGTGACTGTAGGTTATGGTGAGAGGTATTAATTGATGTATGGTGACTGTAGGTTATGGTGACTGTAGGTTATGGTGACTGTAGGTTATGGTGAGAGGTATTAATTGATGTATGGTGACTGTAGGTTATGGTGACTGTAGGTTATGGTGACTGTAGGTTATGGTGAGAGGTATTAATTGATGTATGGTGACTGTAGGTTATGGTGACTGTAGGTTATGGTGACTGTAGGTTATGGTGAGAGGTATTAATTGATGTATGGTGACTGTAGGTTATGGTGACTGTAGGTTATGGTGAGGTATTAATTGATGTATGGTGACTGTAGGTTATGGTGACTGTAGGTTATGGTGACTGTAGGTTATGGTGACTGTAGGTTATGGTGACTGTAGGTTATGGTGACTGTAGGTTATGGTGACTGTAGGTTATGGTGAAAGGTATTAATTGATGTATGGTGACTGTAGGTTATGGTGACTAGGTTATGGTGAGAGGTATTAATTGATGTATGGTGACTGTAGGTTATGGTGACTGTAGGTTATGGTGACTGTAGGTTATGGTGAGAGGTATTAATTGATGTATGGTGACTGTAGGTTATGGTGACTGTAGGTTATGGTGAGAGGTATTAATTGATGTATGGTGACTGTAGGTTATGGTGACTGTAGGTTATGGTGACTGTAGGTTATGGTGAGAGGTATTAATTGATGTATGATGACTGTAGGTTATGGTGACTGTAGGTTATGGTGACTGTAGGTTATGGTGACTAGGTTATGGTGACTGTAGGTTATGGTGACTGTAGGTTATGGTGACTGTAGGTTATGGTGAAAGGTATTAATTGATGTATGGTGACTGTAGGTTATGGTGACTAGGTTATGGTGAGAGGTATTAATTGATGTATGGTGACTGTAGGTTATGGTGACTGTAGGTTATGGTGACTGTAGGTTATGGTGAGAGGTATTAATTGATGTATGGTGACTGTAGGTTATGGTGACTGTAGGTTATGGTGACTGTAGGTTATGGTGAGAGGTATTAATTGATGTATGGTGACTGTAGGTTATGGTGACTGTAGGTTATGGTGACTGTAGGTTATGGTGAGAGGTATTAATTGATGTATGGTGACTGTAGGTTATGGTGACTGTAGGTTATGGTGACTGTAGGTTATGGTGAGAGGTATTAATTGATGTATGGTGACTGTAGGTTATGGTGACTGTAGGTTATGGTGAGGTATTAATTGATGTATGGTGACTGTAGGTTATGGTGACTGTAGGTTATGGTGACTGTAGGTTATGGTGACTGTAGGTTATGGTGACTGTAGGTTATGGTGACTGTAGGTTATGGTGACTGTAGGTTATGGTGACTGTAGGTTATGGTGAAAGGTATTAATTGATGTATGGTGACTGTAGGTTATGGTGACTAGGTTATGGTGAGAGGTATTAATTGATGTATGGTGACTGTAGGTTATGGTGACTGTAGGTTATGGTGACTGTAGGTTATGGTGAGAGGTATTAATTGATGTATGGTGACTGTAGGTTATGGTGACTGTAGGTTATGGTGAGAGGTATTAATTGATGTATGGTGACTGTAGGTTATGGTGACTGTAGGTTATGGTGAGAGGTATTAATTGATGTATGGTGACTGTAGGTTATGGTGACTGTAGGTTATGGTGAGAGGTATTAATTGATGTATGGTGACTGTAGGTTATGGTGACTGTAGGTTATGGTGACTGTAGGTTATGGTGAGAGGTATTAATTGATGTATGGTGACTGTAGGTTATGGTGACTGTAGGTTATGGTGAGAGGTATTAATTGATGTATGGTGACTGTAGGTTATGGTGACTGTAGTTATGGTGAGGTATTAATTGATGTATGGTGACTGTAGGTTATGGTGACTGTAGGTTATGGTGACTGTAGGTTATGGTGACTGTAGGTTATGGTGACTGTAGGTTATGGTGAGGTATTAATTGATGTATGGTGACTGTAGGTTATGGTGACTGTAGGTTATGGTGACTGTAGGTTATGGTGACTGTAGGTTATGGTGACTGTAGGTTATGGTGACTGTAGGTTATGGTGACTGTAGGTTATGGTGAGGTATTAATTGATGTATGGTGACTGTAGGTTATGGTGACTGTAGGTTATGGTGAGAGGTATTAATTGATGTATGGTGACTGTAGGTTATGGTGACTAGGTTATGGTGAGAGGTATTAATTGATGTATGGTGACTGTAGGTTATGGTGACTGTAGGTTATGGTGAGGTATTAATTGATGTATGGTGACTGTAGGTTATGGTGACTAGGTTATGGTGAGAGGTATTAATTGATGTATGGTGACTGTAGGTTATGGTGACTAGGTTATGGTGAGAGGTATTAATTGATGTATGGTGACTGTAGGTTATGGTGACTGTAGGTTATGGTGACTGTAGGTTATGGTGAGAGGTATTAATTGATGTATGGTGACTGTAGGTTATGGTGACTGTAGGTTATGGTGAGAGGTATTAATTGATGTATGGTGACTGTAGGTTATGGTGACTGTAGGTTATGGTGACTGTAGGTTATGGTGAGAGGTATTAATTGATGTATGGTGACTGTAGGTTATGGTGACTGTAGGTTATGGTGAGAGGTATTAATTGATGTATGGTGACTGTAGGTTATGGTGACTGTAGGTTATGGTGAGAGGTATTAATTGATGTATGGTGACTGTAGGTTATGGTGACTGTAGGTTATGGTGAGGTATTAATTGATGTATGGTGACTGTAGGTTATGGTGACTAGGTTATGGTGAGAGGTATTAATTGATGTATGGTGACTGTAGGTTATGGTGACTAGGTTATGGTGAGAGGTATTAATTGATGTATGGTGACTGTAGGTTATGGTGACTGTAGGTTATGGTGACTGTAGGTTATGGTGAGAGGTATTAATTGATGTATGGTGACTGTAGGTTATGGTGACTGTAGGTTATGGTGACTGTAGGTTATGGTGAGAGGTATTAATTGATGTATGGTGACTGTAGGTTATGGTGACTGTAGGTTATGGTGAGAGGTATTAATTGATGTATGGTGACTGTAGGTTATGGTGACTGTAGGTTATGGTGACTGTAGGTTATGGTGAGAGGTATTAATTGATGTATGGTGACTAGGTTATGGTGACTGTAGGTTATGGTGAGAGGTATTAATTGATGTATGGTGACTGTAGGTTATGGTGACTGTAGGTTATGGTGAGAGGTATTAATTGATGTATGGTGACTGTAGGTTATGGTGACTGTAGGTTATGGTGAGAGGTATTAATTGATGTATGGTGACTGTAGGTTATGGTGACTGTAGGTTATGGTGACTGTAGGTTATGGTGAGAGGTATTAATTGATGTATGGTGACTGTAGGTTATGGTGACTGTAGGTTATGGTGACTGTAGGTTATGGTGAGAGGTATTAATTGATGTATGGTGACTGTAGGTTATGGTGACTGTAGGTTATGGTGAGAGGTATTAATTGATGTATGGTGACTAGGTTATGGTGGTATATATATACTGTGTATATATAAATTTTAGTGGTTATAGATAGTGTTGGTCATTAATTTCTTTCACATGACAAGGGAATAATATAATATCCAAATTGTGCGAAGCAACACGACATGCATCGCCACTTTGAAACCGCTGTCAATTTTATTTCAAATGTATGCCACGACAATAGAAACTTTAAAGGGGGTAGTGGTTATTTGTTGGTCTTTAATTATTCATTATTATTTGTTTAGATTCCTCGCTAGACCTCCATCAAGCTTAAAAAACACCCCCTTGACCCCTCTTCAAGATAAATGTGTACATTTTACGGTAGAAAAAATATCCTGGCCGAACGCCTGTTCCTCTTAATATTACAGGCTCGCTATCGCCTGCCAGGAACAAAATCGACACCTATATGACACGAACAGTCTTAAAATTGACAACGAAATTGGGCGAAAGGTGTGAAAATCGCGAAACTAATAGGGCGAACGTGTTAAAATTTTAAAGCTAATGGGGCTAAACACGAGGGACAAGGGGGTCCAGACAATACAACCATTCCACCCTTAAACTGCAGCCCTCTCTCTAGTATACATCCCGACCGACCCTCTACCTATCAGGGACCGTGAAAGCATTAACCCCTTCAGTACCATGGCTTAAAGGGGGATGGGCCGGTTTTCTGAACCACTTTGTCCCTCATGTTTAGCCCCATTACTTTACAGATGTTAAGATGTTTGCCCCATTAGTTAGTCGATTTTAAGACCTTTCACCTCATTTCTTCGTCAAAATTTAGACCTTTCGTGCTATTTAGGTGTTGATTTTTTTCCCTGGCGAACGATAGTGAGCCTGTAATGTTGTAAGAACCGCCCTTCGGCCGGGTCATGTTTCTACCGAAAAATTTACAAATTAATCTAGGAGGGGGATCTAATGGATTTTTTTTTTTTTTATTTATTGGAAGTCTAGGGAGGAAACTAGACAAATAATGAATACATGCAAGTATCGCCCAAAAAGTGAACCATCCCACCTTAATGGTCTATCATATTCTGGTTAACATCAGACGAGTTTCTTTAGCTTATTATCTACCTCTAGGATTCAGGCGTAAATATGATCTCAATATATATACCCTCTGAATAACATAGGTCCTTCTGAAACAGTATACAATCGTCTATGTTTAGTCAGATGCAACCATGAAATGACGTCATCGTGTTAAAGGGGTTAACCTCTCTTTACGTTTGTTTTATATCCGCCATATTGGTACTCCTGGCGTCGTTAACATCTCTTTACGTTTGTTTTATATCCGCCATATTGTTGCTACTGGTGTCGTTAACCTCTCTTTACGTTTGTTTTATATCCGCCATATTGTTGCTACTGGTGTCGTTAACCTCTCTTTACGTTTGTTTTATATCCGCCATATTGGTACTACTGGTGTCATTACCCTCTCTTTACGTTTGTTTTATATCCGCCATATTGTTACTACTGGTGTCATTAACCTCTCTTTACACTTGTGTTATATCCGCCATATTGGTACTACTGGTGTCATTAACCTCTCTTTACACTTGTTTTATATCCGCCATATTGGTACTACTGGCGTCGTTAACCTCTCTTTACGTTTTTTTATATCCGCCATATTGGTACTACTGGTGTCATTAACCTCTCTTTACACTTGTTTTATATCCGCCATATTGGTACTACTGATGTCATTACCCTCTCTTTACACTTGTTTTATATCCGCCATATTGGTACTACTGGTGTCATTACCCTCTCTTTACACTTGTTTTATATCCGCCATATGTCATTACCCTCTCTTTACACTTGTTTTATATCCGCCATATTGGTACTACTGGTGTCATTACCCTCTCTTTACACTTGTTTTATATCCGCCATATTGGTACTACTGGTGTCATTACCCTCTCTTTACACTTGTTTTATATCCGCCATATTGGTACTACTGGTGTCATTACCCTCTCTTTACACTTGTTTTATATCCGCCATATTGGTACTACTGGTGTCATTACCCTCTCTTTACACTTGTTTTATATCCGCCATATTGGTACTACTGGTGTCATTACCCTCTCTTTACACTGTTTTATATCCGCCATATTGGTACTACTGGTGTCATTACCCTCTCTTTACACTTGTTTTATATCCGCCATATTGGTACTACTGGTGTCATTAACCTCTCTTTACACTTGTTTTATATCCGCCATATTGGTACTACTGGTGTCATTAACCTCTCTTTACACTTGTTTTATATCCGCCATATTGGTACTACTGGTGTCATTACCCTCTCTTTACACTTGTTTTATATCCGCCATATTGGTACTACTGGTGTCATTACCCTCTCTTTACACTTGTTTTATATCCGCCATATTGGTACTACTGGTGTCATTACCCTCTCTTTACACTTGTTTTATATCCGCCATATTGGTACTACTGGTGTCATTACCCTCTCTTTACACTTGTTTTATATCCGCCATATTGGTACTACTGGTGTCATTAACCTCTCTTTACACTTGTTTTATATCCGCCATATTGTACTACTGGTAGCATTAACCCTTTCTGTATAGGTGACATAGTTTTAATTATATTCTAGCAACTATTAGACGAGTTTATTCAGCTTAGGAAGGATGTCTATCAAATAAAAGGCCACAGACTATCTCAATTCATTCATTTAGCTACCATATGTCCTTCCTAAACTTCATAAAATCATATAAATGTAGCTAGAATGAAAAAGACGTCGCCGGTACAGAAGGGGTTAACCCCTACTTACCCTTGTTGTATACAGTAATTAGGGTACCAATATGGCATCCAAAGACAGAGATGGCCGGTTTTTCTTAATGCTGTAATTACGAGTACCTTTTTCAAATTAATTTCCGATCAGCATTATTTTTATTAACAACAAATTGGGAATCTTCTTAAATTTGGTAACCGTAATTAGACTAAAAGTATATCCTAGGTGGCTGAATTCTAATAAAATTATCAGTTAGAATCTGCCAAAATAAATATTGTTTAAAAAAGGTTCGTATGGCTAGGCCTTCAATCCATTAAAACTTGTTCCCGTCATTTAAATGTTAGAATCCGTGAGCCATGAATGCATACTATCAAGGGAACTCATACCAGTATATATATATATATATATATATATATATATATATATATATATATATATATATATATATATATATATATAGAGAGAGAGAGAGAGAGAAAGAGAGAGAGAGAGGTATATTGTATATTATATGTTTATGTATTTGCTTGTGTGTATGTATGATGCACACGTTCGGGTATATGCATAGTTACAGTAATATCCAATTTCTATTGTCCCTCTGAAATAAAAGAAATACAGACAAAAATCGCTAAGTTTTATCAAAAGAGATTAACCACTGCTATATATGTTGAGCTATAGATACCATAATTGCAACACCGTAACTAAGCAAAGGTCAGCAGATAGCGGTACGGGATGAGAGAGGTGGCATAGTTTAACGATTAACTCCATCCGGTATCAGTAGATTAGGGGATCTCTTATCATAGTTAATCTTGATAATTATTTGGTTTGTGCCTGTCACTTATTTGTTATTTTGGGTTTCATGTTAGTTTTATTATTATATGTATATTTGAATTTATAATTGCACTGCCATGTTGTTGAGGATGAGGAAGACAATAGGCAAAACTGCCTGTGACGAGTGCCTCCCCCAGAGTTGAAAGAGAGACAGGGGCAAAATAAAGGAATGTTCATGCCAAAATGCCTGGAAACACGGAGTCTGAAGCAATTTAAGTCATAAGATGAGGGAAGGATGGATTCAGGGAGAGAGTTCCAGAGCTCAGCTGTTAATTAGAAGAAAGATTGGGAATATTGTTTCACTCTTGGGTTGGAGAGTTTCACAGAGAATGGGTGGGATTGTGTTGCAAGACGGGTGCTACATACTCTACGTAGAGGAGGTAGCATCCACTGAGAGAGCTCTGAGGAACACTGATTATTGTAATAGCGATAGAATAACGAGAGAGATGCAACATTGCGTGAGTTAAAGAAACAAAAGGCTTTCTTTTCTACTTTGTCTAGAAGTGCTGTGTGAGAGGATCCTCCCCACACATGCGAACAATATTCAATACATGGACGCACTGTGCCCCTGTACAGAGCAAGAAGCTGTGCAGGAGTAAAGAACCCCCTGGGGCGGTTGAGCACACCTAGCTTTTGGGATGCCGTTTTACTAAGAGTGGTAATATGGTCTTTTCAAGAGAGATCAGAAGAAAAAGAGACACCGATAATACTGAGAGAATATTACTCGTTTATATTGTATCTACCTTCCACGATTGTATTCATATCTACAGTAATTTCTAGTAATCAGCGCTTAATTCTAACTCAATTAATCCAATAAAAACTCCAAGTTGATGAAATTGGTTGGGATTGAATAGAATGCATCTGAAAAAAGCATCAGCTAATAATTATAAAGAGTTCAAACTGTATAGAACCAACAGGATGAAAAGCCGACGAATCATTAAACCCTTCTTCCCTAACACGGGGCCAATCAGTTAAGGGGAATCACCTTCTTTTTTTATCTTTCTCTCTTTTTCTCTCTTTCTCTGTTTTGTATCCATTCGGCCCCATTCAGCCAACGGTTTTAAGATGTTTATCCCCATCCAGGTGTCGATTTCTTCCTAGCGAGCGATAGCGAGTCATCATTATATGGAGAAATCCGGCTTCGCCGGAAAACAAATTCTATCGAAAACTGTACAAATTTAGCTTGCTGTAAAAAAAAAAAAAATATATATATATATATACCGGTATATATAATTATATATACATATATACAGGTATACTGTATGTATATATATATATATGCTGGCTCGCTACCGCTCACCAGGAAAATATTGACACTTGGATGGGAGTAAACGTCTTAAAACAGTAGGCTGAATGAGATCGAATGGATACAAGCCAAAGAGAGGGAGAGAGAGAGAAAAAAAGCGAGGTGGGCCCCCTTAATTTAAGCTTATCAGTGTGAGTAATGGTGTACCGGTATGTGGCAAGTGCTGTATCACTCTCATATACCTGTCAGGGCCGGGGGGGGGGGGGGGGGGAGGGGGCTTAAAGGCCCAGGTAAATAAGAACGAGGCTGGCTTGTAAATATGTGTAACTTTATCACTTCCACATCCCGCTATAGTGGGGACCCTAGAAACAATATACCATTAACCTCTTCTGTACCGGTGCCGTATTTTTTTTATTTAACTTCAGCTACATTAAGGCGATTTTGTGTAGCTTAGGAAGGATATATGGTAGCTAAAAGGATTAATTGAGATATTATGTAGCTTTTTAATTGGTAGACGTCCTTCATTAGCTGAATAAAATCGTCAAGTTGTATCCAAAATAATGTGAAAAGGACGTCGCCGATAAAGAAGGGGTTAAACTCCGAGGGACCAATGTTCTTTCTTATATTTGTTTTTGTATTTTCTATTTCTATCGTTCACATTCTACTTGGTAACATAAATAATGGTTTATCTCTTTAGATATAGACAACATTATCTATAATGTTGTCTATATCTTAAATTATTTCACTCTTCAATATGTTTCTGTTTGGCCTTCAACTGCAATATTCATACTATTTTCAGAGTTTAAAATCTTGTTGAAATAGGAATTATATTAATTGCTAAAAATGTTCCCGCTAATCTACATTACAAATTGCATGCGTAAGTATATCAAGGTTTGCACTAAACACCTTTTATGATAAATTAATTAGTACTATTTTGAATATTTATATTGATTCACTCCTTGATTAATGTAATTTTTGTTGCAGGTGATTGAGTAAAAAAAAAAAAATAATAATAATAATAATTTGCACATATGATGTCTATTTTACGAATATTACAAAATACTTTCATTAGCATACAGATGAATTTTTTTATTAATATGTGCACAGTAATATCATTGATGGTTCTTCCCAAGAAAAATAAGCTCATTCTAGCTACATTCTAAATATCTTGAAATTATTTAATTCACCTTAACATTTCAATTAAGCTATGCTAGGAGAGTAGTAGTGCCTAGTCTGAATCAATTGGTCTGGCAAAAAGTATAATTAAGTAAAACGTTTGGTCCTTGTATTGAAAGGGTTAAGGGGAGATTATTATATTTGTATCTGTTTCCTTCCTAAACTTTAAGAATTACCGCCTTCGGAATACATTACCCCCTTCGGAATACATTACCGCCTTCGGAATACATTTGTGCATTTGTCCGATAGAAAAATGTTCGTTAGTTGCAGGCTCGCTTTCGCTCACCAGGAAAAAATAACACCTAAATTGCACAAAAAGCCTCAACATTGACAAGAAAATGGGGCGAAAAGGTCTTAAAATCACCAAACTAATTGGGCAAACGTCTTAAAATCTCAAAACTAATGGGGCTAATCATTACCAAGCTTGATAGAATGGTCTAATAATATCCAGAATAGAATACAATTGATGCATCATGGTGTACTAAGAGTTAAATACAATAATATCAGTTCCTTAACCCATACAGTACCAGGGACGTCCTTTTCATCATATTCTGGCAACTATTAGACGATTATATGCAACTTAGGAAGGACCTCTAGCTATTATAAGGCTTCAAACTATCTCAACCAACCCTTTTAAATACCACAGATCTTTTCTAAACTGAAATAATATCGTCTAAATGTTACTAGACTAAAATACAACACACGTCGCTGGTACTCAAAGGGGTAATGATACCGATAAAAAAATCCCGGAAAAACAGAGAAAATTACTGAAAAAAGTTGGTGTGACAGGTGGTGTGACAGGTGGTGTGACAAAGGTAAAGGTAATAAGGAGCAAGGTAGACTGATGTGGAAGGGGGATTTGAACCTGCTCTGAAACTTTAGTAATTACATAAACGATACGGTACAATTGCTCTTATGTAATCTAAAACCACACAGATCCCTTTGTAATGTATATCTATACTGTATATATACCTATGATGTAATGGGTTAGATTTTGAGGAAATTCCATATTTTATGCCTACTCTTAACCCTTTCAATACCAGTGACGTCTTTTTAACTTTGTTCCGGCTACCATTAGACGATTTTATTCAGTTCAAAAAGGGCCCCGGCAATTAACAGGCTTCCAACTATCTTCATTAACATTTTTACTACCACAGATCCTTCTTAAACTTCACAAAATCGTCTATATATAGCTAGAATAAAACTAAAAAGTCGTCGCCGGTACAGAAGGGGTTAAACAGTCTTTGAGCATTTCACAACACATGATGCCTCGAATCACATGCTATATGGACTATATGTATTCTTGCACTTGGAAAGAAAATAAATATCATTGCCGCAAAAAATGGTATGGCAAAATCTTACAATATATTTTGTGTTGCAGGTGGGGCAGGTGCAGAATGAAGCATGGCTTCATCGCTAGCATCCTTCGTACTGGGTAAGCTGTCAAGCTCCTCAACCGACCTACAGACAAGTAGTATGGCGGATCAACAGAAGCCAAAACTAACAGCAGTGTGGCGAACCAAGTCCATCCCTTATGAGATCCCTAACACCTCATCGCATCGCTTCAAGGCAGATGGGTCCCTTCTGAAGATGTTGCGAACTAAGTCCATGCCAACCCTTGTGCTCGAAGGAGGGACTACAATCAACCTCCTAAGGGCTCCATCACCAGCTCGTAGCATGGAGACTGATTCTGCTTCCTTCGTGAGCACCTCACCATTGCCTCAGATCTCCAGTAGATATATTAACCCAAGGCTTAGCGAGGCAGGGTCTGATTCCACGCTTATGTCTTTAACTACGCCTCCTGCTACTCCTCGGACCCCTTCGCCAACTTCTCAGAGGAAGAAGGTCACACGATCAGTTTCTGATGGTCAACTGTGGAGCCAGCGCAAGAAGCAACTGCGGGATGTAAGAAATGAGTTCCCGACTGGCACTCTCCCATCTGTCAAGACTCTGAAGCAGAAATTTGATAGCAAGTTTGAGGAGGAGTTCCAGAAGGCCCGTAATGATACTAGACCCGTGACTCTTAGAAATGCACAAGAACATTCTACTGATGAAGATATTCAAGTTGGTAAACCAGTTACAAGTAATCAAACCCAAGAGGTCATTACGCCAAAGAAAGATAAGAAAAAGAAAGATAAGAAAAAGAGACGGGCGAGCTACCATGAGAGCTTAGTAAAATGGGAAGAGGTTAGCCCAGAGCATCCACGAGAATCTTTGCACGAACTGCATCTGAACTCTGTCAAGAAGTTGCTGCAGAAGTTTGAAGTGTCAGAGACATCAGAGGCAGAAGAAGGGATGTTTCAAACAAGTACTCCCAGGAAATCATCTGGTAAGAATGAGAACACCTTGGAGAAAACACAAACATCGTTAATTGAAGGTCCACCAGCAAGAGAGGAAATTAACCATTGTAGCGATAGGAAATCCAGGTTCCTGAATAAGCGAGATTATAAGTTGGCTCGTCTGAGAGCCAGAAGTGAGCCAGACCTTTCAGCCATCCGTCAACATTGGTCTGAGAATACACCGGTGTCGGTGAAGGACTTAAAAATGAAGTTCGAGATGCAGTCTTCCATGGAGACAACACCTTTTCAGTATATGTCTCCTGTGAAAGTGAAGAAATCATCAACACCAGATGCAGTATCAACAAAGCAAGTGGTGAATCGGGTAGCGTCATCTGAACACACTGGAGTAACAGAAGTAATTGAAACAATGTCATCAAGTGAAATTCATGTTCATAGTTCTTCAGAGCAAGCCATGACATCAAAAGAAAAAATAACGAAAGGTAAATCGATTATTTCAGTAACATCTCTGGAACAAACAGTAGAGTCCGAGAAATCAAAGTCCCTGTTGAAGAGATCGTCAAAGTCTGAACTCATGATCTCTGGCGGAGCAGTTCAGGTCGGATACTCTAGGCTGGAAGAGAGCTCTCATAATATTGCAACGCCATCTGTACGTAACTTAAGGAGACGATTTGAGCAAGCATCATCCACCCTGTCTGATATCAAGACCGGCGGAGGAGATAATGCAAACAAGCTTCAAAGACCCAGCAGTCCAGAGTTCAAAACAGCTGATGAAGGGAGACTGAAAGTCAAAGAACCACAGAGTCTCATATCTGAGAATAGAAACCAAGCAAAAAGTACTAATATCCAGTCACCTTCTATCAGGAACCTCCGTCGCCAGTTCGAAACCGCATCTCCTGATGATGACACGCACATCAGAAGTATGACACCTTTCCTGGCAAAGGAGGCAGAAGATGTCACCACCATGCCACAAACAAAGACTAAGCGAAAGAACTCGAGGGTAGAGACGGAGGACGAGGTGACTGCTCGAATCCACCTGGCAACTACATTGGCCTCAGCACCCAAGTACGAGGCCAAGGATAAAGATAGCTCCTCCTCCTCCTCCTCTTCCTCCAGTGATGAAGAAGAGAAGCCAGGACTGAAGTTTTGGAATGGGAAGAAGCAAAGTGGTGGCAGCGGTAAGGCCTCTTCGAGTGACGAGGACGGAGAGGTGAAACGGGACAAGATGGCCGAGTTGGTGACGGAGAAGGAGAGGAGAGTGAGGGAAAAGTGGGAATGGGAGGAGAAGGACAGGAGGGCGAAAGAGATCGAGGAGAAAGAACGGCATAAGAAGAAAGCAGAACTAGAGAAAATAGCCTGGGAGAGAGTGGAGCGGGAGAAAATTAAAAAGGCGAGAGAGGAGCGAGAAAAGATCAAAGCCAGAATGGAGAAAGAGAGGGTAGAGAGAGAGAGGGCAGAGAGGGAGAGGGCAGAAAGAGAGAAGGCAGAAAGAGAGAGGGCAGAGAGAGAGAGGGCAGAAAGAGAGAGGGCAGAAAGAGAGAGGGAGAGGGCAGAGAGGGAGAGGGCAGAAAGGGAGAGGGCAGAAAGAGAGAGGGCAGAGAGAAAGAAGGTAGAAAAAGAGAGGGCAGAAAAAGAGAGCGCAGAAAGAGAGAGGGTAGAACGAGAAAGGAAGGAAAAAGAGAGAAAAGAAAAAGTTGAAAAGGAGAAAGCCGAGCGAGAACGAGCTGCTAAACAGAAAATACTCGTCGCTCAACAGGAGAAAATCTACATGAGACGATCCAGCAAGAGTTCTTCTGATTCGAGTTCTTCAAGCGATAGCGACGAAGAAGAGAGAGAAAGGATGAAGAAGCTAGAAGAAGACAGGAGACGAAAGGAGAAGCTAGAAATGGAGAGGCTGCAACAGGAGAAGAAGGCAGAAATAGAGAAACTGAAGAGAGCGATCGCTGAACGAGAGAGAAAGGACCGAGAGAAGGCTGAGAAAGAGAGACAAGAGCTAACAAAAAAAGAGGAGGAGAGGCTGGAGAGAGAGAGGAAGGAAAATGAGGAGAAAGAGAAGGCAAGACTCAAGGCCGAGAAAGAAGAAGTGGAAAGAAAAAAAGCTGAGGAAGAGAGAAAGGCAAAAGAAAAAGCTGAAAAGGAAAAACTGGAGAGAGAAAAGGCAGAGAAAGAAAGAAAAGAAAGGGAAAAGGCTAAGAAAGAAAAAAGAGAGCGTGAAAAAGCCGAGAAAGAGAGAAGAGAAAGAGAAAAGGCCGAGAAAGAGCACGAAAAAGAGAGAAAAGAGCGTGAACAAGCCGAAAAAGAGAGAAAAAAACGTGAACAGGCCGAAAAAGAGAGAAAGGAGCGTGAACAAGCCGAAAAAGATAAAGCCGAGTGGGAACGAGCACACCAAGAGAATATAATAGTCGTTAAACAGGAGAAAATCTTCAAGCGAAGTGCCAGCTCAAGTTCCGACTCGAGCTCTTCAAGTGATAGCGACAAAGAGGAGGATCTAAGTAAGCTGATAAAGGTGGTGACTGAGAGAGACGTGCAAAAGAGGGAGAAAGAGGAACGGGAGAGAATGAGGCGGCAGAGCGAAGAGAAGGAGAGGAGGGAGAGAGATAAAGCAGAGGAAGAGAGGCGAGCGAAGGAAAGGAAGGAAAGAGAGAAAGCGGAAAAGGAAATAGCAGAGCGACAAAAGAGAGAAAATGAGAAGGCAGAGCAAGAAAGAAAGAAAACAGAAAAAGAAGAACAGCAGAGAAAGGAGAAGGAAAAGAAAGAACAAGAAAAGCGTGAAAAAGAAAAAGAAGAACAAGAGAGAAAGCAAAAAGAAAAGGCAGAACAGGAAAAGAGGGAAAGAGAGAGGAAAGAACAGGAGAAAAGAGATCGAGAGAAGCAGGAAAGAGAAAGATTTGAACAAGAGAAAAGAGACCTAGACAGGAAGGAGAGAGAAAGATTAGAACAAGAGAAGAAAAGAGAAAGCGAAAAATCCGAACATGACAAACTCGATGGGAAGGAGGATCACAAAGTACACTTACTCGTGGATAAATTCCAGAAGGACCCAATTGTTGACCGCAAACCGAGAAGCGACTCTATTCTGTCCGATGATATAGAAATTTTTGATGGGGATGGGAGCGTCGGCAAACTGATCGGCAAGTTTACCAACCTGAGAGACGCCGACTTAGAGGATGACAGCAAGGAGATTGAGGTCCACCCGGCAGGCGAGAGACGACTTTCTGATGTGGCATCCCTCATTGGCAAATTTGCAACTATAATGGACCGGCGACACTCATCTTCATCAGATTCTGATAGCAGCAGCCACGAGTCTAGGTCAAAGCATGTCACCCCAATACCCAAGATACCAACAATGACTACACCGGGCAGCACGCGTACGCTCCGGGAAGATGAAATGAAATTTTTCACCAGTGGCGGCATTGGGCAGAACTTCATTCGTTCCCAGAGTTTACGAGTGAAAAAGTCTGGGCCCTCAGCATTCACCAAGCCTCGTTTTGGGTCTGTGAGGGAGAAAAAGACCAAAATAGAAGAACTTACTGAAGGCAAAAGAACGGACTCATCCTCTTCTGATTCTGACAGCAGCAGCAGCAGCCAAGACTCTAAGGAAAGGGAAGTCACCCCCAGCCCGAAACCAGTTTCTGTCAATATCCCTGGAGCCACTCGCACACTAAGGGAAGATGAACTTAAATATTTTACCACCGGGAATGTTGGGCAAAACTTCATTCGCAGTCAGAGCCTCAGGGTAAAGAAAAATGAGAAGTCACCATTTCAGCCCCGGTTCGGATCGATGAGGGAGAAAAAGAGCAGAGTTGGTGAACTAGCCGAAACTGAGAACCTCTCGAAATCTCCCAAGAATTTACCTAAAAACTGTCGAAACCTGCGGCCTGATGAAATGGAATTGTTCCGTGGAGGGAGCTTCGATTTTTACAAGTCCAGGCAAAGAACAGACAGCAACAGCAAGAGGGAACATGAGAGTAAATCAACCAACGGAACAGCAAATACAGGATGGGAGCAGTTTTTTCGTCTAAGTAGCCAGGGTGACCAATACCAAAGGAGTGGACAAAGCGAGTTCCCTGGCGATGACCCAAAACAATCCACAAGCCAAGATACCAATTCTGACTCCGACGACAGCATTCTCCGGAGTGGCGACTTGGAGGAGGACATTGACTCAGATATGGAGTATCAGTATCAGGTTGATGAATTAGAGGTAACACTCAAGATTCACGATGTTCAGGATATCTCTGATCATGATGATTCTCTGGATTTAGATATCCAGACTACTCCAGTGAATATGCCGACGGAAACTCTGGGGTTGGATCCAGTTAATATACATGTAAATGAAATAAAAAATCACATAGTATTTTCGTATCTTGACCAGCCAAATAACGAAGCAATACACGAGTTAAGGACTGAATTTAGGGAAGAAAACGTTTGCTCAAAGCCAACCACAGAAAACGGAACATTTATTGATATCCAGGTGAGAGAAGAAACTCGGTCAGAACAGAAAACTGAGAAAGAGAGGTGGCTAATGCAGAAAACCTCGGACGAAAAGGTAATCCCTGATAAAGTTGTGGACAAAGAAAGAGATATTAAGTGTGATGGCAGTTACATATTTGAAAAATCACATAATATTGAAACTAGAGTGGAGGAGGTTAGTACTCTAAAACTATTAGAAACATACTCTGTACAAAGATCCGTTCAGGGGAGACTCACAGAAAACGAAGGTGACTGTAAATATTATGGGGAAACTAGAGAAAATATAAAGACAAATATTGAAGGGCAACAGAATTCAGCAGGTAACATATCATTCACAAAAGAGCAAATATCCACAGAACTGAAGGAAACTTTTAAGACCTTCCAGGAAGCAAAGAGTGGTGTAACGCAAAATAGAGAGAATTATGAGAGACGGGAAACACTGCCTATAGATGAGGCACCCAACGAACAGCTCCTAGAAGTATATCATCAAAGGCCCCAGGAGAACGCACAAAGCCTCTCCTCTCACACTAATATAACAAACACCAAGCATGAAGAGAAGAAACACAAGGAGACGGCAGTAAAGAGAGCGGAAGAGTCAGCAAAGAAAGCAGGAGAGAGAAGAGAGAAAGAGAGTAGCAGTGACAGTAGCAGTGAAGACAGTGATAGCAGCAGTGAAGACAATAACTCCAATATTAATCATGGCATAACTGAAGCTGCACTAATCAACATTGAGGAGCAGATTATTAAGACCGACCCTACCAAATCACTTGAAATAGACGTACCGGTAGCAGCACAGCTTGAAAGAAGAACGGCAACACTGAGTGAAACAGAGACAAAGGAAAACACAACAACAATAACGAAAGGTGAGATAAGAATGAGCTACACTGAGGTCAAGAGACAGGCAGAAACAGAGAACTTTATAGAGAGCAAGATAGAACAAACAATCGTACCAATGACCTCAGCAGAGATAAAGCAAGTACCTGAAACTGTATCGAGTCCTGACATCAAGGGCTCCAAGGGACTTTTCGCCCATCTCGCTCAACTCGGCCCGGAAGGTGAGGAGTATTGTGCCAGGCAGCGATGGAAGGGTAACCGAATAATGGTAGACGATGACTACGAAGACGAGGACCTCACAGCAAACAACGAACAGAAGAGAGGTAACGAGGAGACAGAGAAAAAAGAAGGCTCGGAAACGGAAACCAAACACGAAAGAGAATCAAGAAAGAGTTATTTGGAGGGCAAAAGAGAGACAGAAACAGTAACGGAGAGCTTCACAGATATAAATAATGATACAAAAACTCTATTAGATCCTGATATAGACGGACTTTTCGCCTATCTCGCCCAACTCGGCCCAGAAGGGGAGGAGTACTGCGCCAGGCCGAGATGGAAAGGTAACCGAATACTGGAAGACGATGACTACGAAGAAGATGAAGAAGAAAACCTCACAGAAAACAAAGTCAAGCAAGAAACCGTATCAGAGAACTTCGCAGAGATAAAAGAAACCACAGAAACGGTAATGAAGACAGAAAGTGAGATGAGAACGAGCTATACAGAAGGCAAAATAGAGAAAGAAATCGCACCAGTCAGCTTCTCAGAGATCAAGCAAGGACCTGAAACTGTATCGAGTCCCGAAATAGGGGATTCAAAAGGACTTTTCGCCTACCTCGCTCAACTCGGCCCAGAAGGCGAGGAATACTGCGCCAGACCGAGATGGAAGGGCAACCGCATACTGGTAGAGGATGATATGGACGACGGAGAAGTCAGCCCCACACCAAGCAAAGAAGAAAGGAGGGATAACGAGATGAAAATGACACGAAGGAACGAAGAAGTAGGAGGCACGGAAGAAGTGATAACAAAGTGGGGTTTCGTGAGGCTCTGTGTCTTAGTTTCTTTCTTAGCAACGATCATGTACTATTTTCAGGACTTGATGTAGAGTTGGATGGGTAGTTTGTAAATTATATACAGAGCTTCGATTGTGTGTGTGTGTGATCGAGAGAGAGAGAGAGAGAGAGAGAGAGAGAGAGAGAGAGAGAGAGAGAGAGAGAGAGAGAGAGAGAGAGAGAGAGAGAGAGAGGGGGGGGGGGGAGATAGAGAGAGAGAGGGGAGGGGAAGACAGCATGGAAAAGGAATTAGGGAGTTTGGCTGTGTGGGGGGGGGGGTGGAGTGTGTGTGTGTGTGTGTGGTGTGTGTATGTGTTGGTGTGTGTTGGTGGTGTGGTGTGTGTGTGGGTGTGTGTGTGTGTGTGTGTGTGTGTGTGTGTGTGTGTGTCATTTTGTGTGGGGTGTGTGGTGTGTGTGTGTGTGGTTCTGTGTGTGTGTTGGTGTGTGTGGGTGTGTGTTGTGTGTGTGTGTGTGTGTGTGTGTGTGTGTGTGTGTGTGTGTGTGTGTGTGTGTGTGTGTGTGTGTGTGTGTGTGTGTGTGTGTGTGTGTGTGTGTGTGTGTGTGTGTAAGAGAGAAAGTGAGAGTAACATTTTCATTGTAACTAATTTTCATCAAGTTTTTGTACACTGTATAATATCCAAATTGTATACCGGTATATGTTCCATTACGCCACAGCTATGAACATTACCATAGACTAATTAAACTTAAACTAAACTTGGTCACAAGATATATAACTATATTATGACATTACATCCAAATAATAACATCCAATTTGTATACTGGTATATAATCCATTACACCACAGCTATGAACATTTACATGGGCTAATAAAGTTGAACTTAAACTTGGTCACAAAGTAAATAACTATTATGGCAAAACACAAAAGCTAAACCAATAATATTATATATATATATATATGTATATCTAAATTAATTTAACTTAAGCTAGCTGCTTCAAAAGCAATACATATTTGTATGTAGTTGTTCATGTTAAAGAATTAAAATGTAAACATATTTGTAATGAAAATGTAATATAGTATTAATTTCTATCAACCTGGTTTGTAAAGTTTATTATTATTATTATTAGTATTAGTATTACTATTATTATTATTATTATTATTATTATTATTATTTCCTTAGAATTATGATTGTCATTAACCCTTTCAGTATGAGATGACGCTTTTCGTATTTATATTCTGGCTAGCAGTAGACGATTTTAGTCAGTTTTAAAAGGACCTTAGGGAGCCATGGGGATATAGTTGAGATAGTATTTACCATTTCTAATCTTACAGGTCCTGTTCTAATATATATATAAGATCGTTTAATGTTAGCCTGAATATAATCCAACAGATCCTACTAAGAGGATTTGTGATGTCTAGGTTAGGATGCTATTGTATAACTAGATATTGTGATTTCGTTAGTCCTATATTATTGTATTTTTAAGGGAGCCCACCTCGCTTTTTTTCTCTTCTCTCTCTCTCTCTCTCTCTCTCTCTCTCTCTCTCTCTCTCTCTCTCTCTCTCTCTCTGGCTTGTATCCATTCGGGCCCATTCAGTCTACTGTTTTAAGACGTTTAACCCCATCCAGGTGTCAATATTTTCCTGGCCAGCGGTAGCGAGCCAGCATATACTGTATATATTTTTGTTTTGACAGCAAGCTAAATTTGTAAATTTTTTCGATAGAAACATTTCTCCGGCGAAGCCGGATTTCTCCATACAATCGACACCTGGATGGGGATAAACGTCTTAAAACAGTTGGCTGAATGGGGCCGAATGGATACAAACCAAGGAAAAAAAAAAAAAAGGAGAGAGAAAAAAAGCCGGTTACCCCCCTTAAGAGCATTCAGTTTATCGTTGTCTAATTGATTCCTGTAAAACTAATTTGAAATTGTAATATGTAACTTGAGCCAATGAGGATCTCCACAGCTCTCACTTTTAATTATACCCCTTATACCCTGTTCATTATAGAGAGGCCAAGAATCCTGACCTCTATCCTCTGTAACTCAAAAGGGCTAGAGGAAATGGGCTGAAAACTGTCTACACCTATTCCCTGGCTGACGCTTCTTGTAACTCAAAAGGGCTAGAGCAAATGGGCTGAACATTTCTATACCTATTCCCTGGCTGACTCTTCTCAATTGGTAGAAAAATGAAATCGATTACTGAAGTCCTCTTGGAGCCACCCATAATGAACAGGGTATAATATGAAATATTTTACTCAGACCTTCTTTTAATGCGGTGTCACACGAACGCTTTTTCGGCATTTTTCAGTCGGCAAAACAGGTCTGTTTTTTTGCACAATAAAGCTTTATAAGAAATCAGTCGTCTAATATATTTGTTTAGTCTATAGTCTATTTGTCTTCAGTTGACGGTAAATTGCCATGCCCCATCTCGATTACACAGCTATTATGAAGATATTGCAACAAACTAGCATGCATTGCTTGAAAATGGCCAAAATTAGGCCACATCCTCAAAAATCATTAAACAAAATATCACACCAGAGTTCGGATCAGATAGTGTTGAGGGTTGTAATGTTCATGGCAGTTGTCTTAATGTTGAATATAGTTTTTAATCGGTTATTAAACCCGTCTGTACTGGCGACGTATTTTGTATTTGATTTCAGCCACATTTAGTCGATTCTATTAAGCTTAGGAAGGATATATGGTAACAAAAAGGCTTATTTGAGAGTCTGTAGTCTTTTAATCGGTAGACGTCCTTCCTAAGTTAAATACAAATCGTTTAATAGTTACCAGGATATAATGAAAAGTATGTCACAGGTACTGAGTGGGTTAAAGAGCGAGACAAACCGTACTTTTGCCGGCAATTAATCTCATCAATTCAGGTCTGCCAGCTACTGAAATATAATCATAAAAGTATACGGCCCTCCATATCAATCTACCAACTATCTGTTTTGTCGATAGTAATGTAAAAGAACCCTGTAATGTAGCCAGAAGAATATTACTGGTAGAATATTGCCAAACAAATGCACCTGTGAGAAAACTGACAAAAAATGCGCCTTTGAGAAAATTGCCCAAAATAAGCTTGTGAGAAAATAAAAAATAAATAAAAACAAAATAAGAAAATAAAAATAAAATGCACCTGTGAGAAAATTGCCAAAAAATATGCCTGAGATAATTGGCGAAAATGTGCCTGCGAGATAATTGCCGAAAAAAGCGCCTGTGTGACTCCGCCTCTATTATTGCACCTGTTCACCTCCAATTTCTAAACTACCCTCCTTCGGTTTCTATCCCTCCATCTGTGCCTTTGTTTCTAATTTCCTTTCCGGCCGTTCCATAGCCGCGGTTGTGGACGGCCATTGTTCACTTCCTCACCCTATATACTCCGGTGTTCCTCAGGGCTCTGTCCTATCTCCTATTCTCTTTCTAATTTTTATAAATGACCTCCTCAACTGTACCTCAATTCCCATCCATTCATACGCAGACGACTCAACCTTACACTACTCCATTAGTTTTTCAGAACGCCCCAGCCAGCAATCCCTCAATGACAAACTTAATGAAGCCATAGAACTCTTAAATTCTGATCTAAATACTATCTCCAATTGGGGCAGAGAAAACTTTGTTACCTTTAATGCTCCCAAAACCCAATTTCTCCATCTATCTACCCGTCAGTATCTCCCAGCGGACTATCCCTTATTCTTCAACAATACAAAAATCAATCCTTCATCTTCTCAATATTCTTGGTGTCTCTTTTTCTTCTGCTCTCAGTTGGAAGGACCATATTACCAGTCTTGCTAAGGCAGCCTCCCAGAAGCTGGGTGTGCTCAACCGCCTTAGGGGGTTCGTTTCCCCTGCACAGCTTCTTGCTCTGTACAGGGGCATAGTGCGTCCTTGTATTGAGTATTGTTCACATGTGTGGGGAGGGTCCTCTCACACCGCTCTCCTAGACAAAGTTGAAAGGAAGGCCTTTCGTATCATTAACTCCCGTCCACTCACTAACTCTCTGCAATCTCTCTCTGTCCACCGCAATGTTGCATCTCTCTCGCTATTCTATCGCTACTATAATAATCAGTGTTCCTCAGAGCTTTCCCAGTGTATACCACCTCCTTTACGTAGGGCACGTGGTACCCGTCTTGCAACTCAATCCCACCCCTACTATGTGCAACTCTCCAACCCAAGAGTGAAACGTTACTCTCAAACTTTCTTCTACTCAACAGCTGAGCTCTGAAACTCTCTCCCAGAATCAGTCTTTCCCTCTTCCTATGACTTAAATTGCTTCAAACTCAGTGTGTCCAGGCATTTTGGCTCGAACATCCCTTGATTTTGGCCCTGTCACTCTTTCAACTATGGGGGAGGCACTCGCTATAGGCAGTTCTGCCTTTTGCCTCCTTCAATCACATAGAAAAAAAAAAAAAAATTGTCACTCATGAAATATATATCCAAAAATTTATTCTTGTTTTTTCTTATCCACACGTATCAGCAATTTCATAATTCGCTATATCAATTAAGTACACCCTAAGATATTTATGCTGGCCTTTCATTAACACCTTCAGCACGATGACGTCTTTTTACCTTGCATTCCGGCTAAAGTTAGATCATTTTATGCAGTTTAAGAAGGACCTACGGTATTGAGAGGGTTTATTGAGATCACATGTACCCCTTAAGTCCTAGGAGCAGAATACAAGCTAAAGAACATCGTCTATTGATAACCAGACTACGGTGAAAATTACGTCATCATGCTGAAGGGGTTAACCTTGAACAGTAGGTACGTTTGGTTCGCTCTGTGCTGTATTAATGTCTGTTAGATGTTGAATAGGGTAGGTAAGTGTAGGAAAATTGTTGTAATCTCACTCAAAAAGAAGAAATCATGTGTAAATATTGTTGATACCAATTAATTATTGGTCAAAACATAATTGGTGCAGAGACATCACTTACTAGGCCGACTGTACATAATTGGATTATGACTCCTAGTAACAGTTTATTATGGCTGTCATTAGACTATTTTATACAGCTTAGGAAGGATCTGCGGGAGTTAAAAGGGGTATAAACTGGCCCAATCAACCCTCTGACTTCCATATACCTTTCCTAAGCTGAAAACAATCTTCTAATAATCGCCAGAATAAACTGCTAAAACGCGTCCTAATTCTCCAGGGGTTAATGAGAAGGTTGAATTACTTTGGCATAACTTTGAAATTCTAAGACCAGTATTATTGTTTAAAAGGGAGGATTGTGTTTATTTATTTTGCATTTTATTCCTCCCTAGACCATCTAACTTAAAAAAATACCCCCCAAGACCCCCCTTCGAAAAATATTTATATATGTTTTTGAAGAGAAATGTCCCTGCTGAATGCCAGTACCTCCGATATTCCAGGCTCGGTATCGCGCGCCAGGAAAATCTGGACACCTATATGGCCCAAGTGTTCAATATTGACTAAGAAATGGGGCGAAAGGTCTTAAAATTACCAAACTAATGGGGCGAACTTCTGAAAGTCTCAACACTAATTGGGCTAAACATAAGGGAGAAGTGTGTGTGTGTGTGGGTGGGGGGTTGGGGGGGGGGGGTCCAGAAATAAAAACTTCCCCTTAAAAATATATACTGCAAAAACTCAAGCACACACACTTGAAATGCTAAAGCAGTAAACACATAAAATAAAAATATATAAAATAAAAGATATATATATATATATATATATATTATATAAATAAATTAAACTTAATTAGAAAAGAATACATAAACAAAAATGTGAAATAAGATATACCTTGTTTTAAGCCTTTCAGTATGGGTGACGTCTTTTATATTTGATTCTTGTTATAGTTAGAGGATTATATGAAGCTTAGGAAGGTTCTGTGTTAGTTAAAAAGGGTTAATTGAGATAGTGTGTAGGCTTTTACGTGCTAGAGCTGCTTCCTAAACTGAATAAAGTCGTCTAATTGTAGCCAGAATAAAATTAAAATTACGTCAAACAAACTGAGAGGGTTAAAGCATACTTCTTCTGAGAGAGAGCGAGAGAGAGAGTGGTGGGGGGGGGAGAGGGAGAGAGGGGGGGACAGGGAGAGAGATTGTAGCTATATATTTAAGAGATAAGAGATAAAAACATCATTCGATAATGAATATTACGAACAAAATATTAACATTCTTACAATATAAATGATCGTGATAATTATGTTTGTTTTAATAGAATATGAAACAGTATTCTAATGTACGGTAAGTAACTTATTGTATCTTTAAGAACAGATTTTTAGTTTGCTCCCTAGACCTCCATCAGGATCCCCCTTCGAGATAACTGTGCACGTTTTTCGATAAAACATGGGGGCCCTGGCCGCAGGCCGATTCCTCCTTAATTAGAGGCTCGCTATTACTCGCCAGGAAAATATAGACACCTAAATGGCACGAAAGGCCTTAAAATTTACCAAAACGGGGCGAGATGTCTTGAAATCGTCAAACTAAAGGGGCGAAAGTCTTAAAATATCAAAACTGATGGGGCTAAACACGAGGGAGAAGGGGGTACGAAAAAACCTTCAGCGAAAATCTTCCCTTAAAATTAATGAAAATGAATGAAAACAAGTGTTGTTGTTGTGCTGTAATATAATGTACGGTAGCCCCCTCGATCCACCAACAACCAGCAGAGCAGGTTAATGTTCGGTAGCCCCCTCGATCTTCACATCCACCAACAACCAGCAAAGCAGGTTAATGTACGGTAGCCCCCTCGATCTTCACATCCACCAACAACCAGCAAAGCAGGTTAATGTACGGTAGCCCCCTCGATCTTCACATCCACCAACAACCAGCAGAGCAGGTTAATGTACGGTAGCCCCCTCGATCTTCACATCCACCAACAACCAGCAAAGCAGGTTAATGTACGGTAGCCCCCTCGATCTTCACATCCACCAACAACCAGCAGAGCAGGTTAATGTACGGTAGCCCCCTCGATCTTCACATCCACCAACAACCAGCAAAGCAGGTTAATGTACGGTAGCCCCCTCGATCTTCACATCCACCAACAACCAGCAGAGCAGGTTAATGTACGGTAGCCCCCTCGATCTTCACATCCACCAACAACCAGCAGAGCAGGTTAATGTACGGTAGCCCCCTCGATCTTCACATCCACCAACAACCAGCAAAGCAGGTTAATGTACGGTAGCCCCCTCGATCTTCACATCCACCAACAACCAGCAGAGCAGGTTAATGTACGGTAGCCCCCTCGATCTTCACATCCACCAACAACCAGCAAAGCAGGTTAATGTACGGTAGCCCCCTCGATCTTCACATCCACCAACAACCAGCAAAGCAGGTTAATGTACGGTAGCCCCCTCGATCTTCACATCCACCAACAACCAGCAAAGCAGGTTAATGTACGGTAGCCCCCTCGATCTTCACATCCACCAACAACCAGCAAAGCAGGTTAATGTACGGTAGCCCCCTCGATCTTCACATCCACCAACAACCAGCAGAGCAGGTTAATGTACGGTAGCCCCCTCGATCTTCACATCCACCAACAACCAGCAGAGCAGGTTAATGTACGGTAGCCCCCTCGATCTTCACATCCACCAACAACCAGCAAAGCAGGTTAATGTTACTATGCCTTGTTCCAAATAGGTAGGCCAGAAATCGTGAACCCTAACCTCTGTAACTCAAAAAGGAGTAGAGCAAACGGGCTGTAAAATTCCATACCCATGCCCTAATGGTAGAAATATTAGCTTGATTACTCTATTTGTTTGTGAGTTAGAGAGGTTAATGTTTAAAAGTTATTTCCACTTATCTGGAACAGGGTATATAATCTCATTTTACATAGAGATAAGAAGTACTTTAAGTCATTGAAATAAGAACATAAGGAAAATGGAAATCTGCAAAAGGCCTACACGAGGCAGATCCCTTCTTCCATGCATCCCTAATAGTTCTTGATTACACTACTAACGGTTAGGTTATTTCACACATATTGAACATTATTATTATATATATTTTTTGTTTTATAGTTGAAAGTCATGAAAAATACTTGTGGTGGAACTTAAAGGCGTGAGTGGTGGCAAATACTACATAAACAAAGTAAAAGCGAATGATGCTAGTGGCTAAAATTGAGAGAAACAATATGCTATGTATTCTTGCTGCAGGGTGAAAATATTGGTGTAATGAAACGCTCTCTCTCTCTCTCTCTCTCTTCAGTCTTTTCTTGTTACACTTATCTATACATTTCTCTTCTCCCCCCCCCCCCCCCCGTCTCTCTCTCTCTCTCTCTCTCTCTCTCTCTCTCTCTCTCTCTCTCGATGATGTACCTCACCACTATTAGGTCAGTGGTGAAATATGCCAGCCCCGTTCTCTCTTGCCTTGGTGAAGGAAGGTTGGATAAAATAGAAACTATCCAAAATGAGGCTATGCGGGTTATATTAAACTGCCCCAAAAATGCGATGGTAGCTGCTATGAGATTAGAATTAAATTTAACAACCTTGCGACACAGAATAGAGGAAGTAAACCTAGTATCGGCAATGAGACATATACGGTCAGGTAGTGGTGAAAAATTGGCACAAGACGTCAACGATGGCATACGTAAAATTGGAACCTTCAGGAGGCAAGGCAAGAGGGGATACCTAAAAGAACTAATACATAAAGTAGAGAAATTTGACCTAATAAATTGTTTTCTGGTCGAAGAGAGGGCACAAAAACCTCCACCCTGGGAAGATAAAGGCGTGGATATAAATATTATCAAGCTGGGGAAAAAGAAAAGTATGTACGAGACTGGGGAACTTAAAATAATTGTTGAAGAAAAGATAAATGAATTAAAAGATGATAATGTTGCGCAAGTATACTGCGATGGCTCTGTCACAGAAAATGGGAGAGCAGGATGTGGGATACTGGTGAGTGACGATGTAGGTAACGATAACATATACAGTGAATATTATTATAGAATAAGTAACAACGTGTCCTCTACGCAGGCAGAAATATGTGCTATGTTATACGGGTTAAATAAAATAAGAGGGGGAGAAGGTGATGTGTGCTTTTTCGTAGACAGTCGAAGTGCTTTGGAATCTATGAACAGCAAAAAACCCGTGTATGAAAAGCTGGTATCTCAGTGTAAGGTTATTATAGATGAACTACGCAATAATGGGAGAATGGTAAAATTTACGTGGATACCTTCACATGTTGGGATAATAAATAATGAAAGAGCGGACGAACTTGCTAAATTAGGAACGGAGAAAGACACAATAGATTACGAGTGCATTCAATCTTTAAGACAAATTAAATCAACAATTAGAAAAAAACAAAAGGATGCGGAACTTTTTATGATGCAAGAAAAACACGCGAATAGTGCAACATTCTATCACTATAATAACGTTGCACGGCGAACTAGCTTCATATACGGAAACTTAAGAAGTGCTTGGAAGGACTCCTTGTGCACACGACTTAGGTTAGGATATTGTTACATGTGGGAACTTGGTGTTCCTAAAGGAGAACACGAAATATGTTGTCAACTATGTAAAAAACCAAGAAGTCATACCTTAAATCATTATATACTGCACTGCCAACACCTAGCGAAATATATAAACAATGTCATAGATAAGGTCGATGAACAAATTATATGGATGTTCAATCATAATATGATTACTCAAATAATAGCCAAATGCAAACAAATACAATACATCGTAAGGTAAATATACATAAAACAAAGTTTAGGATTTAGTGTTATGATTATTATGTAATTGATAGCCTCATTATATCATTATTGTTATTATAATAATAAATGTGTATGTATACACTGTATATTGTGAAATTTGTGTGTTATTGTATGAATTATTGTGTGTATAGGTATGTATGTAGGTATATGTACATGCATGTGTGTGTGTGTGTATGTATATGTATGTATATGTGTATATACTGTATATGTATTTATGTGTGTATGGGTGTATGTATGTGTGTGTATATGTAGGCATGTATTAAACTGGAGTGGGAGGGGCATTCTATGACATTAAGGAAAGTAGAAGGATTATAACAAACCCGCGCTAAGCCTAAGCCCAGCTTAGCTAAGGGTCCTTCTTAAACAGTTAGGGACAACTGGTTTGCTAACAAGTATAGAGATAAAAACTTACTAAATGTTGTATTCATGTTTGTGTTTATATTGTACATGTATAATATGAGTAGGGTAAAAGACTGTTTTATCACCTTTGCCCTTTTGAGACGTGTAATTATGTATTCCCATGTATTTATGCTTTCTCAATAAAGAATCAATCAATCAATCAATCTCTCTCTCTCTCTCTCTCTCTCTCTCTCTCTCTCTCTCTCTCTCATTACTTTCGCGGCCATCCAATCACGTTTTTGCAGGTAAGGAGATAACAAAATCAACATCCAAAAACACGCCAATGTCCATTTTCCAATACATCAAATTATTATTTGTTAATGCTTATGATAAACATACAACTCTCTGAAGGGGTAATGTATATTTCTTGGCCATTATGCTTAAGGTGGTAGTACTCGCTTTTCATGGACCCCATTCTCCCTCATGTTTAGCATATTAATTTTGAGGTTTTAAGACGTTAGTTTCATTAGCTTTGCGATTTTGAGACTTTCGCCTCATTTTTGTTGTCAATATTAAGACCTTTGGTGCCCTTTAGGTGTGGATTTGTTCCTGGCGAGCGAAAGCGAGCCTCTAATTTTAGAAGGAACCGCCGGGACATTTTTCTACCGAAAAATGTACAAATTTATCTTGAAAAGGGGTCTAGGGGGTGTTTTTCTAAGCTTGATGGAGGTCTAGCGAGGAAACTTAAAAATATATTACTAAATAAATATATAGACCAAAAACCAAGCACTACCCCCTTAAGATAATTGATTGGCATGTTATTGATATATGCATCTTTAAGTCGATTTTTTGTTCTCATCTCCTGATTGATAAATCCTTTCAGTAAAACTTCCCATTTCCATTAATTCATGTTTTCCTCAGCTGCTGCTATCTAGTGCGAATGAAACACATGCAACAATCAAAACCTCGAAAGCTTCCTTCGATAATATTGGGGCCTCGTGAGACATACAGGCTACTACTGAAAAGCCTACAATCCCTAGGGAGGGGGGGAGAGAGAGAGAGAGAGAGAGAGAGAGAGAGAGAGAGAGAGAGAGAGAGAGAGAGAGAGAGAGAGAGAGAGAGAGAGAGAGAGAGAGATAACAAAAACAAGTCACACACACACACACACAAGCAAATGTATAATTTATCTCTCTCTAACCACCTTGCTTGGAACTCATTTCCACAGGGTAACTTTCCACCAACCTTCAATTCAAAATGGTTACACATCCACTTGTTATATATTTCTCATGAATGAAGGGCACCATTAGAAATATGTTGTTGTTGTTGTTGTTGTTGTTTTCTTGTTGTTGTTGTTGTTTCCATTATACTTGTTTTCCTTTATTTTGTTGTTGTTGTTGTTGTTGTTGTTGTTCCCCATGCTGCCTGGCCGAACAGCCCCAAGGCCTCGAGCATGGCCAAGGCCATAACCGAGCGCCCCCACAGAACCCTACCCGCCGACCACAATAAAGCCTGGGTGACCGAAGCCACTCCATGGCGGGGAGCTGAGGAGGGTGCGGAAACGCCCGGGAAACCAAAGCCCCACCCAGGGCCCTGTGCCCCTCAGCAATTATGAAGAGAAAGTTGAGGGGCAAGGGAAAAATGTGACGCTTTGGCTTCCAATCTTGGTAAATTGGGATGACCTCCCAATCTACCACGGAAGAGACGCCGTCACTTGAGATCTAGAAAATATATAAGTAAAAGGAACAGTCAGAGTAAGCTATGGGTATGGCAGAGATTGCTCAGTTCTCACTCTGATAGACCAGCCCATCACCACATGACTAGAACCCAATCCTCTCAGCATCAGCTAGGAAAGGCCCTAGAAAGCCGCCTTTGGCGGGGGATAGCTCCCCTATTTTTAACCCTTTTCGGGGTTGGGCACCCGTCTTTTGTTGTTGTTCTTATTGTTGTTCTTGTTGTTTTTTCCATTATACCTGTTTTCCTTTCTCTATTATGTTATGTTTGACAATATGAATACAAAGCAGCTCCTCCTCCATTCCCCAAACAATAAGGCTCTATATATTCCTCCCGGGACTCCATTGACTATTATTATGGCCACCAGAGAGGGCTGGAAATATATGCATGAATGAATACAATAGTTTCCGTCGGTTCTCCCGCATTATATGATTATACGGCTCGGTTTTTCCAATTAGTATTATGAAAAAAAAAAAAAAATAAATAAATCTGGAGATAATTAATTACTACGGCATCCCGCTCACATTACTCTATTCTATTGTTTATTTATATATAATTTATAATATATTGTTTATTTATATATATTGTGTGTGGGGCCAGGCTACAGGATAGAATAAAAAATGTTGAGCTGAGGAGACGTTTAGGTATAAAGAGTATTAGCGAGGTGATGCGTACAAGTAGACTGGGATGGTATGGACATGTGGAGAGAATGGATGAACAAAATTGGGTGAAAAAATGCAGGTCTGTGATTGTGGAGGGAGCTGCACCAAGGGGTGGACCGAGGAAGACCTGGGATCGGACTATACGCGCCGATCTCAAATCCAAGAACTTGACAAGTGAAGCAGCCCTTAACAGGGTTGCCTGGAACGCCGCCATTAGGACAAGAGACTGAAACTGCACTTATGTGTGGAACACTCAGTCTTAAAATTGTATGTATGTATGTATGTATATATATATATATATATATATATATATATATATATATATATATATATATATAAATTGTTTAGCGTGGGTGTCGACGGATGTGTTTTTATCATTGACATTTTTCGGATATAATCAAGTCTGTCGTGGTGAGGTAAATCTATTTAGCCATTAACAGCTTAAAAAGAGAGTGGATTGAAATATTTTTGTTTTCGAATATAGTTGATTTATAGAAATTGATACGAATTGTTGGTGTCCATTGCATAAACAAGAATGACTGGAAAAATACTATTGTTTTCACCTATAACCGATTTATCACGTAGCCCCATGTAGGGGTAGCGTAGTATTGTAATCACTGCGTCCATGTGCGTGTCTGTCTGTGCATTTCTGTGTGTCGCACATCACATCAGTGATGATGGTGGTATCTGTGTAGTGAGGATCTGTGTGAGGGCATTTTATGGTTATTGTGGTAGTGATGGTGGTGTCGATTGTGGTAGTAATTACGTTGCCCCCCATAGGAGTAGCGTAGTATTGTAATCACCGTGTCGGTGAAATTACTGCATATGATTAAGTGCTGTTTTGATAAATCAAGATAATTAATTGTAAATGTACAAAAAAACATCCCCAACGCCCTCTTTCAAGATAAATTTGTATATTTTTTCGGTATATAAATGTCCCGGCCAAAGGCCGCTTCCCCCTAGAATTTCCGGCTCCCTTTCGCTCGCCAGGAAAAAATCGGCACCTATTTGTCACGAAAGGTCTTAATATTGACAAAGAAATGGGCCGAAAGGTCTCAAAATCGCCAAACTAATGGAACGAACGTCTTAAAATCTCAAAACTAATGGGGCTAAGATTAAGGGAGAAGAGGGTCCAAGAAAAGCAACTTCCTCCCCCTTTAGTATTAGTCGGTGCTGTGGATGTAGAGATGTGATGCTCGGATTAAATACAAAACACCTTTGGGGGGATGGGCGTATTTATTTGCTGATTTGTATATATTTGTTTATAATTTTTTTTTTTTGCTCCCTAGACCTCCATCAAACTTTAAAAAGAACACCCCCAAGACCCTCCTTCAAGATTAATTTGTACATTTTTGGATAGAAATGTCCCGACCGAAGGCCGGTTCCTCTAAAACTACAGGCTCGCTGTCGCTCGCCAGGAAAAAAATCGACTCCTAAATGACACGAAAAATCTTAATATTGACAAAGAAATGAGGTGAAAGGTCTTAAAATCGACAAACTAATGAGCCGAACGTCATACAATATGAATACTAATGAGGCTAAACATGAGGAAGAAGTTGGACCAGAAAAACTACCCATCTCCCCTTAATCCAGCTGGTAAAGTTTTGTCTTGAATGAAGAAAACACATTAGGTAAATGAATTATACTTTTGCATCAACTAAATTCTCCTTTCTCCGTGCGTTGATGTCAAAATAGGTTAACCCATGCAGTACCAGGGACGTCCTTTTCATCATATTCTGGCAACTATTTAACGATTATATTCAGCTCAGGAAGGACCTCTAGCAATAATAGGGCTTCAAACTATCTCAACCAACCCTTTTAACTACCAAAAGTCCTTCCTGAGATGCATAATATCGTCAAAATATAGCTAGAATAGAATATAGCACACGTCGCTGGTACGGTACTCAAAATAGGTTAGGTAAGGTAAGGTGAGGTTAGGATAGACTAGGTTGACTATTATATGTCGCTGTTACTCAAAATAGGTTAGGTAAGGTAAGGTGAGGTTAGGATAGACTAGGTTGACTATTATACGTCGCTGTTACTCAAAATAGGTTAGGTAAGGTGAGGTGAGGTTAGGATAGACTAGGTTGACTATTATACGTCGCTGTTACTCAAAATAGGTTAGGTAAGGTAAGGTGAGGTTAGGATAGACTAGGTTGACTATTATACGTCGCTGTTACTCAAAATAGGTTAGGTAAGGTAAGGTGAGGTTAGGATAGACTAGGTTGACTATTATATGTCGCTGTTACTCAAAATAGGTTAGGTAAGGTAAGGTGAGGTGAGGATAGACTAGGTTGACTATTATACTCATTGACTTAAGGGGAGATGGGGCAGTTTTCTGGACCACTTTCTCCCTCGTGATTAGCCCCATTAGTTTTGAAATTTTAAGACGTTCGGCCCATTAGTTTAATGATTTTAAAACCTTTCGGCCCATTTCATTGTCAATTGTAAGACCTTTCGTGCCAATCAGGTGTTTTATTTTTCCTGGCGAGCGATAGCGAGCCTGTAATTTTAAGAGGAACCGGCCTTTGGCCGGGAAATTTTTATACCTAAAAATGTACACATTTAAGAACATAAGAACATAAGAAAATGGGAGTCTGCAGAAAGCCGATTGGCCTAAGCAAGGCAGATCCTGTCCCACACAACCCCAATTACAAAGCCCAATTATAGGCTCAACACTCTAATACCCTGAGGATCATCTTACCAAAACGGTTAGAGATTAACGCAGGATTACGGAGGTCTGCAGAGCGCTGATTGGCCCAACCCTGCTGATCCCCCTTCACACCCAACCCTTCTCGTCCATATGCTTATCCAATTTTATCTTAAAGCTCCCTATCGTTTTTAATCCCACTATAGCACTTGGTAGTCCATTCCACCCATCTACAACTCTGTTACCAAACCAATATTTGCCTATATCTTTTCTGAAACGGAATTTATCGAATTTGAAACCATTGGTACGAGTTCTTTCGCTATCACTGAGCTTTAGTACATTTGTCATGTCCCCTTTGTTAATCCCACTAACCCACTTGAACACCTCTATCATATCCCCTCTAACTCTGCGTCTCTCTAATGAATGTAAGCCTAATTTCTTCAACCTTTCTTTATACGGAAGATTTCTAATATTATGGATCATTTTTGTCATTCTACGTTGTACTCTCTCCAATGAATCTATGTCCATTCTGTAATAAGGACACCAAAATTGAACAGCATAATCCATATGGGGTCTCACTAATGACAAGTAAAGTTTTAAGATAACATCAGCAGTTCTGTTACTCACACTCCTAGAGATGAACCCGAGGATCCTGTTTGCCTTGTTTCGAACGCTTATACACTGTTGTCTAGGCTTCAAGTCATTGCTAACAAACACACCTAGATCTTTCTCACAATTCGAGTTTTCTAATTCCACATTAGCTAGTTTATATTTAACATTTGTATGCATCTTCCCTATCTTTAATACCTTGCATTTGTCAATGTTAAACTTCATCTGCCAATTTACTGACCATTCGTGTAAGGTATCTAGATCCCTTTGGAGGCACTCTATATCTCTATCTGAATCAATTGTTCTCCCCATTTTGGTATCGTCTGCAAATTTACTTATCCTACTAGTTATACCTAAATCAAGGTCATTTATGTATATAACAAACAACAGAGGACCTAATACAGATTCCTGGGGGACACCACTTTTGACTGCTCCCCATTCTGACTTCGTACCATTTATGCTGACTCTCTGCTTCCTACCAATTAGCCATGACCTAATCCATCCCAACAACGCCCCACCTATTCCATGCGCCTCAACCTTTCTCATCAATCTCTCATGGGGGACTCTGTCGAAAGCTTTACTGAAATCTAAATATATTATATCATATGACTTGTCATTATCTACTGCTTCATATACCTCTGAGAAAAAACTAAGCAAATTAGTAAGGCAAGAACGTCCCTGAGTGAATCCATGCTGAGAAGAATTTATTAAATTAAATGTATCTAAGTGGTTTCTAATTTTACTAGCAATAATTGACTCTAGTAGCTTTCCTATGATTGATGTAAGACTAATGGGACGGTAATTGGATGCTATTGATTTGTCACCTTTTTTGAAGATCGGAACTACGTTTGCAAGCTTCCAAGCTTCTGGAACTATACCTGTCTCCAATGACTTGTTAAATAAAAATTTAATGGGTAACTTAACTCATCCCTACATTCTTTTAATACTCTAGCATATACCTCATCAGGACCAGGCGATTTATGAGGTTTTAGTCTGTCAATTTCCTTAAGCACATCATTTCTACTTATAGTAACCGTACTTAACCTATTTTCTATACTATCGCTATATACCTTACGGACTTCTGGAAACTGTGCCAAATTTTCATTAGTGAAAACGGAAAGAAATTGACTATTTAATGTACTGCACATTTCTAAGTCATTTTCTGTCATTTCTCCTATCGAAGTTTTAAGGGGACCAATTACATCTCTAACCTTGGATTTATATAGTTGGTAAAAAGCTTTAGGATTATTTTTTGAGTCATTGGCAACCTTAATTTCATAATTTCTTTTTTTCTTTCCTAATATCCTTTTTTACCTGTCTTGATAGATTCTGATAGTAAGCAAGTAGGTGAATTTCGCCTTTCCTATTTTTTCTATATATTCCTCTCTTTTGTCCTAGAAGATCTAATAGTCTATTATTCATCCATTTGGGTTAGTTCTGTGTTGATCTAAATTTTCTTTTGGGGATGTATTTATTTTGTGCATTGAATACTGACTTGATAAAATTATCGTATGTATCTACCAAGGTTGACGTCTCTTCCTGACTTAAGATGACAGGTGCCTGAGAAGGGGTACACTCATTTGGACACCTGGATCGACTTAATTTTTTGACCATAGGGTCAGCTAATAGGGCTCTTCTTAACCCACCATAATTGGCTTTTCTAAAGTCAGGTATTAATGTTGTATTCTCTCTGGTATTACCTTTCCATTGTATATTAAAATACACAGAATTGTGGTCACTATTTCCTAGGTGGTCCCCTATCTCTACATTATTTACCATATGTTCATTGTTACTGAAAACTAAATCGAGAATATTATTACCTCTAGTCGGCGTATCTATGAATTGAAATAAAAAACTATCTTGTACTACCTCTATAAACTCCTCAGAATCAGAGTCTCCTATTTGATGCTGCCAATCTATATTCGGAAAATTAAAATCCCCCATAATGCACACATTGCTAAACCTTGATGCCATTTTAATTTCCTCCCATAATGACGTTCCGTCATTTCTACTCATATTTGGCGGTCTATACATAACTCCAATAACTATGGTCTCACTACCTTCGTTAACCTCTACCCAAACACTTTCATTATCGTTATTTAGTCTAATACCTGATTTAATACAGCTTTTTAATGTACTCCTGACAAACACTGCTATACCGCCACCCCTCTTACTTGTTCGGTCATATTTAAACAAACTATATCCTGGTATATCAAATTCTGCTAAAAAATGCCTGGTTTCTGTATTAATCCACGTTTCAGTTAGCGCTATTATGTCTATATTTTCTTTGCTAACAAAGGCTCTAAGTTCGTTCATTTTGTTACATAGACTCCTACAGTTTGTGTAATATACTCTCAATTTACTTCTTTTCTTTATACCTAATTTACCTTTATTTATAACGACATTTCCATCTTCCGTTGCACCATCACTACTATCATTTGCATTATAGTCATCATTTTTAGCATGAGACTGAATATCCTTATCGCTTTCGCCTGACGCTAAAATTGTTCCATTTAACCTCTCATTTACACTCTCAATATTTCTGTTCAAAACCCCACAACCACCCTATCTAAAGAACTAGCTAATGTAGAAACCCCTAACCGTGAAAGATGAACCCCATCCCTTGCGTACATCCCATCTCTCCCATAGAAACTATCCCAGTTATCAATGAATGGTATTGCTTTTTCTTTGCAATATTTCTCCAAACGGCAATTGACACCAATCGCTCTGGATGTCCATTCCTTGGGAACTCCTCTTCTGGGTAGGATACAATGTACTACAGGGACCCCTCCCTTCATCCTAACTTTATCTAACACATCCCGATACTGCTGCAGCAGTTCCTCACTTCTACCCTTACCAACATCGTTACTCCCGGCACTGAGACAGATAATGGGGTTATATCCACTATCTTCCAAGATGTGGTCCATCTTCTCTAAAACCTTGAGGGAGAGTCTAGGGGGCGTGTTTTTTTTAAAGCTTGATGGAGGTCTAGCGAGGAAACTAACAAATTATATGAATAACTGAATAAATAGAAAAAAAAAAAAAAAAAAAAAAAACACTATCCCCAAGTACGAATACTCTGAAATAGATTGCATAAAGTAAATTAGGTGGGAGGCCGCGGCGGTGCCACATTTTTACCTCGCTAACAACTTCGACCTTAATGACCCAACTTGGCACCACTGTGATCAATCTTGTCTTAGAAGCGCTCACAAAAAAACAAAACAAAAAACAAAAACAAAAAATCTGCCGAACCCACTGTGTTGAGCTATTTATTTGTATATACATAATTATGGTTTTATTTCATTCCACTACATCTTATTATATTTGTTTTCGCCATTCCTGTTCGAATCCCGGTGGATCACATGTTTTCATTAATTTCATTGGGAGGTGTTTGGTGTTGGAGTGAAATTAATACAAATATATAATGTCTCATCATCATCCTCATCATCATCATTATTATTATTATTATTATCATTATTATCATTATTATTGGTAGTATTATATACAGTATATAAAGTATATATATATATATATATATATATATATATATATATATATATATATATATATATATATATATATATATATATATATATATACTGTATATTTTTTTCTCGAATATTAAACACATATTCTTGGCTACGACTGTACTAATTTTTTTAATTTCATTCTGGCATCCGCATTAATCCACGCGTTTATAAATATAAATATATTTTTTCCATTCCCAAATTAATCTCTGGCATCCTCTATGAACACTCCACCTCTTTAAAAATAATGTATACTAATTCTCATAATCCCTTCCAGGTCAAATGGTTATGATCTCCTTCCTCATATTCACCTCTCACCATTCCACATAATATTATTGTCTTCCATATGTGTACACTTTATATTATTGTCTTCCATATGTGTACACTTTATATTATTCCTATCCTCTTCTCTTATACTGTAATAATATTGATCTCTATCATTCTGTCCATGCCCCTTCCCTAATGTATCCCTTGTTCATCTATTCTCATTATTTACTTTATCATTGCCCTTATTCACTCAGTCTGTCAGTCAGTAGCCTAACCCGCACTCCCTTAAAGGGGTAGGGAGGATCAGCAAGAAACATAGGAAAGGAAACAAAGATGACAGGGAACGAATACATATGATAAACGCAAGCCAAACGCAAGCCCCTTAGCATTCGGAACATCATTTATTCACCAGACCCAGAAATCATTAGTTTCACCTCAGAACAAAGTCTCTTCATATCCACATCTGGGATGATAAAGACCTTCCAGGTTTGTCATTTCATTTCATATTTTCCACCCTTTATTCTCACATTCTCACCTCCACCATTTTTCTCATCCTACTTTGTTCTCTGTTTATCACTATTCTCTCACTATTCTTTCCATTCTCTTCTGCCATATTCACCCTATTACTTGTAAACTTCTCCTCCTTATTCCCACCATTTTGTCCCCAATAATTTCCTCCAATGATAACAAGCAGGTCAGGGAAGCCCACCACCCATAAAATCACTTCCGACAACATGCAGCCTCATAAATCGAGTTTATGTTTCCTGTTTAACTATTCTTTCCCTTGTTCTGTCCCTTTAGTTTCCATCCTATGTTTTCATATTCGTCCTCTACAATTTTCCTCGGCCTACTATGTTTTTTGTTCTTAAGGGAGCCCACCTCGCTTTTTTATATTTCTCTCCCTCTTTCTTTGGCTTGTATGCGTTCGGCGCCATTCAGCCTACTGTTTTAAGACGTTTACCCCAATGTAGGTGTCAATATTTTCATAACGAGCGGTAGCGAGCCAGCATATATATATTTTTGTTTTGACAGTAAGCTAAATTTGTACATTTTTCGATAGAAAAATTTCTCCGGCTAAGCCGGATTTCTCCATACAATGCTGGCTCGCTATCGCTCGCCAGGCAAAAATCGACACCTGGATGGGAATAAACGTCTTAAAACAGTTGGCTGAATGGGGCCGAATGGATAAAAGACAAAGAGAGAGGGAGAGAAAGAGAAAAAAAGCGAGGTGAGTCCCCTTAATACTTTTCTTTCACCATTCCTGCCATTCTCTTCCACCATATCCACCCCCATTATTTTATACACTTCTCTCATAATCCTACTATCTCTGTCCCCAAATAATTTTCTGCAATGATAACAAGTAGGCCAGGGAAGCCCACTACCCAAAAAATCACTTTCGGGCCCCTCCGACAATAATCCAGCCACATAGTTCGATATTACGCTACCAGATTCCCGGCTTATTATTTACGGGGGCGGCTTGGCTGCTGTGAAGTAGAGGCTTATATTACCCGTTGCTGGGGAGGGGCGTCTATTGGTAGACTTCCAGAGGTCTTTGTTTTGGCAGGCGGCATGTTGCATACCTCGTCCTCTGTTATTTAATACTATCTGGTCTTTTGATAACATTTCTATAAACTATCAGCCAACAGTTTGATAACTACGGCACCTAAATGGCGTCTAAATACTTAAGGAACTATAGTATCATTTGCTGTTTTCCTGTATGTCACAGCGTGTATTCTCCTTTAGAAGGCTCCGCTCGTTGTCTATAATATACCGTACCCCAGTTGCAGATTCCCCAAGATTGGAAGGGTTAACTTTGTATTTTTTTTTTTCCAACCAGGATAATCACAGTACATTTGCCTAGGCTACCCTGATCGTATTTAATGGGAAGGTCTTGGTATTGCTGGACTCCTTTGTCCCTCATGTTTAGCCCCATTATTTTTTTGTTTTGTTTTAGATTTTAAGACATTCGCTCCACTAGTTTGACGATTATAGTATCTTTTTTCACCCCGTTTAATTGTCAACATTTAGACCTTTCGTGCTGTTTACGTGTCAATTTAGAAGGAATTGGCCATTGGCTGGAATATTTTTCTACCAAACAAATATAAAATTGATCTCGATGGGGGGTCTTGTGGGTATTTTTTTTATGTTTGATGGAGATCCAGAGAGTAAACTAAAAGATCCCTTATTTTAACCTACAAGCATGTTACCTAACCTACCTCAATTTAACGGTTAGATTAATTTACCTTATGTTAAGTTGGATCAGGTTATGTTAGGATAAATCACCACAATCGTCATGGTAAACCTGGTGTCACGTGACCGCTTTTTCTGGCATATTTTCAGCAATTGTGGTCTGCCATATTCTGAATTTAAGTCATATATTATTTCAGTCTCTTAAAATAATATATATTCAGTCTAGTTGTAGATTCCGATGCGAAAATACCAAAACCCTAGTACAAGAAAAACTTGCTCATCGAATATTGACGGAAATAGCGCTCGTGCGACATCACCTTAAGGGGATAGGTGTTCTATATTTATTTACATATTTATGTTTTGCTTAGTTTCCTCCATAAGCTTAAAATAAACAAAAAATTCTCAAGATCCCGCTTAGATCCCGCTTAGAGATTAATTTGTACCGAAAAATGACGCGGCAAGGGTCCAGAAACACGACATATTCCCCTTAAGGGGAGATCTCCACTTGAAGGATTTTTTTCTTGACCCCTTTCTCCCTCATGTTTAGCCCCATTGCTTTTGATATTATAAAACGTTTGCCCCATTAGTTTAGCGATTTTAAGAACTTTCACCCCATATTAAGACCTTTCGTGCAATTCAGGTGTCGATTTTATCCTGGCGAGCGATAGCGAGCCTGTAATTTAAGAGGAACCGGCCTTCGGCCAGGACATTTTTCTACCGAAAAATTTACAAATTTGTCTTGAAAGGGACTCAAGGGGGTGTAATTTTAAGCTTGATGGAGGTCTTGGGAACTAACTAAATACCTCCCCTTAATACAATAATAGCATAATAGCACACATCCCACTCTGCTTTGGGAATATGCTGCCTATATTTCCCGGTAATGCCACACTGGAGGTCGTTCCTGTCACCGATCGAGGATGTCGTGCTGGCTGACGGACTTGATGAGCGGAGGCAGAGAGACGCGAAAGGTTATGCAATACGGTTATTGCAGACAGAGGGGGTATTATAATTCAAGTTTCTTAAAATAAAAATACCAACATCAAATGTAAAGGATCTATATTTAATACGATGGAGCAACAATGAACCCAATTTTTATTAGTCATTGCAAAGCTTCTAAAGATGGTATATGTAAAATTAACTTTGAAAAGTTGGCAGAATAAATAGAAACACCATTTAAGGACGAGCTCTTTATTGACAACGTTTCGTCGATAATTTCTTCAGGTCATTCAATATCTTCGAAACGTTGTCAATAATGTGCTCCTCCTCAAATGGTGTTCCTCTTCTTGGTATTTGTAATTAACTGTTCAGAAAATAATGCATGATCCCGCCAAGACAATTCTGAACATTTCCGGCTATGTCCCAAAACTGCCACAGTGAAGGTAGTTTCTGCCACCGATCGGGTTGCTTTGCTGGCGGACAGTGGTTATTTTTTGGGTTCTATTTATTTATATAGTAATTTATTATTTATTTTTCTCCCTAGACCTCCATCAAACTTTAAAAAAAATATCCATTAGATCCCCCTACAAGATTAATTTGTACATTTTTTCGGTAGAAGAATGTCACGGCCGAAGGGCGGTTCCTCCACAATTACAGGCTCGCTATCGCTCGCCAGGAAAGAACCCGACACTTAAAGGGCACGAAAGGTCTTAATTTTGACAAAAAAAATGGGGCGAAAGGTCTTTAAAATCGACAAAAAACTAATGGGGCAAACGTCTTAAAATCTCAAAACTAATGGAGATACGCATGAAGAAGAAAGGGGACCAGAAAAACGGCCCATCTCCCCTTAAGCGTGCTGACAGATTTGATGAGCGGAGGCAAAGAGACGCGAGGGGTTCTATAATACGGTTATGTGAGACAAGGGGAGGGGGGGGGGGGGATTTTATTCAACCATGTCTTTCGTTTTGCTTATCATACACATTAGTACACATTCATTGTAAATATTAACATTAAATATATTATCACTTATAAATGGTCACAATTTCTTTAGTCATTGCAGAGCTTCCAAAAGTGGCATATGCATTAGATTATATAGTAAATTACATGTTAAATCCTTTGCAGATTATGCCGCATTTTGAAAGTTTATTCTGGCTATCCTTAGACGATTTCATACAGCTTAGGAAGGATTTGTGGAAATCAAAAGGGTAAAACCTATCTCAATTAACCCTCTGACTGCCATACACCCTTCCTAATCTAAATAAAATCGTCTAATAATACCCATAAAACAAAAAAGAGCTACGTAACAGTATCTTGTACGGGTTAAAAGTTATGGAATAAGTTGAGGGTGGATAGAAAGGTTGGGGAGGTGAGAAAGCTTTAAGAATTAGAGAGAAGTAAAGGAGGAAAGACAGAGCAGAATAAGAGTAAAGGAAAGAGTGGTGTATCCGTAGTCTTTCCACAGTAGGGTAAAACAAAACATAAACTTTATTTGTATGTAACATGTGTGATGCACATAAATAAAAGGGGATGTGTCGGATGCTTGAAAGCCACAGTTGCTCGCGCGTTTGGGGCTAGCAACACGTATTATGAAAAACATGTATCCTCCTTCATCCACTGTCCCCCCCCCCCCCCCCCTTCACTCACTCAACCCCACAATTTGCCGGAGGATAACAGGTTTTTCACAATACGTAGACGGAGGTCTTTAAAAAAAAAAAAAAAAAAAAAGAGTAAAGGTGGAAGGACGGCTAGGTAAAATAGGATTTCGGAGACTATCAACCCTTCTGGATTACTAAGCCAGCACACTGTAAGTCAAGAATAGCCTCAGGACTGGAGCCCCTTTTCGGGAACTCAAAACTCCAGTCCCTTGAAGAAACAACCCCCCCCCCCCCCTTTGAAATATATCTGTACATTTTTTGGATAAAAATTCCTACTAAATTACGGGCTGCCTATCACTTGCCAGGATAACATCGACCCCTAAATAGCACGAAAAGTCTTAATATTGGCAAATAAATGGGGCGAAACGTCTTAAATCACAAAACTAATGGGGCAAACGTCTTCAAATTTCAAACTAGCGGGGCTAAACATGAGGGAGAAGGGGATCCAGAAAAAAAAATTGCTATGAATATTCTTTTCCAACTAATGCTGGCTGATTTCATTTAGCTTAGGAATGATACTCCGGCCTAAACGGATTATAAAAAGCAATTTGGATGAAATGAATTAATGATCAGATTTGCATATTTTGGCACACACGTAATTAAGCCTTTAGCGGTGTGAGGTTCATTAATGTTTATAGGTTGTACTGTGCTCTTAAGGGGCAGGTAGTTGCTTTATTGTACCCCTTCTCCCTCATGCTTAGCCCCATTAGTTATGAGATTTTGAGACGTTCGCTACATTAGTTTTGCGATGTTAAGACCTCTTGTGCCATTTAAATGTCTAGTTTCCTTCCTAGACCTTCATCAAGTTTTAAACATAAAAACATTAATAAATAAATAAATAAATAAATCGATGAAATACAAAGATCTCTCCTTCATTTCGTAATATATTACCGGTTTGAATATTCCGACCCTGAATGGCGGAACAAATATTTAAACCAGGTAAAAAATATAGTTGGAGTAATTCTCCCATCAGATGGTTTTCCTATTAGAGAAAATATGTGATTTTTCAGAGATGTACCAGTAACTGATATTTGTTCTTAATGGGGCGAGCTACACACACACACACACACACACACACACACACACACACACACACACACACACACACACTCACACGCACACCCACACACATACTAACACAGTCTGTTTCTCTCTCCAGTTGATGGTAAATTGATATCTCGAGTCTTAATGGTAAAATATGATACTGCTATGCCTCTGTGTCATATTGTCGCCAAGTTTTCATAATTAGCAACCTATTGCGCTATAAAATCGCGGAAATAGTCGAGTAATCAGGGTGGCGAGATAACAATTTACCACCAGCTCAAAAATAAACAAAATAATAAATAAAATAATAATAAAAATAATAATAATAATAATAATAATACCTACACACTCCTTCAGTAACAACGGTGCCCAGAATGTTGGGGTTTGTTTTAGAGGCTAAATATAATATAATAAAGAATAAGAATTACATTTTTGCAGCAGTTCTATCCGTCTTTATATATTACTGTATTGCTTGTAATATTAAGGTTATGCCATATTCTCTCCAAGTGTTCACACAATTATATTCGCACTCCTTAGTCCAGTATAACGAGTAATTGACAGTTTAAGGGGAGATGGGTCGCTTTTCTAGATCCCTTTCTCCCTCATATTTAGCCCCATTAGTTTTCAGATTTTAAGATGTTTGTCCCATTAGTTTGTCAATTTCAAGACCTTCCGCCCCATTTCCTTGTCAACATTTAGACCTTTCGTGCTATTTACAGTAGGTGTCGATTTATTTCCTGGCGAACTATAGTGAGCCTGTAATTTTGGAAGAACCTACCGAAAAATGTACAAATTAATCTAGAAGGGGGATCTAATGGATGTTTCTTTGAGTTTGATGGAGGTTTAGGGAGGAAACTAGAACAAAATAATTAATAAATACAAAAATCGACAACAAATTGAACCATCCCCTTAACTGAAGTAATGATTCCATCGGGATATACATTTACAAGAGCAACTTCTCGACCGTCATATTCATCTTTGTATCATCTTCATATTATGTTCTCACAGATAAGGTCCAATGGCCTGTCAATCACAACTAAGGTCTTCACGGATTGCCATCAGTTTATGAGTTAATATTTTCAACCGGAATCGAACCTTGGCCTTCCGTCTGCCAAACATACAGTCATGTCTACCTAATAACTGTCAAAGCTGCGCAAAGCCATTTGCAATTGTTACGTAGATAGCGAGGGATTCTGACATATATGGTAGTTAGTTGTAGAAAAAAAAAAAACACACACACACACACACTTCAGAGGTTATCAACACTTCTGGATTATTAAGCCAGCACACTTTAAGTCAAGAATAGCGTCAGGATTGGAGCCCCTTTTCGAGAACTCCAGTCCCTTCCAACATTATGTCCCACAGACCAGCGAATGTACACTTCCCTGGTGGCACAGCGCTGACTTTCGCTTTCACCATTGTACAGAATGTTTGATTACTTATTATCATTTTAAGAACCTAAAGCTTATCTTCGAGTTTCATTTACACCAATAAACGCCGAACAACTATAAGAACGCCGAAAAAATTCTAGCCACTTTAAGCCCTCATAACCCAGATATGATCGTACAGCTGCCAATAGAGATAACTGTTACAGGGCTACTTTTAAGTAGGCCATTGCAATATTAGCCATATATCAGTATATTAGTATAAATCTTAAAAGCATGATTTAAATATCTAAGGGCTTAGTTTTAAGTTGTAGTTAGTTTACAATTGTGTTCTAAATAAAACCTATACTATCATAATTATTTTAGCTCTGTAACAGTTATATCTGTTAGTGAGTATACATGTGTTTATGTTTCTTAAAACACATCAGACTTCCCTAGCCATAAAGTCGCCACCGAGGCCACCACACTGCAGAACCTGACTTTAACCTCGTACGTTATGGAGGCGGTGTAACATTTTAGGCTGGCCGGCATTAAGCGTCCCTCAGCCACACCCTTTACGACCTCCAGCTTATGGTGGAGTGGGACCTGAAGCGGGAGGAAAGAAGTGCAGTCAAGGAGCACAACTTGTTAGCAAAGAAGGCAACACAGATATAGTCGGTTCATTATCATTCAAGAGCATACTCATGGGGGAAGGGGGATGGGGTAATGATGACAGCTTGTATCATATTGATCTATCTATTATTTGACCAATATATTCACGTAACAAACACATGTAGAAGTGGTATGGGACAGGGAGAAATGCAATCAAGCATCATAATTCGTGTCATATGGACAGAGCAACACGTATCAGTGAGTATCGAGCTATTAATTTCATTGTGCAAATTTCACCAATACTCTATCTATCTATGTATCTAACTATCCATATATCTTGTATCGTACAACATTTCATAGGTGGGAATTTTGGAGTACAATGATCAACGTAAGTTCCTCATTCTTGATTCTTTATATAGTTAAAGAAATATTACCTATAGATGAGTCAGTGAGAGGCAGCAAACCCATAGAGGCATAGATCAAGACATAGAGAGCTAGATAGTTAGACATATTGCTAAGAAGGTTGTCTGTACCATGTGTCCCTTTACTTTAAGGTATATTGGAGTCAAAATGCCTGGAGAACCACATTTTGAGAGAAAGTAAATAGCTTGAGAAATTGAGTTCCAGGGTTATCAATGTATGCATAAGAAACACTGATAAACTTCTAGTGCATACATCTTCGGGACAGCATAGGAGTGAATTTGGATCGAAATACGGGTGCCAAATACTCTACAAGAAAACAAAAGTTGAAATAGCGATTGAAGAGCACTCACACTCTCTCTCTTTTCTCTCTCTATCTCTCTCTCTCTCTCTCTCTCTCCTACTTGGAGAATGTATTTCAATTTATATACATTCTCCAAGTAGGATTTCCCTTCTCCTTAATATATATATGAAATGGTTAAGTTTCCTTTATCACGCCGTGGTGTACTGGATTAAAGCATGGAATCTTGTCCTGACTGTCGGTGGTTATATATATATATATATATATATATATATATATATATATATATATATATATACTTTTGGTTACACATTTATGTACATATTAACAAATATATTAGCATCTTCATAGATTCACCTCTCCTTTTAAGTATGCAAGTACCTATTAGTTACAAACCCAATAGTTTATTCTGTATACAACTAATTTTACCATGCGCTCAAATGTTATTGTCAATCTTGTTTTACTTGTTTCAGACAGGATTTTTACGAACTAAAGCAATTTCAGAGCTCCAGCCAAAAGTTTGTAGTTTTGCCATGGACGAGCTGCATGTCATCTCTTGTGTTTAATGTTTGTGGATATTAGATGTCTGTTCTTCTATCTGTCATTAATGTTTGTGGATATTAGATGTCTGTTCTTCTATCTGTCATTAATGTTTGTGGATATTAGATGTCTGTTCTTCTATCTGTCATTAATGTTTGTGGATATTAGATGTCTGTTCTTCTATCTGTCATTAATGTTTGTGGATATTAGATGTCTGTTCTTCTATCTGTCATTAATGTTTGTGGATATTAGATGTCTGTTCTTCTATCTGTCATTAATGTTTGTGGATATTAGATGTCTGTTCTTCTATCTGTCATTAATGTTTGTGGATATTAGATGTCTGTTCTTCTATCTGTCATTAATGTTTGTGGATATTAGATGTCTGTTCTTCTATCTGTCATTAATGTTTGTGGATATTAGATGTCTGTTCTTCTATCTGTCATTAATGTTTGTGGATATTAGATGTCTGTTCTTCTATCTGTCATTAATGTTTGTGGATATTAGATGTCTGTTCTTCTATCTGTCATTAATGTTTGTGGATATTAGATGTCTGTTCTTCTATCTGTCATTAATGTTTGTGGATATTAGATGTCTGTTCTTCTATCTGTCATTAATGTTTGTGGATATTAGATGTCTGTTCTTCTATCTGTCATTAATGTTTGTGGATATTAGATGTCTGTTCTTCTATCTGTCATTAATGTTTGTGGATATTAGATGTCTGTTCTTCTATCTGTCATTAATGTTTGTGGATATTAGATGTCTGTTCTTCTATCTGTCATTAATGTTTGTGGATATTAGATGTCTGTTCTTCTATCTGTCATTATATAACTAGAAGAACTTACTTATATATTATTCTAATTATAAGTTGTTGTCCTTTTATCTACCTGTGCATCGATTTACTGTATCTATAAATTCATTTATATTTCTAGTTTATCTTTAACCTCCTTGATCTATCTATGGCATATATCTACAGTATGTATCTATTACTATTCTATCTATTTATAACTTTATACGTATATCTATCTGTATATTAATCTATAGCTATCTACTGTATATATATGTATCTATATATCTACTGTATATATTTATCAATCATTCCTCAATCTCTCTCAATGACTCTATCTGTCTATCTATTTAATTATAATATATCTACCTAGTTTATATCTAGTCTCCCAACCCTTCTTATTATACTGCTACTCAAGTGTCTACAGTCTATACTCCTTAAGGGGGGGTTTTTAGTTTACTCCATAGACCTCCATCAATCTTTTAAAATCTACCCCTACAGTAGACCCTCCATCGAAATATATTTGTACAATGTCTAATGTCCTAATTTGCAGGCTTGCTTTTGCTCGCCATGAAAAAATCGACACCTAAAGGCACGAAAGGTCTTAAAATTGGCAGAAATTAGACAAAAGGTCTTAAAATAGCCAAACTAGTGGTGCAAGCGTCTTAAAATCTGAAATAAATGGGGCTATACATGAGGGAGATGGGGTCCAGAAAAAAAAATCAAGTGAAAATATCCCCTTAACCCATTCGGTACCGGTGACGTCCTTTTCATTATATTCTGGCAACTATTAGACGATTTGATTCAGCTTAGGAAGCATGTCGACCAATTAAAAAGCTACAGACCACCTCAGTTAATTCTTTTAGCTACCACATATCCTTCCTAAGCTTCATAAAATCGTCTAAGTGTAGGTACAATAACATTAAAAAGACGTCGCCGGTACAGAAAGGGTTAATGGTAACAATGAAAGGCTATAGTCTATTCGCTGTAAGTAGGCGAGAAATCATGACCTCTAACCTCTGTAACTCAAACACGACTAGAGTTATCAAGCTAATATTTATACCATTTAGAAAGAGTCAGTCAAGGAATATATGTGGAAATTTACAGCCAATTTGCTCCAGCCCTTTTTGAGTTACAGAGGATAGAGGTCGTGATTTCTCGCCTACTTACAGCGAATAGACTATAACAACCCATGATCCGGTGTTACTTTTTTTTGTTTACCCTTTCAGTACGATGATGACAGTATAACATCCCTAGGTTAAAATATGACTTTATTAAGGAGGACCTCTCATAGTTATTTCTAAGGTAAGAATAGAAGCCTGGCGATGTTTGAACATTTGTCATACATTAATAATGTATGAAATCAGATTAACGGGGTCCCGTATTTTTATTGTTATGACCAAGAAATATACCGTATATATATATATATATATATATATATATATATATATATATATATATACTGTATATATATATATATATATATTTTATTTGTTTTATTTTTTTTGCAAGACGCCGTAATTCTCGAGAAGGGGTGGCCATTAACATTAGGCGTTTGTCACGAATCGCTTGCTAGGATAAGTTGCCCGGGCTTGACATCTACCAATAACATTTTGACAGTGAAGGCTCGATCCGCTGACTCTTTGATCAGCAACCAACGCTCTACTTACTATGCCACGGCCAAGATAAATTACATAATTTAGTGACCATTAACATCAGTATTTTAAGCTTCTTTCGGCACGGGTTAAACAATATTTGATTTTATTCTTGCTAAACTATTTAGAAAAAATCAATCGGCTTATTGTAATAGTTTACACCCCTTTAAGTTTTAGACGTCACTCCTAAGTTGAATAAAATCGTTTAATATAAGCCAAAAATAACTGTCGTCCTCGTACTTAAAGGGTTAAGGACTCGTCTTATCATAATGAGAAACCGACGTGGCTGTAACGTTTAGGTAAGAAAGATATAACTCGTGTCCTTCCACGCTAAAAACATATAAAGTATATACGGTATACTCGTATTTCCGTCCAGGCCCCACAATATATATTAATCAGAAGCAACAGCTGACCGCCTCCACTTAAGGGTTATTACGGCAGGCACACACACACACACACATACTGTACATACACACACACACACACACACACACACATTGACTTCCTGATCGTTCACCGTACTGTGCGGACGTATCAGCCTGGCGCTCCTGGCAGCCTAGACCAGCTGTTGGTCTTCACCTTTTTCTTCATTTCCTCCTCTACTACTGACACAGAAGCTCAACATGGAACTATAACGTCTTGGACTACTAAATCCTTCAATATGCTGCAGAAATTAATACTGTTGGTCGCTGTTGCCGTTAGTGGTTTGTCAGTGTGCTGCCTACGGACCAAGTACGGACCAAGCCCTCGCCCTCGTCTTACCAGCTTGAGTGGAGTGAAGCACCGAACCCCCGGACCCGCCACCGAGTCACTATGCCCCGACTAAAATACACCAGGAAAAACCTATTTCTACTGAAAAAAGGTAACGGATACCCTGCACCCTGTATTATAGAAAAACTTAAACATTTGAAAATATTTCACGCCCGTGGCAACGAAAGGGGGCGAAATTTTCCTCGTAATATAAGTGTTGTGAAGACCAAAAGAAAAATGAATAAACCAGTGACTATAAAACCGTACAGATATTTTGAAATACCCAGGATTTGGTATAGTCTTCCTTCCCTCCTGCTATCCAATGTTACTTCACTAACAAATAAAATTGATGAACTTACAACAGTGATAAATAATTGCTCACCCGGCATCGTGGCCATAACTGAAGCCTGGCAAATAATACCAGAAACTATCCATATTGAAAACTACCGCCTTTTCTGTCACCTGCGAACTGAAAAACGTGGTGGTGGTGTGGCCCTATTCTGCCGCAGTGAACTTTGCCCATTTCCCCTACCCATTAATGTACCGAACGAAGTGGAAGCATTATGGATCCGAATCACTCCCTCCTTACACCCCAGACATGTTGCATATATTATTTGTTGTGTTGTTTATCACCCCCCAAGACACCATACACGTGATTTACTCCTACAACATATTTCTGATACGTCTGACCTTTTAAAATTACAGTACTCATCATCTAAATTTATTATATGTGGTGATTTTAATGAAATAGACACGTCTGACCTTCAAACACACCTTCAGCTAACCCAAGTAGTAAATTTCCCTACACACCATAATAATATTTTAGATATAATCCTAACAGAGATGTCAAACCTTTATGAAACCCCGATTTCAATGTCGCCATTTGGACGAAGCAATCACACCTCTGTTTTCTGGACTCCCAAACCTACTTTCGCTCACACAAATAAGAACAAAACACACACGTACAGACCTATAACCGACTCGGCAATTCGACTCTTCGGTGATTGGATTGTTCGATACCCATGGGTTGAGGTGTTAACTGTTGAAGATGTTTATCGCAAATGGGAAAATTATCTCAATACTATTAATATAGCCTACCTACATTTCTTCCCTGAAAAAAACTGTAATTACTCACCAGTCTGACCTCCCTTGGATTAATTATTGCCGTATTAAACACCTTATGCAACAACGTGACAATGCCTTTAATTAAAGCCAACAACACCACCCTTTTCAAATAACTTCGAAACAAAGTTATTAGAGAAATTAAAATGGCAAAAAAGACTTTCTATCCCAACAAAATACAACACTTGAAACACACAAACATTAGTGAATGGTTTAGCCGAATTCAGGAATTTTGTGGCCTTAAGAACCGACCCTCTACCTTCCCGTGTGTCAACCATCTCACCAGTAATGAAGCAGCCGAGACAATAAATAATCATTTTGCCTCTATATGTCAACAACTTCCCAAGCTCTCTCATGACCAGCTCCCAGCATACCTCCCTGCCCCCTGCCCCCCACCTATCGTATTAGAGTACGAAGTTTGCCGTCATTTACAGATTCTCAAACCTAAACGCTCCTCCACTCCACTCGATCTTCCTATCCGCTTATACAAAGAATTTGCTCCTGAACTTTCCTTACCTCTCACATCCATAATTAATGCTTCCTTACAACAATCCAAATGTCCTAAAGATTGGAAGCATTCCTATGTCACTCCAATCCCTAAATCTTCAAACCCTCAATCTCTTAATGAACTACGGCCCATAGCTATTACACCTATTCCTAGCCTTATTTGTGAAAGTTTTGTAGCTGAATTGGCTTACAAAGATATATACAATAAATTAGACTCGTGCCAGTATGGCAATATTAAATCCTCATCCACCTCACACTACCTCATCAGTTTTCTTGACTTCATTCATAAAAATTTAGACCGCCGAAACACGTCAGTAACAGCAGTATTCATAGATTTCAAAAAAGCCTTCGATCTAGTGAACCACACCATTATAATTAAGAAAGCACTACAACTTGGCCTCAGGGAATGTCTTACATCCTGGTTGGCGGATTTCCTCAACGACAGTCAACAATCCGTCCGCTTTCTAGGCAGTATCTCCAGTTCACAAACACTTACTTGCGGTTTGCCTCAAGGGACACGAATGGAGCCCCTCGGTTATTTAATACTCAGCAATAACGCCCTTCAAGACGCAGAACTCAAATGGAAATATGTTGAAGATTCCACACTAGCCTCTTCCATTAGCAACGCTTCTCCAGACTACAGCACTCTCCAAGCCAACCTAGATGCCTGGACACAAGATAATGATGTCACTATTAACCTAAACAAAACACTTGTCATGAACTTCAATGTTGCTTCTAAACCCATCCCTCCACCCATCCTCAAGCTTGGCAATCACACCCTCGAGATAGTTCAGTCCACTAAATTACTTGGTGTTTTCCTTCAGCAAAAACTACTCTGGGATAAACATGTTAACACCATAGCTAGTGCTTCTTCTTATCGGCTACACATGTTACGCACCCTGAAACAACTAGGGGTTCCCAGAGATGACATGCTACTTTTATACAAATCTTTTATATTACCCAAACTCTGCTATGCTTCACCCGTTTGGTCATCCTCTCTCAACTTAACCCAAAGAAATAAATTAGAAAAAAATCAGAAGAGAGCACTCAGAATAATGTTAGGGGCCAACTACACCACTTACCAAGATGCATGTAACCTAATTAACGTCCTCGCCATATCTAACCTCTACGAACAACACCTTCAGCAGTTCTCCAGCAAACTACTAAACAACCCCAGACACCGGCACCTACTACCGCCCGACGCCCCTCTTCCTCTACGCCCTGTTCGCCACTTCAACCGTATTGTCCCCGTAAGAGCACCACGGACTGACCGCTACAAGAACAGCGCCATTCCTTCAATAATTAAGGTCTTAAACAATCAATAAATTATATACATATTTTTCATTGTAAATTAGCCTGTTAGCTCCTGTGTCAATTTTAATTTTAATTTTAACTATGTATCAACTTCCTTGTATATTTTCAGCCTTCGGGCTGCTTTAGTGAATAAACCGTTAATTATTATTATTATTATTATTACACAGACACACACACACACACACACACACACTTTCTTATGTCCGATGATGACGTTCTCTCCTGTCTTCATATTCTATGGGTCCTCTGGTGGCTGTAAAGGCCAATCCTCGATGAGTATCGCCTGACAAAGTCAGCACATTGAAAGTTTTGGGCAGGTTATAGTGGTGGGTGTTCCTGCCTGGCGTGCCTACGAGCACGCTTCTCACGTTGTTGGGTTTTACAGTCCTCTTCAAAGACGTTCACTCCTTGATGGATGTGTCGTCTCCAGTCTTCCATGTTGGATGCAAATTGCTCAAGGCTCGTAGGATCTATTCTGCACCTTTTGAATGTCTTCTTCAGGTGGTCTTTATATCGCAGCTTGGGTCCACCCGCTGCCCTCCTACCTTCATGAAGTTGGCTGTACAACACTCTACGTGGAAGTCTTTCCTCTGGCATACGGATGACGACGTGGCCCACCCAGCAAATATGTTTGTTGTTTAGCAATGATTGTCTCTATACTGGTGTGTGCACACACACACACAAACGCACACACACACGTACACAAATACACACCAAACATAGTAATATTTGGTGAGTGTGCCTTAACTTTGGCCGGTAACGAGGTCTAGACTTTAACTTTACACTCTTTATGGACATCATTCTCCCTCATGTTTAGCCCGTTTTGTTTAGAGAATTTAAGCCGTTTGCCCCATTAGTTTGGCGATTTTAAGAATCATGTTGTCGATTTATTCTAGGCGAGCGATAGTAAGCCTGTAATTTAGGAGGAACTGGCCTTTGGCCGGGAAATTTATCTGCCGAAAAATGTACACATTTATCTCGAAGGGGGACTAGGGGGTAATTTTTTAAAGCTTGATAGAAGCGAACGAAAGCAAATAAATTATATGTAGCGGTAATAATAAAACAAACAAACAATAAAATAGTATAACGTCCCCTTAACTTTACACTGTTTTTCACTGAGCCAGCTGGACTTACATCAAGGGCTCGACACCTGTACAAACAATGTAAACATTGTTGTGTAGCTTTGTTGAGAGTACTCGCCAGAAAATTTAGCATTTTTATACTTAATCACCTTAAGGGGAGATTTCCACTTGAGGGATTTTTTTCTTGACCCCTTTCTCCCTCATGTTTAGCCCCATTGCTTTTGAGATTTTAAGACGTTCGCCCCATTAGTTTGGCGATTTTAAGAACTTTCACCCCATTTATGTCACTTTTAAGACCTTTAGTACCATTTAGGTGTCTATTTTTTCCTGGCGAGCGTTAGCGAGCCTGTAATTTAAGAGGCATCGGCCTTCGGCCGGGACATTTTTCTACCGAAAAATTTACAAATTTATCTTGAAAGGGGGTCAAGGGAGTGTAATTTCAAGCTTGATGGAAGTCTAGGAAACACACTAAAAACCTCCCCTTAAGGGTAGATGGGTCGTTTTTCTAGACCCCTTTCTCCCTCATGTTTAGCCCCATTAGTTTTCAAATTGTATGATGTTAGCCCCCTTTGTTTGTCAATATTAAGACCTTTCATGCTATTTAGGTGTCGATTTTTTTTCCTGGCAAACGATAGTGAGCGTGTAATTTTTGAAGAACCGGCCTTCGGTCGGGAAATTTTATTACCGAAAAATTTACAAATTAATCTAGAAGGGTGATCTAATGGATTTTTTAAAAGTTTGATGGAGGTCTAGGGAGGAAAATAAAAAGAAATAATAAATATATGAAATAATAGACCACAAAATAGACATCCCTTCCCCCTTAAATAAGAGCACTTGTTACAGAACTGACACAAATTATACATATTCACATAATATACAGTACCGGTATATGGTTTGTGTGTTCAATATGAACACATAGCAAATTTGGTACGGTACATTTTTAGAGTATTGCTTTTGAAACAATTGATGAATTAGTGTTAAGTTCTAGACTACTGGTAATCGAAACCTCAACACTCACTCATATAATATTATTCTGGATAGGTATTTTATTGTTGCATTACTTTGATATGTTTGGTAGAAGTAACATCCAAGTCTCGATAGCAGTTGAAACAATATCGTACATAGAAATCTTGATAAGTTATTTTGAATTTATATTGTGTCGTCTCAGTTCTGATTTATTTATTTGGCAAGTTTTACATTATAATTTTATGTATATATCACCATAGCCTCCGTATATATCACCATAGCCTCCGTATATATCACCATAGCCTCCGTATATATCACCATAGCCTCCGTATATATCACCATAGCCTCCGTATTCATCCAGAACTTGACGAGAACCCATAACTATTAACCCCTTTTGTACCGTCGACATCCTTATTATTGTATTTTGGCAACTACTAACTGTTTTTTTATTAAGTTTAGGAATGATTTCTAGCCATTAAAAGGCTTCAAAGTATCTCAATCAACCCTTTTAGCTACCACAGATCCTTCCTAAACTGCATCAAATCGTCTAAATATAGGTAGAATAGAATGTAACAGACGTCGCTGGTACAGAAAGGGTTATAATATAAAACATGCAAAATAAACAAACCAAAACAGGAACGGCCCAATATAAAGAAAACAAACAAAAACACTTATCAAAATCACTATATCAGCTTGAAATGTGTTTGTGAATACCATACTTGATTAGTTTTGGGTATGTCTGGTATTTATTCCCTCACTGATTCTCTAGCCTAAATGCTTCAACCACTGAACCCATTTCACCCTCATGCTTAGCTCCATTAGTTTTGGGACGCTAAGACGTTCGCCCTATTAGTTTGGTGATTTTAAGACCTTTCGCCCTATTCTTTTGCCAATAAAAAGACCTTTTGTGCCATTTAGGTGTCAATATTTTCCTGGCGACCAATAGCGAGCCTGTATTTTAGGAGGAACCAAAAGCTGTACAAATTTATCACAAAGGGGGAGGGAGCGGTCTTGGAGGTGTTTCTTAAAGCTTGATAGCGGCCTAGGGAGAAAACTAACTTGAATTAAACTAATTGAATGATAATTACTAAAAACAAGAGACTTAGGTTTGAGATTGGGTATGGAAAGTATTAGGTTTGTCAGCCTGGCTAGGATATGGTGTGTGTGAATCCTTCCTTTTGAGGGATCGCAAGGTCTGTTGTTACTTGTTTTCCTTTGTCCTCTTGCAGGCCCAGAGAGAGAACCACTGCAACGCGACATCCCATATTAGATTACAACAAGGACGCGCACTACACCACTACCCACAACACCCAATCATCTCAGTCTGTCTTTTATTAACCCTTTCCCTATACGATATACTGTATATTCACTACAGCTCTGAATCATATTGTTTTTTATTTATTTAGTGTGTCCAATAAAAACCCAGCATGATAGTAAAAAATATTTGCACTGAGCGTTAATTTGTGAAAAAAGGGCTAAATATCATCCAGTTTCAGAAAACAACAGTATTTGCCTCTGCTTATTTCGTTCATGATGGTAAAGCCGATATCACACGAGCGCATTTTTCCCTCAACAGTTATGCTTAACACTGGTCTGGAAGCTTATGAGTTAACCATTCACAATAGTTCTGTTACCTATATTAATCTATCATCAGTCTAGTTTCTGATACCAGTGCAAAATATTTCAGAGATGTTGCCAGAAATGTGTTGATCATCAAATGTTGACTATAAAAGCTCTCCTGTGATACCGGCTTTATAAGGTAAGCACTTAGCTCTCAGAAGATACGATGACGTATTTCAATTATCTTGTCTGGATATTTTTAGACGATTTTATTCAAATTAAGAAGGGTATGAGGAAGTTAGAGGGTTAATTATGATAGTCTTTACCCATTCGATTCCCACAGATCTTTCCTAAGTTGTATAAAATTGTCTACTGATAGCCAGAATAAACTGTCAAAATGCGTCACAATCTTCAAAAGGTTAACTCTCAGTCATTTATGACGCCGATCGCGTCATATGGACATAATGCCCAAGAGTGTGTTTATGACTCACTCGCGTCATAAATCCAACTTATAGAAATTCGGGAAAAATAAATTTATGACTTAATTACGTCATATTTTTGGCTGGTAAGTTAGGTAAGTTACATCTCCATGTGGAGCTTTGATGCAACCCTGTAGCATGATTTGACGCAATTTTACCCCCATTGTTTGGCCACCCCTTTGGGGATCACAGCGGCGGGCAATAGATAGATAGATAGTAAGACCAGCCGCCATATTGCATGAGGGCTGTCCATGCGTAAGTTGTGTAACTTAAGGTGACTGAGAGAGTTAAGTGCTCGTGTGATGCCGATTTTACTTATGTGCCACCCGATTAACCCTTTCAGTTCCGGTGCGTCTTTATTAAATACATTCTGACAAACTATTGGACTATATTATTCAGCTTAGGAAGGACGTCTACCAATTTAAATGATGCAGACTATATCAATTAATCCTTTTAGCTTCTATATATCCTTCCTAATCTTCATAAAATCGTCTAAGTGAAGTTAAAATAGTAAACAAAATGTCACCGGTATTAAAGAGGTTAAAAAACATACTATGTTTAAAATGTTTTCACTTTCCGGTAACTTTTTGCTCATAGCCATTTAGGTTGACTTTCATTACCACGATGCATGGAAAGGAATACTGCAAAATGAATAGGAAACAGTGCAGAGGAATACTTCAGCAGTCTCGTTTTTACATTCTCAAACAATACAGACAAATAATTAATATTAATTTGTATTATTATCTATATTATTATTATATTATTATTATTATTATTATTATTATTATTATTATTATTAGCAGTAGCAGTAGTAGTAGGAAGAATTGTAATAAAATAGAGCTATTGCCATTTACAATACACGAACTTCTACAAATATTTAATGTAACACTCCAAAAATACTCCACATCTATCTATGACTGGGAATCATTCAAGCACATCCAATTTGCTCCAGTGAGGCCAAATGTAATTCCAGTGAAGCCCAGGACGTCCAATCCTACTTAAGTTAAAAGTCATATAACAGGAAGGACTCCAGGCGGTCGTTAAATCCAACTAAATTGGATTGGATATACTGTGTGTGTATATATATATATATATATATATATATATATATATATATATATAGAGAGAGAGAGAGAGATAGTCAGTCAGTTAATTCTTTATTTTATAAAAATCTATACATAGTAACTTTTTACATATTTACAGATACAATTAAAATTAAAGATAGATAGTTAGTTAGTTAGTTAATTCTTTATTTCATAAAAGGTTACATGGTAACATTTTACATATATACAGTGTATAAAATTTCATCCTACCGCCAGGTGGGTTCATTATTTTGAACATACAGTATCCGTGACTTAATGGCATCTATGTCATTTTCCATCATGCTTTCAATGTTATACTCTGAAAGTAGTACAGACTTGGCTTCGTTAGCCAGGAACAGATCCTCGGACACATTTAACAGGCATTTTCTTAAATATTTGCAGGGATTACTAATTATTTTATAACTAAACCTGATTCTCTGCCAATTTATAAAATGATTAAACGTCATTAGTCCTGCAAGGTGACATACCTTATGGTTGCTCTCCCAGTATCTTAGCTTCATCATTTTCTTTATTGCTTTATGGAAGCCAATTGCAAATTGTTTCAATGATAGATAGATAGATAGATAGATAGATAGATAGATAGATAGATAGATAGATATAAACATAATAATATGTCCGATGACAATATACACGATAACACATTTAATTAACATTGCATGGATATGGTAAATTAATCTATTTATCAAGCTGTGTTTAATTCTAGCCAAGATAACAAGCACCAACAACAATTATAATAATCTACGGATACGGATTTCGCAAACTTCAGTTATATATATCCAGAACACCACAACTAATATTCAAAGCATGTAATAGACGGAGAGGTAGACCGATAGAGAGGTGGAAGGATGGAGTGAGGAAGTATATGAACGAAGGCGGTGCTGGTTGGGGGAAGGGGCGTCGACGGACTGGGGACAGAGGTGCATGGGGGCGGTTCGTTCGTGGCCACCCCTTCGGGGATCACGGCGTCAGGCGATAGATAGATAGATAGATGTAATAAGAGGGTTGGATGAGCTATAATGTACGCCTGGTAATTTATGGTAACGATACTATTAAGTCCATGTAATTTGATACTCCGAAGTAATTAAAATTAGTCAATCTTATTATCATATTTACTTCATAAATTTGCGGCCACTAATGTTCTATAATGCAAATTAATGTACGTAAAACTATACCATATATGATATTTCAGCCAGTCTATATTAATTTAAATTTCAATAACATTATTATTACTATTATTATTATTATTATTACTATTATTATTTGTATTAGTATTATTAACATTAACATTAGTATAAATATATTTATTATTATACCTATCTATTTGTTCTGTCATATATATATATATATATATATATATATATATATATATATATATATATATATATATATATATATATATATATATATATATATTCTTTCAGGCAGGTGAGATTAAAATAATAGGCACAGTTTGCATTATTGAGTTTTTTATTGATACTCTCAATTTTTCGTAAAGTTTTCTGGTATTTTCAGGAAGTTGGTAAAGGAGGTTTGCAAATGGTTCCGACGTTTCAATGGGCGCAGCCATCATTATCAAGGAGAAGTGAAGTTAGAAAAACGAAACGAAACGAAATGTGAAGTGAGGCTCCATAAGTTGTGAAAGAAGAGTGGGATGTGACGAAGAAAAAGTGTTGAAAAAAAGAAAAGTATGAGAGTTAAAAAAGTTGGTGGGCTAACCACCTTGCTATTATTTCTTATGTTGATAAGTTTATTTTAAAATAAATTCCATCTCTCTGTTCTCCCAGCAAATGCCACCATTTGCTAAATGTTTAGAGGTTGTAATAACTGCCAATATGCATTTCCCCTCATCCCCCTGTTTTTATTTTGAATTCCATGCATCCCCTCAAACAGACGGCCAAGCTGCACCCCTCCCCACACTCTGTGTCGCTCACATCACAAACAATAAAACCCAGCTTTTAATTGCCAATAATTAATTGCAACTAATTCACCCACTCTCCCCGCTTCCTCCCGACCACACCACCATAACCGCTCCCGTCTTCATCCTCTGTGTTATTCGTCCACAGCAGATGAAGCCTCGGAGCAGCCCGGTAAGTAATGGCCAGAAATTCAGCCACTTTATTTAGTCCGTTATACTATACAAAATTAATGTATATCCCCGTATCACGATGGGTCCCCTGTCCGGGGTCCACCCAGGTGGACCCCAGGCAAGGGCACCATCAGCCCAGAGTAAAATCAATGTATACCCCCGTATCATGATGGGTCCCCTGTCTGGGGTCCACCGGGGTGGACCCCAGGCAAGGGCACCATCAGTCCAGAGAATTGTTTTGGTAAAAAGTTAAAATTGATGGTTGATAGTCAACAGTTGATAGCTGATAGCTGATAGTTGATAGCAGCCCCTGGCCCCAGCAGTGCACCAGCTGGGGAGCATCGCCGCAGACTGTATCGAGAGGTGGTACTGTGGGAAAGTTATGGTGAGGCACTGAGAGACCCACCTCAAGGTTGGTGCTACCTTAAGGGGTTCAATACTGGCACTCCAAACGGTATAGTCATGGGAGTACAGGCGGTGGCATGGGGTACTCTACCACTACCACCCACCTGCATTGCCCCTGGTTTGTCACAATATTGGTGTCTAATTCAGTAATGTCATATAATATGTTAGATAGAGGTCAGTAAATTAGTGATATACTTTTGTGTATATTGGAATTGGTTCGTTATCTAGTACGTTCAGAGTTTTGCGAAACCAGGCATGGTTACGGTTATTGTTTCCCTCCATTAGCTCTAGATAGTAAGGGTCTTGTAGTAATGCTAGTTTTGCCCAGATATTCTTAGCTCTGTGGTAGAGTTTAACGTTCATAGCTAATACATTGCTCTGGTTGTGAAGTTGTTCGGTGTTTCTCATATATGGGTAGTGCTCGTTGTGCGCAAAGCGAAGTGATTTGTTTTGTATTATTTGGAGGTTTAGCATCTGTGTTTTGGATAAGCTCATGAGTGGAATGGCTGGATACTCGATTAGTGGTAGTATGTATGCTTTAACCAGGTGCAGTTTGATGTTCGATGGAAGACTATTGTATTTGTACAATTTAGTAAGTGCTCGATTTGCTTTATGCTTTATATCATGTACATGTTGTATTATGCCACTTTTTGTTAACTTCTTGTTAACTTCATTCCCAAGATTTTACCCTTATTGGTCTGATCCAGGAGGTCGCCATTTACAATGATGTCCTCCTGGACGTTTGTAGCCATTGGTATTATTGTAAATTTGTTTAAGTTGATTTTTATTTTCCATTTGTTTTCAAAGCTGTTAATTTTATTTATTTCATCCGCCACTCTTTCTGCCATCATTAGTTTAGATTTTCCTCGATATGTTATTACCTGAGAGATGTCATCCGCATAAAGTATGTTAAAGCAGTCATTTGCAGGTTGTGGGATGTCTGCTGTGTATATTGAATACAGGATAGGGGATAAGATGCTTCCTTGCGGGACACCACTCTGCAGTTCAAATTCTGGTCCCAATACTTCACCCATCCTCACTCTCGCTGTTCTATCCATTAGAAAGTCACATAGTGTGGCCTCGAGATATTGTGGTAGGCCTAGTTCAAGAATTTTATATTTCAAGCCTTCATACCATACTTTATCGAAGGCTTTGCTTACATCTCTGAGCACCACGGAACATTGATGTTTATTAGCTAGAGCCTGAGCGATCTTCTCATGTATTAGGGCAATAGCTCTGTTGTCGTACTGCGCCCTTTTCTAAAACCATGTTGTTGGTAAGGTATTAGGTTGTTGTTGTTTAGATGCGCTGTGAGTCTTGTCAGAATGCACCTCTCGAAAATCTTGCCAGGCACTTCCAATAATGATATTGGACGATAGGACATTGGATCTCGGCGGCATTTATTTGGTTTTGGTATAAAATGCAACATGGCAACCTTAAATCGGTCTGGAAAATATCCCAAGGATAATGTCTTATTAAATATGGAAGTCAAATTCTCTATCATTTGTTGTGGTAGATTAAGTAATATTATTTTGTTAATACCGCTTATTCCAGGTGCCTTGTCCTTTAGCTTTTTTATATGCCTTTCCACTTCTTCTACAGAGATACGTCTTGTTACTATGGTATTGTTGATATATCGGTTTTCATTTATGTTTGGATAAGGTAGCGTCCTCTCTTCGTTTTGTCTTAAGTATTCATGCACTAGCCGGTGGTTTTGTTCATCAAATTCTTCATTGTCATCCTCGCTTATTCTGTAAATATCCTGCCAAATGTTTCGAAATATCGCCTCCTTTTCTGCATTATCGTGGATTTTCCTTTTGTTGCCATCCAATATATAGTCGGGAGTAGTACTTGGTGTTGTGTTAAGACGTTTCATGTGTTTCCAAATTCTGATTATGATATTATTATATCCGCTAAAACACGTGGTTCCCACAACAGCGGATTAATCAACAAAAACCACATCTTAGCGGCTAAACAACTTCGTGAAAATAATAATATCATAATCAGACGAGCCGATAAAGCTGCCAGCCTGGTCATCCACGATAAAGATGAATACCTGCAGAAGATGGACCACATCCTAAGCGACTCTACAAAATTCCGGAAAATCACCCGTAACCCCACCGAGGAAATAAAGCGGAAAACCAACACCACCATCACCGCCATTAACGCAAAGACAGGAGGGATCCACCTTAAAAAACTCATCGGTAACTTCTTCCCTGGGTACGCTTACGGCACAGTCAAAACCCACAAACCAGGTAACCCCCTTCGCCCCATCATCTCCCAGATCCCTACCGCCATCTACCAAATTGCCAAGACTTTGAACAAACTTCTGACCCCCTACACCCTCAGCCAGTACACTCTTTCCTCGTCAGCTGACTTCCTGGAGATTTTAAGAGATGCCCGCCCTCTACTGACGACCATATCATCGCCTCCCTAGATGTAGAAAGTCTCTTTACGAACGTGCCTGTGGACCGCACCATTGAGCTCATCCTACATCGAGTCTACCACTGCCCAGACAACACGCCCTTAGACCTCCCAGAAACAGCCCTGAAGACGTTGCTGGAAATATGCACCAAAGAGGCGCCCTTCACCTGCCCGCGAGGTGACATGTATCAGCAGATTGATGGTGTGGCAATGGGCAGTCCCCTAGGAGTCCTCTTTGCCAATTTTTACATGGGCACCATCGAAGAAGAGCTCCCGACTACCAACCGCCCCTCCGTCTACTGCATATATGTGGACGACATTTTCGTGCGTGTGAAGGACCCACAGGAGCTACGTGACCTTCAACAACGATTCATCGCCTCTTCCAGTCTAAACTTCACCTTCGAGGAGTCCTCTAACGGTCATCTCCCCTTCCTTGATGTCCTCGTAAACAACAACACCTCAGGCTTTACCACCACTGTCTACACCAAACCCACCAACAACGGATTATGGGCGGGTGCCCAACCCCGAAAAGGGTTGAAATAGGGGAGCTATCCCCCCGCCATAGGCGGCTTTCTAGGGCCTTTCCTAGCTGATGCTGAGAGGATTGGGTTCTAGTCATGTGGTGATGGGATGGTCTATCAGAGTGAGAACTGAGCAATCTCTGCCATACCCATAGCTTACTCTGACTGTTCCTTTTACTTATATATTTTCTAGATCTCAAGTGACGGCGTCTCTAACGTGGATTGACCTCCCAATCTACCAAGATTGGAAGCCAAAGCGTCACATTTTTCCCTTGCCCCTCAACTTTCTCTTCATAATTTCTGAGGGACACAGGGCCCTGGGTGGGGCTATGGTTTCCCGGGCATTTCCGCACCCTCCTCAGCTCCCCGCCATGGAGTGGCTTCGGTCACCCAGGCTTTATTGTGGTCGGCGGGGAGGGTTCTGTGGGGGCGCTCGGTTATGGCCTTGGCCTTGCTCGGGGCCTTGGGGCTGTTCGGCCAGGCAGCTTGGGGAACAACAACAACAACAACGGATTATGTCTCAACGGCGAAAGTGAATGCCCCCAGCGATATTTACGATCCACCATCGCCGCCTACGTCAGGAGAGCCCTATCACACTGCACCTCCTGGCGAGACACTCACAAGGAACTCGAGAGGCTCACCCAGGTGCTTGTAAACAATGGGTACAGTAACTCGGAAATCGCCCACACCATCAACAAACACCTTGAAACATGGTACAAAAACGACATGCCTACTAATACAAACACTGAATACATAAAAATCTACTATAAAAACCACATGTCCTCAGATCATAAGACAGACGAAAACATAATGAGAGACATTATCAGCAACAACGTTAAAACTACGAACCCTGACCAACACCTTAAACTCACCATATACTACAAATCGAGGAAAACTTCACTAGTCATTCGCAACAGCCCGGCTACCGCTAAGAAACCGTCACAAGAGGACCATGTCATATACCGACACACCTGTAACAGTGAGGACTGTGGACCTCACACTTATGTCGGTTTGACAAGGACTCGTCTGTCACGTCGCCTTACCTTCCACCTTCAAGCCGGAGCTATCAAGGACCACTACCACACATCCCCACACCATCAGGAACTCACCAGACCCGACTTAGATAAACACACCTCTATTCTTGATAAAGAAATAGACTCACGCCGCCTATTCATTCTTGAAGCTATATATACAAACATACCAACCTACTTTAAACACACAAGCGGAATACAGCCAGATCCTACCCTCGGCACGCCCTTCCACAGCGAGGCCCCCCATGATGCCCCCAGGAATGCCCCCTCCACACACGCAGTCAAACGACGCAGAGGCCCCGCCCACTCCTGCGTCCGGCCAGCCTACCAGAGCTAGTCTTAGGTTAGCCAACCAGCGTGCAGCTAGCACACAATAATCCCTCTCTTGATCTTGTATCGCCTATATAAACTCGACTTATCACCTTCTAACGAGTGGAGCATCAACTACAACCCTTCACCCAATGCCAGCCTCGAAGTCCTTGAACTAGACCTGGTCAATGCTATAGAGCAGCGGAGAAGGCTTGCCCACAAATGAGGAATGGCAACAGAACATACAAGGATCACTGGTATTACGACAAGGATGTTCGAAAGCTGTATGCAAGGATCAACGCTGCAAGAAAGCTCTACAGGAGGAACAGGACCAACGACAACAGGGAACTACTACAAGCAGTTGTGAGCATCACAAATAATCAACTTCGAGCAATCATGAGGAGGAAATGGCTCGAATGGTGCTCGGCCCTGAATGCTCACACCAACCTAGCCGATCTCTGGGGACAAATCCGCACCGCCTCAGGGAAGAGAACAAGAAGGCAGCCAACACACCCGGAGCCACAGCAAGAGGCAGAAAGACTAGTGGGCCTGTTTGCTGGTCGGGCTGCCACAATCCAGCTCCCACCTGCCGTGCAGCAGCAGCAGCTGATACTCCTACCCCAACGAGAAGCTATCATCGAGGAGGCCGGCCGTACCGACTCTGAATTCGACCACCCTTTCACCATTGAGGAATTGACCTCCATCTGCAAGTCAGGAAAGGACACAGCTCCAGGGTCGGACGGCATCACTTACACGATGATCACCAAAAGCGGGTTGGGGAACCAGAGAATGCTGCTGAACTTAATAAACAAGTCATGGGAGCAGGGCCGGCTGCCCACGACCTGGAAGGAGGCAGACATACAACCAATACCCAAACCAAATGACCCAGGGTCCCTACGCCCAATAACCCTACTCAGCTGCCTCAACAAAACTGCAGAGAAGATGGTTAAAAAGAGGCTGCAACACTGCATCGGACCGCTGCACAACCACCTGTTCGCCTACACTGACAGGGTGGGTACAGCTGACAACCTTGCATCCATCCTTGGAACAATCGACGGACAGCAGTCAGTGGTGGTCTTTCTCGACCTGGAAAAAGCCTTCGAACTCGCCAGCCCTGCGGCCATACTGGAAGCTCTCGTCAACAAAGGGGTTCGAGGGCAACTCATCAAATGGATCAGAGACTACCTCAGTGGTCGCTATGTCAGAGTCAAATTCCAGGGGAAGAAGTCTCTATACAAGCTTCTTGAAAATGGGACCCCCCAGGGTGGCATCCTGAGTACCCTGCTCTTCAACCTGCTCATGGAGATACTCGTCACACTCGTAAACCTCGAGTTTGGCCGCGGCGTACATCTCTTTGGCTATGCTGATGATCTTCAGCTCATCGCACGGGGACCAAACAAACTCAGAAATGCACAAAGGGCACTGCGCCTGATAGAGGAGACCTGTGCTGCCCTCGGGTTGAAAATCAACGGATGGAAGACCAAGGCCATGGCCATCAAACACCAACATCCAGATCGGAGGCTCCAGGTGCAAGGAGAAAACATAGAATGGGTGAGGGAGCATAAGTGCCTCGGAGTATGGTTCGACACAGGCCTAAACTTCAACAGGCAAGTGGACTACCTCCGAACCAGGACTATCGGCAGAGTACGTATCATGAGATCACTTACGGGTCTCCATGCAGGAGCTGATCAAGAGGTCCTGAGACTCTACTACACCCATGCTGTACGGACTCTGGTCGACTATGCAACGCCTGCCCTGGTAGCGCTCAACAAGGACCAGATACAGAAACTACAAGTTCCTCAGAACCAAGCACTTAGGCTAATGTTAGGTGCTACTGGTTGGACACGCATTGCCAACATGCAGATGGAGACTGGGATAGCACCCATCGAGACGCGCATCCGCAAGAATGTTGCGTGCCTGGTGGCTAGGACCTACATGAGACCAAGATATAGCATCATCAAGGACAAGATCACGACAGCCCTTCGGCAAAGGCCAGATCTCTTCCAGGACAGAAGGTGGAGTCGCAGGGTAGCCGAAATATTAAAAATGTTTGGAATGCAGCACATCGCACATCTTGGTGAGGACCTTCCCCACCCAGACTATATCCCAACACAGCCCTGGGCAAGAAAGAACTCATCATACACACTTGCCAAGATCACAGTGAAGAAACACGAAGAACCGCTAGTCGCAAGGATTGAGGCGGAGCTCAGTATTGCGAGGATAGAAGGAGAAGGAGCAACCGTCTACTATACAGATGGATCCGTCAACCAGGAGACTGGACGATGCGGGGCTGCCTTCTACCACGAAGGACAGTCCTACTGCTGGAGAACAACAGACGGATGCTCCACCCTCCAAACAGAACTCTGCACAATATTTCAAGCCTGCAAGCATGAACTCCACAACCCAGCTGATCGAGTGGTTATACACACGGACTCAAGATCTGCTATGGAAAAACTCCAAAGCAACAGGCTCAAAGACAACATCCGCCTCACAACATCCATACTGGCGGTCCTTAGCCAACTTGACAATCTTGGGAAAACTGTAGATTTCAGTTGGATTCCGAGCCATGTGGGTATTGCTGGAAACGAGGAAGCCGACAAAGCAGCCAAGTCAGCCACCCAAATAGCCCAAATTACCTATACAGTCAGACCATCCCTCTCCCTGGTAAAAGCGAAAATCAGGAACAAGGAGGACCAGCTCCGCAAGGAGTATCACAGAGGGCTAACAAGCAGAGGATCCTTCTCATGCAACTGGTACAGAAATGCAACAAATTACCAGCAGCTCAGCCTTCCCAGTAACACACCCAGGGCAGTAAGAGTCAACATCCATAGACTCAGACTCGGCTACAAATGCAACTGGCAATTAAAGAGGCCGGAAGCAAGGGACTGCAAACACTGTCAGACAAACACAACCCTACCGCTCCTTCACTGGCTGCTGGAGTGCGAAGACACCGAACCCCTAAGAGCAGGAAACAACATACCTACGACCGGTCCAGCAGATGCCAGTGCAATCCAGGTTGCAACACAGCTCATCAGAAAGTCCTGGACTGACAACCCAGACCTACTCATCCAGACAGTACAAGACACCCCCCCACCACGATGATATTAGCTCAGCTTGAGCAGGTCAGCCTAGTTCGAACTGTTACACAGAGCTCAAAATGTCAAATAGCTTAGCAGGTTAGTTTTTGAGTTGTGGGCCGTCTAATGACAAAGGCCCGGTTTTGGACATATCACCATGTCTGAATAAAAAAAAAAAAAAAAAAAAAAAAAAAAAAAAAAAAAAAAAAAAAATCTAACTTCACTTCTCCTTGATAATGATGGCTGCGCCCATTGAAACGTCGGAACCATTTGCAAACCTCCTTTACCAACTTCCTGAAAATACCAGAAAAACTATACGAAAAATTGAGAGTATCAATAAAAAACTCAATAATGCAAACTGTGCCTATTATTTTAATCTCACCTGCCTGAAAGAAAATATCCTCCCTGGCTACACTAATATATATATATATATATATATATATATATATATATATATATATATATATGTGGTATTGGTGTGATAGATATACCGTGGTGTGGTGTAGGGGTATTGAGTGGTATAAGTGGGTTTCTGTCTATCAGTGAATGTGGTGGTGTTGGTGTGATAAATATACCGTGGTGTGGTGTAGGGGTATTGAGTGGTATAAGTGGGTTTCTGTCTATCAGTGAATGTGGTGGTGTTGGTGTGATAAATATACCGTGGTGTGGTGTAGGTATTGAGTGTATAAGTGAGTTTCTGTCTATCAGTGAATGTGGTGGTGTTGGTGTAATAGATATACCGTGGTGTGGTGTAGGGGTATTGAGTGGTATAAGTGGGTTTCTGTCTATCAGTGAATGTGGTGGTGTTGGTGTGATAAATATACCGTGGTGTGGTGTAGGGGTATTGAGTGGTATAAGTGGGTTTCTGTCTATCAGTGAATGTGGTGGTGTTGGTGTGATAAATATACCGTGGTGTGGTGTAGGGGTATTGAGTGGTATAAGTGGGTTTCTGTCTATCAGTGAATGTGGTGGTGTTGGTGTAATAGATATACCGTGGTGTGGTGTAGGGGGTATTGAGTGGTATAAGTGGGTTTCTGTCTATCAGTGAATGTGGTGGTGTTGGTGTGATAAATATACCGTGGTGTGGTGTAGGGGTATTGAGTGGTATAAGTGGGTTTCTGTCTATCAGTGAATGTGGTGGTGTTGGTGTGATAAATATACCGTGGTGTGGTGTAGGGGTATTGAGTGGTATAAGTGGGTTTCTGTCTATCAGTGAATGTGGTGGTGTTGGTGTGATAAATATACCGTGGTGTGGTGTAGGGGTATTGAGTGGTATAAGTGGGTTTCTGTCTATCAGTGAATGTGGTGGTGTTGGTGTGATAAATATACCGTGGTGTGGTGTAGGTATTGAGTGTATAAGTGAGTTTTCCTGTTACACAAGCCACCCAGAAAAAACGGCATTGGGGCCAGGAATTTATAGCCCGTGTCATTAGACTTACTGAACAAAAACGAATTATTATTATTTTAAATATTAAATCATGAATGTTGGGGAGGTATGGTCCAATGGTCTTCGAACTGAACTAGCAACCACAATTTCCTAGGTTAATATTGAAATGTATCAAGGCGAAATAATATTATAATATAAATTGCTCTATACTTATGCTTCATCACACGATAAAATCACACCCTTGCTGTTGCCAATATATTTACAACAGGTTTACCCATATTTAACATTATGCAGTGGGTATCAGTGCCTAGTGATATGTCCTCTTGGAGTCATGCGACCGTGTACGACTGATATGGCCAATCAATCCTTTGTGTGTGTGTGTGTGTGAGTGTGTAATTCATTCACTTACTTGTTCGTCAAGGGGAATCCACGCAATGCGAGCTAAGCTCATTATTATCGCGCCTCCTTAACTGGGAATGTATTGCGTGAAATGCATGTTAAGTGTTTATGTATCGTTGGAATGGCTGTGGATGTGTGTGTAGTCTGTATTTTACCCAATTGGCGGCATCTGGAAACGAAGGCTTAGGGTTAATCTGTACGGCACCATTTTCACTACGGTACCAGTCTCACCCGAAGGCTTAGGTTGACCAGTAGCTTAGGTTGACCAGTACGATACCCATCTCACCTTGTGTGTGTGTGTGTTTGGTGTACGTGGTATATGTGTGGTGTGTGTGTGTGATGTACGTGTGTGAGTGGTACGTGTGTGTATATGTGGTGTGTGTATGTGATGTACGTGTGTGTGTGGTGTACAAAGGGTGTGCGTGTGTGTGTAAATAAGTGTGTGGTGTGTGTGTTGGTGAGGAGTAAATTAATCTTGTACCTCCACCTGTATAACACCACCAAACTCCCTCCCATTACAACCAACGCCACTCCATCCAAGCCACTCTTCTATTATCCTTCATCACAGTTTCCAGATATATATATATATATATATATATACTCCTTGATACCAGGTGTTGGGGCGTGTCAATTAACGGGAGTAACTGGAAACGCTGAAAACAATTATTAATCCTCTCAATAAAATGACGCCATGTATCCTTTATATATATATTTTATATTAGTATTATGGTGTGTGTGTATGTGTGTGTGTGTGTGTGTAATAATAATGATAATAATACTAATACTAATAATATTTGTCGGTTTATTGTTCGCTTGCAGCCGTAAGGCTGAAAATCTACAGTTTTTATCTTAACATAAGTACAGTACAATGATTATTCTACCTTAACTACAAGGTCACCTGCGACCTTTGCCGACCTTGATGTTCCTGGGTTCCCACCATGGTAAATACATACGTAGATGCACTGGTGAAAAGTACGTGTAGGCTACACAAGCCGATAGTTGAGCAGCTTGGCTAGGGAGTAACCACGATACATCAGGATGGCCGAAAATATCTTTAGGATTTTGGTGGATTTGAACCTTCGACATCGCAGTTACAGTGTGTGTGTGTGTGTGTGTCATTAAACGATTATATATATATACTGTTTAGCTAAGAGCTGTAGGAAACACAGATTCAATTGAAATAATAGTTTTACCCCTTTAATTTAGGAACACCCCGTTCTTAACATTAATCCTCCATTACAAACCCTAATGCACTATAATATACTAATGAAGGCATATGATCCTCCCGGGATTCGAACTCGGGATACCACAGAATATAAGCATCTAATCCATTACACCACCAACACAGTTAACTACCTAGAGATCCCGCCTAAACTAAATATAACAAAGTCGCAACAAACACCACTTCATCAAAGCCAGACTTCTATTATGTCCAATCTCTCTCTCTCTCTCTCTCTCTCTATATATATATAATATATATATATATATATATATATATATAGATATATATGTATATATATACGTATATATATATATATATATAATATATATATATATATATATATATATATATATATATATATATATATATATATATTATATTTATATATATATCACATATAACATAAAAAAGGTCCCACCTCTTCCCCATTCTTAAGTAAGTCATTTTATATTTACAGAAGATATACAGTATATCCAGGTATATATTCCTTCCTACCAGATGTTGACCAGTTTAATTAAAATACGATAACATTTGTGTTCGCTATATTGTGGCTGTGGGTGACCTAGATGTGTGTGAATTTGTGTTTTATCTGTGTGTGTTCGTTGTTTTACGTTGTGTTTTGTGTTTCCCTGTTCTTGTTCTGTCTTGAGTCGGCCATCCCCTAAAAAAAAACAAAAAAAAAACAAGGAAAAGATGGAAAAAAATAAACGAAAAACATAGGAAAAGTGGGGGTTGAGCCTGAGTAAATAGATAGATGGATAGATATATATTGTGGCTATTATTAGACGATATTATACAGGTTACGTAAGGTCTGTAGGAATCAAAGGCTTAGTATAAATAGGTGTTACCCCTTCTATCCTTCTATGCTGCCTTAAGGGGGGATGGGCCGGTTTTCTGAACCACTTTCTCCCTCGTGTTTAGCCCCATTAGTTTTCAGGTGTTAAGACGTTTGCCCCATTAGTTAGTCGATTGTAAGACCTTTCGCCCCATTTCTTCGTCAATATTTAGACTATTTAGGTGTCGATTTTTTCCCTGGCGAACGATATAGTGAGCCTGTAATGTTGGAACGATATAGTGAGCCTGTAATGTTGGAACGATATAGTGAGCCTGTAATGTTGGAACGATATAGTGAGCCTGTAATGTTGGAACGATATAGTGAGCCTGTAATGTTGGAACGATATAGTGAGCCTGTAATGTTGGAACGATATAGTGAGCCTGTAATGTTGGAACGATATAGTGAGCCTGTAATGTTGGAACGATATAGTGAGCCTGTAATGTTGGAACGATATAGTGAGCCTGTAATGTTGGAACGATATAGTGAGCCTGTAATGTTGGAACGATATAGTGAGCCTGTAATGTTGGAACGATATAGTGAGCCTGTAATGTTGGAACGATATAGTGAGCCTGTAATGTTGGAACGATATAGTGAGCCTGTAATGTTGGAAAAACCGGCCTTCGGCCGATACATTTTTCTACCGAAAAATGTACAAATTAATCTAGAAGGGGGATCTAATAGATGTTTTTTTTTAATTTGATGGAGGTCTAGGGAGGAAACTAGAAAAATAATGAATAATACAGCACCTCCTACCACATCCGTACAGACCACTACAGACTGGCATTAAGTTGGATGGCTAGAGTTCATAAAATAGCCAACCTAATGGGACGAACATCTTAGGATCTCAGAACTAATGGGACTATAAGCATGAGGGAGAAGAGGGTCCACGAGGGAGAAGGGGGTCCTGAAAAAAACACCCCTCTTAATTTTTGGTATATGAGGCTAGCCATTCGTACATTCAATCCAGCAGTTTTCGATTCTAATGATATCATAATTTTGGATAATCCCTATAAAGTTTCCAAATAGTGTGTTTCATAGTGCCTCTCTAGAATAAATGGCTGGTATTTTTCAAGAGTCACGTGACCCCCTGTCATAAAAGTTGGGTCCATAATGTCATTATATTTTCATGTTTGTCAAACTTTTGAAGAGTTTTCTTTTTTTTTGGGGGAGGGGGGGGGGGCCTTAGGGAGGAGTTAAGGAAAGTAAAAAACAAAAAAATAATTATCTTACTATACCGGTACCCAATATGGGATGGAGATATATAGCTAGCTAGCTAGCTAGCTACTAGCTAGATATAGATAGATAGATAGATAGATAAATAGATAGGTAGATAGTCAGTCATAATTTTATTTCATAAAAAGACATATACATACACTTTTTACAGAGTTATTTACGTAAACTACATTAAGCTAAAAGTCCTTAGCGCATAGTTGGTTCTGTGTTCTGTACATAAACAATTCTTGATCTGATAGCATTGATATCATTTAGCAATAAATTAGTAAATCCATACTCATGTAGGATTATTTTTTCAACATCCTTTACAAGAAAAGATCTATGTAACATGTAATACATGTTCTTCTCTATAAAACTACATGGCTTTATGAGATTTCTATATACAAATCTTATTTTCATCCAGTTAACCAAATACCTAAACACCATCACTCCACATTCTCTACAAGCACTGTGGTTGCTCTCCCAGTACTTCATATTCAATATTTTCTTTATTGCCTTGTGGTATCCAATGGAAAACTGCTTAAACGGTAAATAACATTTTATATTATTAAACCAAAGTTCAGCGCCATACAAATTCAAACAGTAGCTTTGAAATAAATTTAAAAATACTTCAGTACTCGTGTTGCTAAACTTTCTTAAAAGACAATTAAACTCATTGTAAAACTTATTTTTGCATCTTATCATATCCAAGTCATTATTAAGATTACAATCAATTATAAAACCCAAATATTTGTATTCAGAAACAATATTTAATTTGTTATTGTCTAAATATATGAAAGGATTCATTTCCTGTCCATACTTATATTTAAAGATCATACATACTGATTTTGCAGAGTTAATAGATAAGTCTAGTTGTTTAATTTCATGATCCATAATATCTATCAATGTTTGCAGACCTCTAACTGAAGGAGCCAATATTACAAGATCGTCTGCATAGGCGATCACATTGCTGACTTGTAAACCTAGTCTACAGCCTACATTACTTGCAGATAATTTACTTAATAAGTCATCAATATAAATTGAAAACAACAAGGGAGATAAAACCCCACCCTGTCTCACTCCATTTTTCATAGTCCATTCAGTTGAAATTGAATCTTTAAATTTGACAACAACATGTTGGTTTCTGTAAAAGTAAAATAAAATATTAACCAAGACATTTGGTAATCCTAGTTTTAAAAGCTTATTTGCAAGTTTGAAATGATTCACCTTATCAAAAGCTTTTGTCAGGTCAATAAAACATGAACAAACATTAGATCCCTCCGTGGTGTACCTTAAAATAGTTTCCTTGAGAACTAAACATGCAGTAGAAGTAGAATACCTCTCTCTAAATCCATGCTGCCTATCATTTAAACTAACATATCTTAAAATTTTGTACTTCAAGCAGTATTCAAATACCTTCAATAATATTGGCGATAACGTAATTGATCTACAATTATCAAGTGATGTATTATCTTTATACTTATCTTTCCATAAGGGTACCATAATTCCAAAGTTCATTCTTACAGGCATACAACCATGTACAACACAAGAAGAAATCAACTTTGCAATTACTACTATCAATTCGTTTGTACAATACTTTAAATGAAAAGAATGTATATTATCTTGGCCAATACCACAATTGAGGTCAGATATTGCTGTAGATACATCATGCCTATTTACCTTACCAAATATTTCACCGTCACGTACATTTTTCACCAATTTATCTATCATGAAGTCATCATCATTCTGACATTTACAATCATCATATACATGTTTAAACTTATTGGAAAATTTCTCTACAATACATTTTGGGTCACATTCTCCATCTATTTTCATACTTACAAAAACTTTATTATTCTTTATTTGTCTAACCTCTTTCCAAAATGATTTCAAATTGTTTTTAGATAGAGATTGAGCTAACTTATTTGTTCTAATTTGAGACTCATTTTGTTTAACTTGTTTCAATACATTCCTAAAGTCCTTTCTAGACTCCTTCATTTCTTCTAACTCAACTCCTGCAAGTGGACGTCCCCTATTCTTCCAAGTTAAAAACTTACTTAGATAGATAGATAGACAGATGGACATATAGATAGATACCCCTTAAGAACTTGAGAGAAGGAAAGGAAGAGCAAAGTAGAAGAGTGAACGGTGGAGCGCTGTCGTCTTGAAGGTGAAGTATATATAGCAATGATTTGAAGGTTTATACACGAGAAAATAGAAACATATGGGGAATGGGTCTGAGTAGAGAGATAGATAGATAGATAGATAGATAGATAAATTATACACGATAATCTCAAGAAAATATAAAGCTAAATATACAGGAAGACAATCGGCTTCAAAGACACAAGCTATGCATATATTTAACGCACCACCACTCAAAGCCATGGCCACATATGCGATACATACATTGGAATATACATGATTACATCTGTCTATCTATCGGTATCTCTATCTATTTATCTATCTGTCTGTCTGTCTGCCTGTCTGTCTCTCTAGCTATCTATCTATCTATCTATCTATCCATCTCTCTCTCTCTCTCTCTCTCTCTCTCTCTCTCTCTCTCTCTCTCTCTCTCTCTCTCTCTCTCTCTCTCTCTCTCTCTCTCTCTCTCTCTCTCTCTCTCTCTCTCTCTCTCTCTCTCTCTCTCTCTCTCTCTCTCTCTCCAAAAAATGCATTGTACTATAGAGCCGAATAATCAAACTACATACCGTAATCCATATCCCACAGACAAGCCAACAGCACACCAGACTGCTACCACTACGACATGCAGCCAATCCTATATACCGCTCCCAGGGGCCAGGATAAATAAATCACTATGGCCTGCTCTATGGCGCAATTGATTTTTTGGGTATAAATAGATACTGTAGATAGATAGATAGATATATAGATGAATCGATGGATAGATGGGTGACCATAAATATAGATACCGTAGATTTTTTTTTTTTTTTTTTTTTTAAAGAGACAATGAACGGAGGAAGGAAAAACACAGATAAAACAAAAAGGTCCATGTGCCTAAAGGCATCCTCCATTCATAAAATGTTTGTAACAACTGGATTTAAACATTTGCAGATTGTAAGTTTGTGGAAAGCAATTCGAGGGAAGTGAATTCCAAAGAGTAGTAGCTCTGGGGATAAATGAATTCTGATAAGCAGAAGTTCTGCATTGTGGAGGAGAAAGTGTAAATTCATGGGCGCTCTCAGCTGCCCTAGTTCTACGCGGAAAGATGTGGAGAGGCGGCACAATTGAAGCAAGTTCCTCGGAACAATTGCTGTGAAAATATCTGTAGAATAATGCAAGGGATGCAAGATAGATAGATAGATAGATAGATAAATATATATTGTAGGACACACATAAGACAACAGAAGCCAGGACATATAGCGGGTATTGAGAGGAAACAACTGAGACAAATGATAAGTAAACTAGAGGGATACTCAGTAGAGCGCCTATCTCCACCGACGCTGGCTGGTTCTTTACCGTCAATATCAATTTTCTTCTGGATCTGGATTCCAGGATATGATCCGGATCGCCTCCTAAATTGAATCACCTTTTCCTTGGCGCATATCCTATCTGCCCATCAAATGTAGTGGCAAGCAGTTCATACGTTTGTGAGATATCTTATTTGCAGACAAACAGACAGACAAACGAAGGCGAAAACATAAACTCCGTCCAACGTCGCTGACGGAGGTAATAAATCACAATGGAAGGCTCACAAACAACGGGACTAGGACAACCAGGCAGGACAATGTAGGCCACACACAGAACAACAAAGACCAGCAGGACAAATAACCCGTGTTGAGAGGAAACAACTGGTACAACAACAACAAGAACAAGGTCAGGCACACACCACTGGTATATACCATGGAGAGGAACGGAGGGCCGGTATAAAGGCAAGGTCACACGTACGATTTTTACCTCAAATTTCGATGAGCAAATTTGATCTCGTACTATAGTCTATTCGCTATAAGTAGGCGAGAACTCATGACCTCTAACATCTGTAACTCAAAAACGACTAGAGTAATCGAGCTAATATTTCTACCATTTGGGGAGAGTCAGTCAAAGAATAGATGTGGAAATTTACAGCCCATTTGCCCTAGCCCTTTTTGAGTTACAGAGGATAGAGGTCATGATTTATCGCCTACTTACAGCGAATATACTATAGGCTTTGATATATTCTCATTGGAATCGACAACTAGAATGAACGTATATGATTTTCAGAGACTGAATTATTATACAACTTTACTGTAGAAGATGCACGACACCATGCAAAATTGGTGGAGAAAGCATTTGCGTGACACCAGTATAACACAATCAATTTGTTCCGTTAACTTTTCTCCTCAACACGGGTCGGGTAGCTTATAAACTCTTTAATTGTGTTACTTAACCCCTTGTGTGCCGGCTACGTCTCTATATATTTATTGGAGCTATTTTTAGAGGACATTGTGCAATTTAAGAAGGATCTGTGGTAATATAGTGAAAGGGGTTAAGCAAGGTAATTCGAAGCCTGTTTATAGCTGGAGGCCCTTTTGGAACTGAATATAATTTAAGCTCTTGTGTGATACCGGCTTTAAGGGAGAGAGAGAGAGAGAGAGAGAGAGAGAGAGAGAGAGAGAGAGAGAGAGAGAGAGAGAGAGAGAGAGAGAGAGAGAGAGAGAGAGAGAGAGAGAGAGAGAGAGAGAGAGAGAGAGAGAGAGAGAGGTACACTCGGTCAAAAAAGTATCTGCACCCCTACCCTGATAATCTGGTGTGTACAGCTTGGTAGTATAGGTTGTAGGTCGTCGTAGGTAGTAGGTCTTAGGTAGTAGTATATGTGGATATAGCTGTGGATATGCACCATGTATGACCTCCCAGTAGGGATGTACCGGTACCAATATTTTGGCTGATAACAATACCGATATATTTATATATTCAGTTTAGATATGATACCGATACCGATACTCCTATGCTGTAAATACACCGATACTTAGCCGATACCGATACCGATACCAATACTTCTTTCTAGAAATTTAAATTGTGAATGTAGGTAGGCTATAAAATTAGTCTCATAATCGTATATATTAAACTAGGAGGGGTACCCGGCGTTGCCCGGGTTTAAATTCTACTACCATAATCACCATCATCAATCACTACTACCACAATCATCACAATACTACTACTACCATAATCACCGGCCTCGACCTCCCTGTGCCTCATTAAACGGCGACCTCGATTTCGGCCGCTAAATGACCTCCGATTTTGGATCTGACCTCATCCGTACCCCCATTTTGGGGAGCTGCGAACAACTTTCGTTCCATACACCTTTTCGATCGGAGGCCTCCTGCTGCCCCAAACGGCCATTTTTTTCGCATTTTTTTCGCTCCCGTATACTACATAAGTTCTGCCGAAAATTGTATTAAACAAAAGTGTCTCTGATTTCCACTAAACTCGCCTAAAACCATCTCCAAAGCCTGGGCTTTCCAACGGTGCCCCACACTCCAACCTGGCACCAAAACTGTGGGAGAAATTTAGTAACAAAGGTACAAAGGTCGGGTAACTGACAGACAAACATTGACCTTTATTTATCAAGATGTTAACCTCATTGACACCCATGACATGAACTTAAGTCAGTCAATAGCCAATCCTGAAGTGACTTAAGGCACTAAACAGGGAAAGGATTGATCAACAAATTATAAAGGAGAGGAAATACAGAGCGTATATACAGTTTAAAGTATTGGCAGTATCGGCCAATATTTCACCGATACCGATACCGATACTACTAAAACAGGCCGATACCACCGATACCGATGAATCGGTACATCCCTACCTCCCAGTTTCCCCAACACACACATACCTGTAAGTTATTTATGCTGCATCATGGAGGCTGGTCCAGGGTACACACACACACACACACACACACACACACACACACACACACACACACAAACACTATACACTGTTCACAATAATATGGATGTCAGTGTATAAATGTGTACAGATGTTTGTGGATGTGTATCAGAACAGTTATTGACACACACTTACACACGCACACACTTAGACACACTCACACTTACACACAGACACACACTTACACACACACACACACAGACAGACAGACACACACACACACCCACAGGCACACAAACACAAACACACACACACACACACACACACACACACACCTATAAGTTATGTATGCTGTATCACGGACCCTGGCTCGGGGTACACACACTATACATTGTTCACAGGAATACCTCCACAATATTTACATATGATAAACTTGACCACTGGCGTGTTTCAGGCTATAAGGAAGTTGGGGCCGTAAACATCAATATATAACATAATTGCAGTAGTAATGTAGATTTTGTATGGATAGCATGTATAACGAATTTAGTTTTATGTATTCATAACTGTACTACGACCGTATTGTAGCTGGTAATTCTGCTTCTTAAAGGGTATCACTTCTTCTTCAGCACATATCCTATCTGCCCACCAAATTTCGTGAACATCAGTTCATAACATTTATGAGATACCTTGTTTGCAGACAAACAAACAGACAAACAAACGGAAGCAAAAACATAACCTCCTCCCATTTCATTGGCGGAGGTAACAATAAGATAATCACAACATCATATAATCACACAAACTAGATAAGACACCTAATCTAAAGAACAACAATAATAGCAACCTGACGAGTCTAATACACATTAAACCACGCTAAATATGCATAACAAGCTCGTAATTTCTCTGGCAGGTGAAAAAGAACATTATTTTTGCTCATCATGTTAATGGGAAGGGTGGAAGTGTTGGGAACGGCTTTAAAGAGGACAATAAAAGTAGAGATGGTTCATTTGAAGCTTCATCACATCATTATCTCAAAGAATATATATATATATATATATATATACTGTACAGTACATACCAAGTATATCTCACAAATACACGTGAAGGTACTTATAATAAAATATAAACATAGATTTATATGATACCGGTACATACATATACACACACATACATAATACATACATGCATACATACACATCACATAATTCTCACAAGGAGGTCGTCGAGTTTTCCCCTGACACACTTTGCATTATTATATTAACCCTCTGAGGATTGATGACACACTTATTTCTGCTTCTGGTTAGCATTAGACGAATATATTCAGATTAGGAAGGGTATGTGGAAGTCAGAGGGTTAATTGAAATCGTGTTTACCCATTCAATCCCCACAGGCGTTCTACAGTGGATAGAAAATTGGCTTACTGAAAGGAAACAAAGAGTAGTTATTAATGGGAAAGCATCAACGTGGACCAATGTAACTAGTGGTGTACCTCAAGGATCAGTGCCTGGGGCCAGTCCTTTTCCTAATTTACATTAACGACATAGATGAGGGTCTCAACGGTACAATCTCAAAGTTTGCAGATGACACAAAAATCGCAAATACCGCACTGACAAATGAATATGTTGAAGATATGCAAAACAATCTAAACAAGCTTTCAAAATGGGCTAAAATCTGGCAAATGTGCTTCAATGAAGATAAGTGTAAAGTACTTCATATCGGATACCGCAATGAAAAAGCAGACTACTCGATGAATGGCACCCAGCTAAAGAGTGTAGACAGAGAAACCGATTTAGGAGTAACAATATCCAGTAACTTAAAACCAAGTCAACATTGTGCTGAAGTTGTTAAGAAGGCAAACAAAATTATAGGTTGCATAGGTATATCATTTGAACATGAATCAAAAGACATTATCCTCACCCTTTACAATTCATCAGTCCGCCCATTTTTGGCATACTGCGTTCAGTTCTGGTGCCCTTACTATCAAAAAGATATAGACAAATTGGAACGAGTTCAACGTAGAGTTACCAAGATGATACCCTGTCTTCCGAACAAATCATACGAGGAAAGTCTTAAAGAACTAAATTTATATCCATTAACCAAGCGCAGATTGAGAGGTGACCTTATTCAAGTTTTCAAGATCATTAAAGGCATCGACAACATGAACTGTAGTAAGTATTTTACGTTTGACCGATCAAACTACACGCGGGGAAATGGCTGCAAAATCATCGGTAAATCAATTAACTCTAACGAATCCAAGAATTTCTTCTTCAATCGAGTCGTCAACTTGTGGAATGGACTTCCCCGAGATGTCATAGATGTCCTTCAAAGTTCGCCTAGACAAGCACCTTGCCCTGAACCCAAGGTTGACTGCATTTGTAATTGAATAAATAATGTCTTTAGTAGTGTTTGTTCAATAACCTAATAGCTCTTAATATAATTTCCCTTGCCATGGACTAAGCCCCAGGGCAGCACTTCCTTCTCATATCTTTCCCACATTCTCTCCGAAATACTGTTGCAACACTTGGAGCAGCAGTGTTTTGGAGGGCAAGTAACCTGGTTCGAGGGGTCGCATAACCTGTTGTTGCTTGTTTTACTGTGTACTCCTTTGTGCATTTCGTTCCTAAGCTGTATATAATCGTCTAATGATAGCCAAAATAAACTGCTAAAACACGCCATATTATCAAGGGGTTAATAGGTCATGATTTGTAAAGAAAATGTGAATATTAAAGTGAAGGTCGTGATTATAATCGTAAAAACACAAGCAGAAAGGGTTAATTATAATGAGGTTGGGGTTGAAATCATTCATGATAGTATTTATAGCCACGATTATACTGATGGCTAAGAGTATTAAGGTGAGGGGGGAAGAAATCAGGCTAATATTATAGATTCAAATATAGGTTATATAGTGCTAATTATACTGATGCTGGGGAGGAAATTATCAGGGTAATAATATAGGTACGAATATAGACAGTGATAATTATACAGATGAAGAGTGAAAATGATCAGGGTAATATAATAGGCACGAATATAGAGAGTGCTAATAATAAAGAGGCTGGAGTGGAAATTATCAAGGTATTATTATATATTAAAATATATATAGTGCTAATTATACGTATGCTGGGGAGGAAACTATCATAGGCACGAATATAGTTAGTGCTAATTATTCTGATGCTGGGGGGGAAATGATCAGGGTAATATAGATTCAATTATACTGTATATAGTGCTAATTATTCTGATGATGGGGAGGAAATTATCAGGGCAAGAATATAGGTACGAATATAGACAGTGCTATTAATAAAGATGATAGGGAGGAAACTATCAGGGAAATATCATAGGTACGAATATATATAGTGCTAATAATACAGATGAAGAGTGGAAACAATCAGAATAATATCATAGCTTCATAAAAAGAGAGTGCTAATAATACAGAGCTCTGCGTAGTAATGATGCTAATAATTATAATAAGTACCACTGTAGACTGCGGTAATAATATGGAACCTGTGTATAATAATGATGATGAAGGCTATGAAGGGGTATATATTAATATATCGTTTATAACAGTACGTGTAGTGTATATTGTGATGTTCCTGGACTCATGTTAATTGTCCTCATTAGCATAAGCCGTGAGGATTTCTGGGAATAATTCTTGTTGCAAATGTTAATGAACTGCGCACGGTTCAACATATTTTACAGTATATATATATATATATATATATATATATATATATATATATATATATATATATATATATATATATAGAGAGAGAGAGAGAGAGAGACCCCCCCCCCAAGACCCCCTTCGAGAAAATATGTGCATATTTCGATAGAAAAATGCCTTGGCCAAAGGCCGATTTCTTTTCAATCGACACCTAAATAGAATGATAGGTCCTAAAATTGACAAACACATCGGGCGAAAGGTCTTCAAATTGCTAATATAATGGGCGAACGTCTTAATATCTCAAAACTAATAGGGCTTAACCTGAGGGAGGAGGGGGGTCCAGGAAAAACATCCCCTTAATAAAGTAAATACCCCCTTAAACTCATAAAGCTATACCCCACCCCAGACTTGAGAAGAGCACCCCGTATTTAATAAGTGATCTGCATATTATGTATTATTCAAGGGGAGTGGTGAAGAAATTGCCTGGAAAATGTTATGAGAGCGGCCAAGTCCGTCTTACAAGGGCTAGACGGGGTAAAATATTCAGGGAGAGAGCGAGTGTGTATATGAGTGAGTGTGTATATGAGTGAGTGTGTAACTGTGTGTGTACAGTATGTGTGTGTGCGTGCGTATGTATGTAATAATAATAATAAAATAATAACAAATAAACGGTTTATTGATAATTGAAGCAGTTGGCTGAAATTGTACAGAGGAACAGTTTGTAGCTTAACTCTGACTTATATTTACTTATAGTAAGGACCAAAATAAGAGATTGCACATGAGCTATTTGATCATTTAAATATGTACTAGGTTTGCAGATCATTTTCGAGTCCGGATAATATTTGTACATTTTATCAGGGTTCTCTAAATGAATGCGAGTTGATTTACTGACTGTTTACTGTTTATTTAGGATAAAGCTGACATATATCGGGTATTTTTTTCTAGTCGGTTGCTGTGCTATGTTCACTGTTCACTTGATATATGGTAGTTTTGTAGGGTAAATCAAACTGATGAGGTATCGTTTTCAAGATTGTGTGAGGTACTGTACTATAGAAAGCCCGTGTTTACACGAGTGCGTTTCCCGGCAGCTTTCAGGAGCAAGTTTTATTTATTCAATTATTCATTATATATATACCGGTATATATATGTACATATATATATATATATATATATATATATATATATATATATATATATATACCGGTATATATATATATATATATATATATATATATATATATATATATATATATATATATACTTACTGTATATGTATAGTATATATGGGGGGTATTTATCAAATATACCTGTATTTCTTTTTTCTTGGCCAGTGGAATGTATTTTCGACGGATTTTTTAACTATTATTTCCGGTATTTCCTATTTCCCTCCCCTCCCCTCTCCCCTCCCCTCCCCCCTTTGCCTTTTGACAGCCGCGTGATCCCGTCCAATCCTCCCCCTCACACCCGTCTCGTTCACAAAGTTATCTACAGGGGGAGTTTTGATACCTGGGTTTAAATGCCGCCATGGTGTATACAAATTATCTTCTTAAGGGGAGTCACCGGTTTTTTGTTATCTTTCTCTCCGTTTTTCTTTTTCCCTGGCTTGTATCCATTTTGCCCCATTCAGCTAACTGTTTTAAGACGTTTATCTCCATCCAGGTGTCGATGTCATCCTGGCGAGCGATAGCGAGCCAGCATTGTATGGAGAAATCCGACTTCGCCGGAGAAATTTTTCTATCGAAAAATGTACAAATTAGCTTGCTGTCAAAACAAAAATATATATATGCTGACTGGCTACCTCTCGCCAGGAAAATATAGACACCTGAATGGGGGTAAACGTCTTAAAACAGTAGGCTGAATGGGGCCGAATGGATATAAGCCAAAGAGAGAGAGAGAAAGAGACAACAAAGCGAGGTGGGCCCCCTTAACCCCTTCAGCACCATGACGCCTTTTTACTTTGGATTCTGGCTAAAATAAGACGATTTTGAGGTGAATAATATAATCTGGTAACCGGGTTGACAGCAGTAAAGTCAAAGTAATCAGAAATAATGAAAGTTAATTGTGGTAAGGATTGTTACACCTTTCATTATTAAAATGAAAAGAAGTCCGTCATCGATCCTCAGAGGGTTAATCACCATAATTTACCTATACTATAACAGCGGGGAATATTTGGCGAGGTAAGACTATGTGCTACCAGGAATTGCTCGAGATAATATTTACTCCTTTTGGTTTAACTGCCTTGACGGTGTAATGGTTAGAGTGCTTGAAATCTGTGTGTGGTTACCTAGGTTCGAATCCTGGTGGATCACATGCTTTCATTAATTTCGTTGGGAGTCGTTTGGTGTTGGAGTGAAATTTATATAATATATTATCACTTATATCTTTATTTAAACAATACCTTCTAATGTGATCCAGGAAACAATTATTTTTAAACATCATCCATATTCTAATGGCTAAGGTTGACTTGCACAAACACTTTTAACCCCTTCTATCCCGGCGACGTTTAAAATTTTAAAATTTAATTCTAGCTACATTCAAACAATTTTGTGCAGTTTAAGAAGGATCTGTGGTATTTCAAAATGAATAAATGAGATAGTTCGAAGCCTGTTAATTGCTGGAAACCCTTTTAAAACTAAATCAAATCGTCTAATAGTAGCCAGAATAAAGTAAAAAGGACATCACCTGGTACTGAGAGGGTTAAAGGAGGATTATATCAATGTAGCAGCTATTAAATAAAACTAAATGAATAAATACAAAACCGTTGTACTAGATGATAAGTAATATACAATAACATACAAATAAGCAACTAGACTTATTTGGGTGGCACGGGGTTTAGGTTTTCAGTAACACATTTTAGGCAGTATCAAAGGTCTATATATTTCTGAAGGACACAGTACTCTACAACGTATAACAAAATTAATAATACAAAAATAAATAAAATAATATATAAAAAATAAAATACAAATAAATAAATAAATAAATAAATAGATAAATAATAAAAATCAAAACGCAGAAACACAAAATCCCTAAGATAAAAACAACGAACACAAAACTACACATAGAAGGTGCGATAGGGTGTTACAGTAGGGTAGCTTAGGTGAGTCTCCCTCTAGATGCCCGTCACATTTTCCATCTCGCTTGACTCGCCACAACAGACCCCTTCAGTCCTGTACAGAGAATGGCACATGACATACCTGACTGACAGAGAGAGAGAGAGAGAGTGAGTGAGAGAAAGTGTTTGTGAGTGAGTGAGTGTGTGTGTGAGAGAGAGGGAGAGAGTATGTGAGTGTGAGAGTGAGTGAGAGTAGTGTATGTGTGGGTGTGTACTGTATGTATCGTATGAGAGCGTGTATAAGTGTGACTGAGAGAGACAGACTGCTTAAGTATGTATGTAAATGAGTATAAATGCATGTGTGTGTTGCCATATATACAAAACAGCCTTTACTAGCCGGGTTAAGGGGACAGTGGATTTTTGTTTGGTCTATTAATTCATTTAGTCATATATTTGTTTTTAGTTTCCTCCCTAGACCTCCATCAAGCTTAGAAAAACACCTCCTATATCCCCCTTCAGGATAGATTTGTACATTTTTCGATAGAAAAATGGCCCGGCCAAAGGCTGATTTCTCCTAAAATTACAGGCTCGCTATCGCTTGCCAGGAAAAAATCGACACCTAAGTGGCACGAAGGGTCCTAATATTGACAAAGAAATGGGGTGAAAGGTCATAAAATCCCCAAACTAATGGAACCAACGTCTTAAAATCTCAAAACTAGTGGGGCTAAACATTAGGGAGAAGGGGGTCCAGAAAAACGGTCTTACTCCCCTTAAAACATTCCTACATAGGGAGGCAGACAACGGGGTATAAACGCAAAACTCACACCAACGAGACAATTTCTTTTCACGGCCCACCAGACAAAACAAAAGGGCGAGGATAAAGTGTTGTTCTTGTGACGCTCATGTGTGTGTGTGGGGGGGGGGGGGGGGGGATGTCTGTGTGTGTGTGTGTGTGTGTGTGTGTTTATCTCTGGTTTATATCGATGTTTACGGCTCCGACTTCCTTATAGCCTGAAACACGCAAGTAGTCAATGTTCACAAGCCAAGATGCATGACGACAAAGACAGTGGCAGAAGTGGCAAGCATGTAAACACATACCAGAAGAAAATATACGACGATTAAAACAACGTATACATAGTCTACAACATGATCAACGACAAATATAACAACATGCACAAAAACGACCAACAATAACAACAGGAAAAACAACAATATCAACAGGAACAACAACTGCCAACAATACCAACAGGAACAACAACTGTCAACAATAACAAGAACAACAACTGCCAACAAGAACAACAGGCTCAACAACAACAATAACAGGAACAACAACAACAACCATCATTGCAACACTTTCATCATCGGGATGACCATAACACCTATTCATCCTTGCGATCCAGGTCATACTGTTCCACTCTAACACTCATGTACTATTACGGTATTACTCGTACTCATTCTCTCTCTCTCTCGTACACAATCTCACACACATACACTCTCTCACACAGACACAAGCACACACACTCACACACACACACACTCATACACAAAGTCTCACACATATACACTCTCACACCCTCTCTCTCTCTCTGTCTCTCTTTCTATCTATATATATATATATATATATCTATCAGTCACTCTCACTTTCACACTCACACACTGTCTCTCTTATGACACCCCAATCCCCAATACCCCCCTGGTTTATAACACTCTGACACCACTGGAGGGCCGCATATCTTTTGATCTGGCCCGACTAAAGCTGAATGGTGGTGGTGGAGGGTGGTGGTGGTGGGGCTAGTGTTTTGTTCTGTATGGTGGTGGTGGTGGTGGGGCTAGTGTTTTGTTCTGTATGGTGGTGGTGGTGGTGGTGGTGGTGGTGGGGCTAGTGTTTTGTTCTGTATGGTGGTGCTGGTGTCTGGCTACTAATGGAATTACTGAGGCTGTCAATATCAGAACTGTAGGTCAGAGATGCTGCTGGTTGTATTGGGGTTATCACAACATTAAATATACAGGTTTTTGTTTTTATTTTAAGCTCAAACACACACATACACACACACACACACACACACATTCACACTGATATACCCCCCCCCCCTTTCCTTCCACCTCCACTGTGTCCCCCTACAAACATTACACACCCTTGCAACTGATTTACTGTATAACCGACAACAGAAGTAGGATTAGCGAGTAAATACTTATGCTTTCAAACATTCCTTAGTGAGAGCTTACAACAATATTCCCAAAGTTTGGATCAGTTAATTTCACCCAAGCTACTTTTGATTTATTTATATATATATATATTTTTTTTTAAACAGAACGATTACAGTAGATTATCCTAAGCCAACCCGATTAACAGTCTCACCTAATTTAACCTACCATTATATTTTGGTCTGGTGAAGTATGGTGGGGTTAGGTTTGTCGGGGTAGGCTAGGTTTAATTTAACTAGATAATCCTACAACAGCAAAGTAGTGCAAGTGTTAAAGCCTTTTATTTGGCAATAGACGAACAGGCCTTCATTGAGAATTGTTTGGGGGTAAATACACTTGCTAAGCTCGTGCTTCGGTCGTCAGTTGCAAGGGCGTGTGTGCGTGTGTGTGTGTGTGTGTGTGTGTGTGTGTGTGTGTGTGTGTGTGTGTGTGTGTGTGTGTGTGTGTGTGTGTGGTATTTATGTTTGTGTTATAAATATTTACACCTTTCATCTTACGCGAAGCTAGTACATCATGGTCTTAAAGAAGGGGTTATATTAACTTAGGATAATACGCATAATTGATACCATGGACATTTTTCATACTGGCTGGAATAACCTTCATTATACCCATATTTCTTGTACACCAATCTACACGTAAATGGTGACCTGCTTATTGACCACTTCCATGTTTCAGGCTATGAGGAAGTTAGAGCTGTAGATATCACTATTAACCCATTCAGTACCAGGGACGTCTTTTTTATCATATTCTGGCAACTATTAGACGATTTCATTCAGCTTAGGAAGGACTTCTAGCTCTCCACCAACCCTTTTAACTACCACAGAGCCTTCCTAAGCTGCATAATATCGTCAAAATATAGCTAGAACAAAATATAGCACACGGTGTTGGTACTCAAAGGGATACACAGAAATATGCAATAACAATGAAGGTTTCTGATGGATAAAAAGTATATATATATATATATATATATATATATATATATATATATATATATATATATATATATATATATATATATATATATATATATATATATATACTACGCCCATATTTTAGCTGGTATTTCTACTAGCTATCGATGTCTACTGCTTCAACATCTTAAGGGGAAATGGGTCGTTTTTCTGGTCCCCTTTCTCCCTCTTTGCCTACCATTGTGGGATAATGCATTCATAATTCGTTTAAGGGAAGATGGGATCGTTTTTCTGGTCCCTCTTCTTCCTCATGTTTAGCCCCATTAGTTTTCAGATTTTAAGACGTTCGGGTCATTAGTTTGGCGATTTCAAGATCTTTTGCCCCATTTCTTTGTCAATATTAAGACTGTTCGTGTCATTTAGGTGTCGATGTTTTCCTGGCGAGCGATAGCGAGACTGTAATTTAAGAGGCACCGGCCTTCGGTCGGGAAATCTTTCTATAACAAAAAGTACAAATTTATCTTGAAGGAGGGTCTTGGGCGGATATTTTTTAAGCTTGATGGAGGTCTAGGGAGGGAACAAAACAAATATATAAAGATACATAAATGAGCTAATAATTACGCCAATCCCCCCTTAATTAATGTTTGAAGAGAATGCATCTAATTAAAATGTTCTGGCTATTGTTAGACGATTTTAGAATGGTAAGCGGAAGTAAGAGGGTTAATTGAAATAGTCTTTACCCCTTCGATGCCCATAGCTCCTTCCTAACTTGCATACAATCGCTTAACTCCTACTGTACCGGCGACGTCTTTTTAATAATATTACAGCAATATTTAGACGATTTTGCGCAGCTTGAGAAGAATCTGTGGTAGTAAAAAGGGTTAAGTGAGATAGTTCGAAGCCTCTTAATTGTTCGAGGCCCTTTTTAAACCGAATATAATTGCCATATAGTAGCCAGAATAATGTTAAAAGTACGGCGCCGGTACAGAAGGGGTTAATGATTGCCAAAATAAATGGTCAAAATGCGTCATAATCCTCAAGGGGTTAACCAGAGTAATAATAAACAGGCGTTGTAAATCGTTTTTGAATACATGTATAACCTTAATAACTGTGTAATTACATTTGACAGCGCAATATAAATGTAAACATATATTGTTACACAAACGTATACCGTATATCACATGAACTATTTGAACATTGCAACTGAAATTATCTAACATTCATCCTTACAAAATTACAAACACATATCGGTAACAAAACTAGTGCTCATAAAATATGTGTCATAACCATTCTTGCGTAATAATCCGAACATTTTTCTCAGGCTTTTGAAACACAGTTATGATTCTGTGTAAACATTTTGTTCAGTAAAGAAACCGGTACCAAACTAGTGAAGCTTTCCATAGTGTAATAAAGTTAATATATTAATTACGTATACCGGTACCCACTTTGATACATTAAGGGGGGATGGCTGGTTTTATGGTCTATTAATTTATTTATGTATTCATGTTTTAGTTTCCTCGCTAGACCTTCAACAAGCTTAAGAAAACACCCCTTAGACCCTCCCGTCAAGATAACTTTGTGCATTTTTCGGTAGAAACATTTCCCGGCCGAAGGCCGGTTCCTCTTTAAATTAAAAGCTCGCTATCGCTCGTCAGGAAAAAATCGACACCTAAATGGCACGACAGGTCCTAATAGTGACATAGAAAGGTGGGTGAAAGGTCTTAAGATCGCCAAACTAATGGAAAAAAGTCATACAATTTCAAAACTAATGGGGTTAAACATGAGGGAGAAGGGAGTCGATAAAAATCAACCAATCCCCTTTAATGTGTCCTGTTACAGCCACACATATATAACAGTGCATTATACACTGTTGTGCTTTCATAACATAACAATGGTCAGCCTGCTTTCACAACAATATCCGGGAGCTTTAGGGCGTTTTGAAGCATGTTTTATTGTATAATTACTGTTATTTCTATTATTATTATTTTTATTATTAGTATAATTATTATTATTATTATTATTATTGTAATTATTAATAACAATATTATATACTTATTTAATTATTATTATATTTTTACCCGCTATACCGCCGTCAATCTAGAAGAAACGCCTCTTCAGAACATCCTTAAAGATAAATACCCACATCCACCTAAATCACCTTTCAAACAAAATCTGTAAATTTTTCAGTAGATAAAAGTCCCGGCCAAAGGCCGATATTCCGTAATTTGCAGGCTCGCCATCGCTCGCTAGGAAGTATAGTCGACATATGAATGGGCCAAAACCTCTTATGATCGGCAAATTGATGGGACGAAACGCCATAAAATCGCCACTTTAATAAGCAAAACAGTGGATTGGTGTATATAAAGACCCCCCTTGGAATAAATACAGGTGAACTGCTATATGCCTCCCTAATACACCAAAGGTTGGCTGGGTATCAACACAATATCCGGCCGCTTTATGGCATTACAACCAATACAAAATATTTGCCAATATTGAGCATCAAATATTCTGTAGTAAAACACAAACACACACGCACGCGCGTGCTTCCTAAATATTATATGCCTTACAATATATATACATATACCGCTATATATATATATATATATATATATATATATATATATATATATATATATATATATATATATATATATATATATATATATTGCAGTTTATATTTAACTAACGTTTTCATATCTCTACAATAAACTGTATGATTGAGTAACCTTTATTTATGTATTGGCTCATGTAATCGAACGTATTCCATATATTTTGTCAACTAACAATAGATTTGACATAGATTAGGACACCAAGGGATGTTATTTATCTTTGGAGGTAAAAATTAAGCCAGGTATTTCATTTATTGTGATGGTGGGTAATTACTTTGTTCTACACCACGTAACAGCAGACGATATTACCTAGCTTACAAAAGACGTCGCTCATTTCATGGATGTGTGCAGAATTCTTGACGTATATTATAGTCTACTCGCTGTAAGTAGGCGAGAAATCATGACTTCTATCCTCTGTAGCTCAAAAAGGGCTGGAGCGAATCGGCTGCAAATTTCCACATCAATTCCTTAAATGACTCTTCCCAAATGGTAGAAATATTAGCTCGATTACTCTACTTGTGTTTGAGTTGCAGAGGTTAGAGGTCATGGTTTTTCGCCTACTTACAGCGAATAGACTATAGTATCTTGTTTACTAATTTCTCGATATGGGAGCCTTTAAATAATCAAAACATAACGTGAACTGGATGTGGGTCAGTGGTGTGTTGAGAGAGAGAGAGAGAGAGAGAGAGAGAGAGAGAGAGAGAGAGAGAGAGAGAGAGAGAGAGAGAGAGAGAGAGAGAGAGAGAGATTAAAGTCAGTAACGATATGGTATTAAAGAGAGGGAGAAAATAGAGAGTGAGAGAGTGTTGTTATTATAGAAGGCAGGGGAACTGTTCGTTAGCTGTTAAAGTGGGTAGCTTCACAACTCACTCTCTCTCTCTCTCTCTCTCTCTCTCTCTCTCTCTCTTTAATACCATGACACACTATACTGACTTTAATCTCTTTCGTACTATCACTCACTCTCACTCACTCTCTCTCTCTCTCTCTCGTAGACTGAGCTATTAGGACCGGTTGAGAGCTCTTGATCTCTTTCCTTTGGAGACACGCAAACTACGAGGTCAGCTCATTTAGAAGTATTTAAAATACTTAGTGGGTTCGACAATGTGGATTATAGCAAATTGTTCAGCCTCAATATGAATACAACACGCAACCATGGCTGTAAATTATCATTAAAAAGGTTCAGCACTAGTAGGCCTACTTGTGGAAACTTTTTCAAATAATTATATAATCTGTTCTACCTGGAACAAACTTCCCTCAAAAGTTGAAAACAGTTCTTCAGTATAGCAGTTCAAGAAGAGAGTAGATAATATGTTGCACACTCTGCAATGAGTGTAGTGCACTAAACAGTCTCTCTCCTTCCATTTTGAGTATCTCCTCGGAATGGACCGCAAGGTCTGTGAGATACTAAATATTCCTTGTAACTCCTTGTAAGTCGCTATCTCTCTCTCTCTCTCTCTCTCTCACACACACACACACACACTCTTTCTCGTTGAAACAAATGAGAGCTGTCATTACAAAAGGGGAACTATTCTCTGGATGTTAAAGTGGCAAGCTTGATATCTCTCTCTCTCGCTGCTGTTAATATTAACTCAATTTACATATACCGGTACAGGTGCATATTGTACTTTCCATCTTTCAATTAAATGTCATGAACAGTTAATTATTACTTTACACACACACACACACACACTGACTCACTCACACAAACACACACACTTTCACTTACACAAACTCTCACTGTCACTCTCTCTAATACTTGCTCACACTCACCCTCAGTCTCTCTCTCTCTCTCACACACACACACACACAACACACACCCACACTCACTCACTCTCTCTCTCTCCCACTCGACCTATTAAATGCCATAACTGGATTTATGACCACTGGAGGAGATTTATTGGATCAGAATAGCTGGCGTCTCCTCCAAATATATTAGACATTCCGCGCCCTGGCAAAAGTGGGCCGTATAATATTACCCTCCTGCAGTTGGAAAGAGAGGCGAGGAAATGGAGAAAAGAAACTAGAACAAATATAAGAACATAAGAAAAATGAAAATCTGCAAAAGGCCGACCTTTTCTTATATTGTATAGTAGCCTATGTATCTCATATTACAAAGGAGTACAAAGGAAATCAAGCAACAACAGATCTAGTGACCCTTCTAGGCTGCTTGTCTTCCAAAACACTGAGGATTAAGTGTTCAATCAGTGGTTTAGAGTGGGTAAGGGAACATTGGAAAGGGAACTACTGCCCTGCCACTAACGTGGCAGGACTAGGAAGTTAGTAGGGGACATATGGGTTAGTAACTGAGGGGAGGATAAAATAAAGTTATTCATTTACAAACGCAGTCAGTCGCGGGTTTGATGCGAGATATTTGTCTAGCCGGAATTTAAATGAATCAACGGTGCTGCAGTCTATAACATCTCGGGGAAGCCCATTCCACAAGTTGACAACTCGATTGAAGAAGAAATTCTTAGATTCGTGTGAGTTAAAAGATTTACCAATAATTTTGCAACCGTTTCCCCGCGTGTAATTAGATTGGTCGATAGTGAAGTACTTACTACAGTTCATATTGTCGATGCCTTTGATGATTTTGAACACTTGAATTAAGTCACCTCTTAATCTGCGCTGGGTTAAAGGAAATAGATTTAATTCTCTAAGACGCTCTTCGTATGGTTTGTTCTTTAGGCTAGGTATCATTTTGGTAACTCTGCGTTGAACTCGTTCTAGCTTGTTTATGTCTTTTTGGTAATAAGGGCACCAGCATTGAACGCAGTATTCCAGAAGAGGGCGGACTAAGGAATTGTAAAGGGTTAGGATTACGTCTTTGGATTTATGCTCAAATGATCTGCCTATAAAGCCAATTATTTTGTTTGCCTTCTTAACAACTTCTGAACATTGTTGACTCGGTTTTAGGTTACTCGATATTGTTACTCCCAGATCGGTTTCTCTGTTTACATTCTTAAGCTGAGTGCCATTCATCGAATAGTTTGCTTTCTCATTTAGGTATCCGATATGTAGTACTTTACATTTATCCGCATTGAAACTCATTTGCCAAATTTGGGCCCAATGTGACAATTTATCTAGATTGTGTTGCATATCGTCAACGTGATCTTTTGAGAGTACGCTACTTGCAATTTTTGTATCGTCAGCAAATTTTGAGATTGTACAGGTGAGACCCTCATCTATGTCGTTGATGTAAATTAGAAAGAGATTTGGTCCTAGTACCGATCCCTGGGGTACCCCGCTACTTACATTGGTCCATTTAGATGCCTTACCGTTTATGACTACTCTTTGCTTTCTGTCGCTGAGCCAAATTTCTATCCATTTCAACACACCGTCTTGTATTCCATGCGCTTTTAGTTTTAGCAGTAAACGTTTGTGGGGAACTTTGTCAAAGGCCTTTTGAAAATCAAGGTATATAATATCTACAGCTTTACTCTCATCGTAGAGGTTGAGGATATCGTGGAAGAAGTCTAAGAGGTTTGTTAAACAGGAACGTTTTTTACGAAAGCCGTGTTGAGTATCTTTAAGTATGTTATTTTCCTCTAAGTGATTTACGAGTCTGTCTCTTATGACCGTTTCTAGCATTTTACATACAACTGAGGTTAAGCTAATTGGACGATAGTTACTGGGTAGGGATTTGCTGCCTTTTTTAATATCGGTGTTACGTTGGCTATCTTCCACTGATCAGGCATAGTTCCAGACTGGAAGGATTTGTTGAATAGTAATGTCAGTGGTTTGGAGAGCTCATCCTTAGCTTCCTTTAGAACTCTAGGCGAGATTGTATCAGGTCCAGGCGTTTTATTTACCTTGAGTTTATCTAAACAATTCAATACTTCTCTCTCTGTAACGGTGATATTGCTTAGAACATCTGAATTATCAATCTGAATCGGCGATGGTGTAGGGATTTCACTGAGGTCTTCTGTTGTAAAAACTGATGCAAAGAAGGTATTGAGGGCATTACTCATTTGTACTTCGTCTTTGGTGTATTCTCCATTTTCATCGACTAACGGTCCAACAGTTGAAGTAACTACTTTTTTCTTTCTGATATAACTATAGAATTCTTTCGGGTTTGTTTTACTTTGATTCGCAATATGTAACTCTAGGGTCTTTTTACTTTGCTTAATTAACTTTTTGGCTTTGCGTCGTAGCTCTACAAATTTCACCCGTTCTTCGTCATTTTGTGAGGATTTTAATCTATCATTAGCAAATTTTTTAGCAAGCAGGCAGTTTGAAATATCTTTATTCCACCATTTGGGCTTATTATTATGGCCTGGACGCCGCATTTTCGATGGTATGCAGTCTTGCACTGCTTTTAGGTAAGTGGTTTCGAATAACTTCCAAGATGTATTTATGTCGTTATTGTTAATTAAAAAGCTCCAGTCAGTTTCTTTAAACATAGCTCTAAGTTTATGAAAGTTTGCTTTCTTGAAATTAGGGACTTTTTCGATGCTACTATTTGGTTCGTTACTAGTAAAGTTTAAAGTGAAAGTTATCGTACGATGGTCGCTGTTACTGAATTCATCACCAACATTCAAATTCTCTATTAATTCTTCTTTTGTTGCAAGTACAATGTCAAGAACGTTATTACCACGGGTCGGTGTTCGAACAAATTGATAAAGCGAACTCTCTTGCAAGTTCGTATACAAGTCATGTCCGGAGTGTGAAGTAAGAGTATCGCCCCACTTGGTCACAGGTAAATTAAAGTCGCCAAAAAATACGGTATCTTGTGAGTTACTTACATCTGCAATTTGTTCATAAATTTCTCGGTCAGTTTGCATTGATTGAGCTGGAGGTCTGTATATTAATGCAAGTATTATTTTTGTACCTTTATTATTCTTTATTAGCACAAAAAACGAGTATTATGTACAAAAGATATCATACAATACATTATTATAGCCCAGAAGCTTTCGAACTAGGTTTTTAGGGTTAAAAGATTCGAACTAGTGTAATATTTGTTATGCTAAGAAATGTACATTTATGCACACTCATATATGCATATATACACACATTTGTATAGCTGGTAACTTCACACACATTATTAGAAAAACGCATTAATATGTTCGTACATACATTCATTCAGCCATAATACGTATTTTTAAATGGTGTTCCCTCTTTCATATTTCCCGAGTAGCAATATCAGTTGATTGTGATTGAGTTTTTTTTTTTCGTTGGTCACTATGCGCTAAAACACAATATCAGGAGATAGACTGAATGGGGCCGAATGGATACATGCCAGAGAAAGAGAGAAAAGGAGAGAAAAAAAGCAGCTCACCCCCATTAAAAACCACTCCCCCACAGAGCCATAGCCTAATCGGATGAAAACACGGGCCACGCGACAGGTACACTCACGTAATCACATCAACTCCGCGGACATTTCGCGCCGTGAATGCATTTGGCCAACGAACACAGGTGGCTGGCTGGTGGGCAGGTCGGTCTATCTATCTATCTATCTATCTATATACTCAGGCCCAATCCCTCTTTTTTCCTAATTTTGTTTGTTTTTTGTTTTTTGTTTTGTTTTTTGCAGGTCGGTGCTTCCAGGAAATGCGTGTTGCTCTCTGCTTGTACAGTTGCACCAAGTAGTTCCCTTACCAACATCATATAAAACATTCATCAGGCAAATCTAGTACAGTAACACAAATTACTGCTAGAGCTATTGCCTAGTATTAAGTAAAACCCCGTGCTTAACATTAATCATCAATTACAAACCCCAATGTACTTGAATAAACTAATGAAAGCATAATGGTCCTCCCGGGATTCGAACTCGGGACACCACACCCAGAACATAAGCATCTAAACCATTACACCACCAACACAGTTAAAGGTTAAGTACACGATCACGATTAATATCCATTTTCGAATTTTGGATATCAATCTAATCATGTACTCGACCCAATTGCATTATGGAAAGCGTAATGTTTTAGTGAGTGGAAAGAACAATGAATGGGGCCAAGATCACTAAGGATCGGCCTCGCTAGACATTAGTTCCTGAACCTATAGAATTATGTAACACCCCGTTCTTAACATTAATTATCAATCATAAACCCCGATGCACTTGAATAAACTAATGAAAGCATATGGTCCTCCCGGGTGCTTTGGTTTCTATGTCTATAATATTATGCTCAACAATATAGAAGAGGAGATAAGGCAATGAAACATGGAATATGGTGAACAAATATATCATGAGACAACATTACCAATACTGTGAAGACTATTGGCTCTCATGAGAACGCCGTTTTCCTCCTTGGTGTTTGAACAGGTCAACGTTTATGACTAGGAGGTATTTCTACACAGTATTTGCAATATTTTAAAATCTAGATACTATTTCTTGGTTAGTCACTGATATAACATGCAAACTGTGGAGGAGATTGCATGAATTAAATGGGAAGTGGTAGCATTGACCATCTTGTAGTATTATGCCATTATCTCCAAAACGTTTCCACGGAATACAACAATCGTCCCTTGAATTTGGCTCTCTGTCACTCCTTTGGCTTTGGGGGAGACATTCGTTACAGGCCGCCTGCCTTTTGTCTCCTTCATACACATAGGAAAAAAGTTAATAAGTAACTTGCCAATTATTTAAGCTTGGCATGTTCCCCTCCACATGAAACAATCTATGAAAGAGACATATAACATAACAAACATCAATAAGAGAGTTTTAACCCGTTCTGTACCGGCGACGTCTTATTATATTTATTCTACCTATATCTAAATGATTTTGTGCAGTTTAAGAAGAACCTGTGGTAGTAAAATGGGTTAATTGAGATAGTCTGTAATCGTTTAACGGTTAGACATCCTTCCTAAGCTGAATAAAACCGTCTAACATTGCCAGACTATACCGATAAGGATGTCACCGGTACTGAATGGGTTAATAACTATAGTCGGTTTTATTTCAGCTGAGAATAAATTGCCATGTCACCATCTTCATTACTCTGCGATTATGAAGATTTTGTAGTGAAATTTGTTGTTAATTATGAAAACTTGGCCTTAATACGGCGTAGATATAAGTTAGTCTCGTATTTTGCCATTAAGTATCGGGAAATTCGTTGCTAAGGAATTCAGCTTATCATCAGCTAGAACAAAATAGACTATAGTGCACCTCACTAATAGACTATAGTGCACCTCACTAATAGACTATAGTGCACCTCACTAATAGACTATAGTGCACCTCACTAATAGACTATAGTGCACCTCACTAATAGACTATAGTGCACCTCACTAATAGACTATAGTGCACCTCACTAATAGACTATAGTGCACCTCACTAATAGACTATAGTGCACCTCACTAATAGACTATAGTGCACCTCACTAATAGACTATAGTGCACCTCACTAATAGACTATAGTGCACCTCACTAATAGACTATAGTGCACCTCACTAATAGACTATAGTGCACCTCACTAATAGACTATAGTGCACCTCACTAATAGACTATAGTGCACCTCACTAATCCTCTTGACCTTTGTCCAATGTCAGGTATATAACCTTACTTTATGAGAACACATCCGCCTTTTATGACCTCTCGCTCTCTCTTTCTCTCTCTCTCTCTCTCTCGCTCTCTCTCTCTCGCTCTCTCTCTCTCTCTCTTTCTCTCTCGCTCTCTCTCTCTTTCTCTCTCGCTCTCTCTCTCTCTCTTTCTCTCTCGCTCTCTCTCTCTCTCTCTGTCTCTCTCTCTCTCCACACACCCATTTCCACAAACACACAGCCAATGTACAATAGCACTAATAAATTCACGAAGCTATTGCTCTGTTTATTTCGTAAATATAACTATAAAATCACTAATAAAAACTTGGCATCATCGAGTAAATAGGATGACAATAATTGATCAAGATCTTCCTGTACTTGATTTCCATACCAATCTTCCTAAGTACAATACAATCATCATATTAAGTAGTTGGAATTTAATTAATTATAGTTTCGGACTGATGTGAATAAATGTAGCTAAACAATTTTATTTTTATTTTTTTTGGACAGCTTGATGTAAAACTCTGTTGTTTGTTATTCTAGAAGATAAAGTTATACTGTAATTATGTTAATAGTATATAACGGTTTTGAGATTATATACAGTATACTAAGAAAAATAGATATGCAGAAAACAACGCGACAGAATATATAGTTTGTGTATGCGCCTATGGTATGTGTGTTTCTGTGTGTGTGTGTGTGTGTGTGTGTGTGTCTGAGAGAGAGAGAGAGAGAGAGAGAGAGTAGTAGTAGTAGGGCAGTAAAGATGTCAGTAACGGTGGTGTTGCTGTTAGCAATTTGTGTTGAAGAGCACAGGTAAGGTGAGAGCTAGGGTCGAGGTGTTGGTATAACAAATAGGTGTACTGTGTTGTGGTGTGTTGTTTGTATTGCGTTGCGTTAGTGGTTTGTGTTGTAGAGCAGCGGTGAGGTGAGAGGGTCGGGGTTTGTGTTGATGGTGTGACAAATAGGTGTGTTTTGGTGTGTTGTCGGGTGTTGACGTTGTGTTGTATTGTGTTGTGTTAGTGGTTTGTGTTGTAAGGTGAGCGTGTTGATGGTATGACAGGGTAAAGATGTGTTGTGTTGTGTTGTATTGTGTTGTGTTGTGTTGCCTTGTCTATGTTGTGCTGTGTTGAGGACAGGTACAAAGAGGGGGTCGGGTGTTGATGCTGTTATAGGTAGTAGTATTGTGTTGTGTTGTGTTGCTTTGTGAGGGGGTGTTGTGCAGTTGGTAGCAGGTTGCATTAAAGAGCACAGGAAAGGTGAAAGGTGTGTGTTTGCGTGTAAAGAGAGAGAGAGAGAGAGAGTGAGTGAGTGAGAGAAGAGAGGGTGTGTGTGTGTGTGTGTGAGATCCTATGTAAATGTCAGAGGGAAGGACAAAGGTGAAGAGCTGGATGGGTGAGGTACTGTACTGTATATCCATTAACATTCCAGTATTGATGTTTGTAGTGCTCTCTCTCTCACACACACACACACACACACACTCCCTCTCTTCTCTCACTCACTCCCACTCTCTCTCTCTCTCTCTCTCTCTCTCTCTGTCTTACACACCCACACACACACACACTTGTATGATTTGATCTGGGGTATGCAAACTGAATTAGGAGAGTTTTTTTTCCCATAGAGTTAAACAGGGCTCTGCTGATTCCCTACAGACAAACTTGGCTCTCCATGATTACATTTATACATTGTTTAATGTTACATTAATAAGTGTATGGAATGCTTTAAGGGGGGGGGGGGGGGTTCTGGACCCCCTTCTCCCACATGTTTTGTCCCATTAGTTTTCAGATTTTAAGATGCATAGGCCCATTAGTTTGGCGATTTTAAGCCTTTCCGCCCTATTTTTTTCAATATCAAGAACTTTCCTGCTATTTACACGTAGGTGCCGATTCTTTCCTGGCGAGCGATAGCGAGCTTGTATTTTATAAAGAACCGGCCTTAAGTCGGGAAATTTTTCTACAGAAAAATGTACATATTGATCTCGAAGGGAGGTCTTGGGGGTATTCTTTAAAGCTTGATGGAGGGCTCTTACGGGTCCTTCCTAAGCTAGATAAAATCGTGTAAGTTTAGCCAAAACATAAGGCTTAACTAAGGTAAAGATACACTAAAACATTACAAATATTTAGAGATATTGGATACTGCAAATCAATGCATTTCAAGACCGTATAAGCGGTGCTATGTGTGTGAAGGGATTCAATCACGTGACAAGTATGTTGCTATGTGTACACACTGCACCATATCTTTGGAATATATAATCACTTGTCGTAACCTGTGCACAAAGCATCTCGAATACTGTAAGCTACTAGAAATATCAGGTTATCAGCATTACGTATAACTTCAAATAGTATATCCTAGAGGAAAATAAAGCATACAAAATTCATATTCAGTTGAAATGCATTTTATAACCTTTAGCTTTGAGCGGATGGGTCATTGATAGCGTTGACAAAAAGTACCGATAACATTGATTGACTAGATATAGATATAGATACAACAGGAAAAAAGCATGGTATTATTTTATGTTCGACCTGCAATGAATATCTATCTATCTATCTATCTATTGCCAGACGACTGATCCCTGAGTGGTTGGCCATGAATCAATATCGTCTTCATTCCGAGACAATCCGTTTGATTCTCTGGTTATATACCCTGTTCCAAGTGGGTAGTCCAGAAATCCTGAACCCTAACCTCTGTAACTCAAAAAGGGCTGGAGCAAATGGGCTGTCCATGTCCACACCTATTCCCTGGCTGACCCTTCCCAAATTATAGAAATATTAGCCTGATTACCCTATTCGTTTGTGAGTTAGAGAGGTTACTGTTCAAGAGTGTTGGCCTACTAATTTGAAACAGGGTATACTTTCTGGGTGAGGGTTGCCAGCCCATCCGCCCACTGTTGTGTATAATGTGTGGTGTGCATGTGGAATATTATCTAGGAATGGCTATGGATGTGAATGTAGTCTGTAACCAGTATAATCACCTCACCCATGTTAATTAGGTGCTAACATTATACTTGTGTACAAGTATGTATAAGAGATCATGGTCTACCACACCTCTACTGTCCGCCATGCAGCTAGAGATATGGTAGGACATGTCAGCAGTACCAGTCACATCCTTTTCATCATACTCTGGACACTATTAGACAATTTTGTTCAGCTTAAGAAGGATCTGTGATGGCTCAAAGGATTAAATGAGCCTTTTGATTGTTAAAGGTCCTTCCTAAGCATAATAAAATCAGCTATCAGTTGCCAGAATATAATGAAAAGGACGTCACCGGTACTCGACGAGTTAATAAACCTAGCGGGTGTCGAACGCAGGATCTTCCACACACGAGAAGAGCGCTGTACCCTTGAACCACGAAGGAATATACCGGATTTAAGGGGGGATGGGTTTTTTTTTTCTGGACCCTCTTCTCCCTCGTGTTTAGCCCCATTAGTTTTGAAAATTAAGACGTTCGGCTCGTTAGTTTGGCGATTTTAACACCTGTGGGCGGCCCCATTTGATTGTCAATGTTAAGACCTTTCGTGACATTTAGGTGTTGATTTGTTTTCTGGCGCGCGATAGCGAACCTGTATTTTTAAGAAGAATCAGCTTTCGGCCCGGACATTTTTCTACCGAAAAAATTTACAAAATTATCTGGATGGGGGTGTTTTTTATAGTTTGATGAAGGTCTAGCGAGGTTCAATAACTCTCTCTTCAAACTTCCCTCTGTTCACCTAGTAGTAATCAGAGACCTAGAGTAGAGTTAGTGGACGTTTGTCAATCTCGGTTGTAAGTGTTTACCTCTCATACTTATTATATTTATCTACGATCATATTTTTCCGGTAATCTTTTATATTATCACAAAACTCCACACATTTGGTTCCAGCAATTACATTTTCTCCTCCAGAACAATATCTTAAGGGGAGGTAGACCGTTTTTCTGGAATCCTTTCTCCCTAATGTTTAGCCCCGCTAGTTTTGAGATTATAAGACGTTCGGCCCATTAGTTTGGCGATTTTAACACCTTTCGCCCCATTTCGTTGTCAATTTTAAGACCGTTCGTGCCATTTAGGCGTTGATTATTTCCTGGCGAGCGATAGCGAGCCTGCAATTTTAAGAGGAACCGGCCTTCGGCCGGGACATTTTTCTACCGAAAAATTCACAAATTTATATTTTTTTCTAAGCTTGATGGAGGTCTAGGGAGGAAACTAAAAAAAAAAAAAAAATACATGAATAAATTAATTAATGAATTAATAGACCAAACAAATGGTCAGTCTCCCCTTAACGTCTTCAAAATGTCATCTAAGCCCGCATGATTCCCGAGCACAAAGCCGCCTCCCAAATGCACTGTATTCTATATTATACATATAGAGAATACGCCAGTTACGTTCTTCCGCAATTTCCATGGGGTATATTGAAGAACGCTATTATAGCTTAATTTATGCATTGATATGCATTGCAAAGATAGGGCTGCACAATTAAGGACTACAGAAAATGTGATGCAAATATCTCCATTATCTCTTTTAAATGCTATGCAATTTACTTCAGCAATTCCCGCATGATGTTCTTTGCCTGCGTCACACAAGCGATTTTTCCGTCAATTCTTATGGGCAATTGCAATCCAGTATAGCTTTCAAAATCAATATTCCACAAGAAATAAACTATCCGACATAATCTACTTTCAGTCTCGTTTCCGATTCCAATGTGAGCCTCAAAATAATACGAGCAAAAACTTATTCATCGAAAATTGCCATAAAATGCCCTCGTGTTAGCTATAGAAAATCCAAGTGTAACCATAATAAGATACAACTACGTCATCGTGCTGAAGGGGTTAATATCAACATCATACCGTGACAATACCAATACCATGGAACCACAGAAGCAGCACCACTACACCACAATCTAATGTTAGCTGTTTTATAATATTGCTAGGTCTATTTTACCAACTTTACTATAAATTCCAAGCCAGTTTGCTCCATGACACTCTTAAATTTCACATTTGCATACAGGTTGTAAGTGAAAGGATAACTGATTGGATAACGTTCTCGCTTTACTATAGTCCGTTCACTCGAAAAGAAGAAATCATGTGTAAATATTGCCGATACCAATTATTGATCAAAATAGAATGGGTGCCGAGACATCACTTATTAGGCCGACTGTACCTCATTACAAAACACCCCATCATCAACACCCAGAACACGAAACAACGGTTGTAGAAGGTAATGTTTGTCCTATAATGCAAACACTCTACACAACAACACCAAGATTGTATTGCTTCCTGGACACCGAGTTAATGAATACTTGAGAGGAGAGAGTGTGTGTATATGTGTGTGTGTGTGTGTGTGTGTGTGTGAAAGAGAGAGAGAGTTAGAGTTATAGAGTTAGTGTGTGTGTGTGTGTGTGTGTGTGTGTGTGTAGTTGCCATTCCGTTCTATCCCAACATGTTTATTATGCTTCTATGAAGAAAGAGTTGGTAGTTAATTAGAAAACAAGAGCTAACAGTAATTATATAAGGCAATGCTTTATATTTAAGAAAGAAGTTATTAGCGATAATTGTTTAAGGAAGAAAAATGAAACTTGGGGAAAAATGGCAACAATTAGATGATTTTATTCAGCTTAGGAAGGACCTCTAGCAATAATAAGACTTCATACTATCCCAACCAACCTTTTTAACTACTACAAATCATTCCTAAGCAGCATAATATTGACTACATAAAGCTACAAACAAAACTTAACACACGTCGCTGGTACTCAAAGGGTTAACAATATCAACTGCAATTTCCACTTTGATCGACTATAAAATGTCTGATGTTTTCCAATAACTAAATAAAATTCCTTTATACTAGCAAATATTCTGAAGTAGCTACCCGAAATAATATATTCTGAAATAGTTACGCAAAAATAATGTTTGCGATTTATTTTCCTTAAGCTATCATTCCCAAGGTAAAGAGTACAAGGTATTGCCACCAGAGTCTTTAAATTTGCCTTTCCCGCGCAGTGACGTCAAACACTGAGTTCCCTCACTCCCTCAGTGTTTTCACCCATTTGATTTGTGAAGGTCGTGCCCATCTCTCCTGAATAAAGGGAAGTTTTTTGTGCATAGCCCCGATGTTCTGCTGTGTTGCTTTGCGTAAGCAAGTGTGCAGACATGCCCAACAACTGTGCAGTGTTTGGGTGTTTCTCAAACATGAAAAAAGCAAGTGATAAGCATATAACTTTTCACCACTTTCCTAAAGACGACGAAACAAAGAAGAAATGGATTCACCTTTGTAAGAGAGCAGACTATATTAATGATGCTAATGCAATGATATGCAGCTTACATTTTGAGAGAAGTGCATATGAAAGAAATCTTAAATATGAATTACTTGACCTACCAGTACCCAAATCACTGCACAGGATAAGAGCTGGTGAACTTCCAACTCGTCACTTACCAACATCAATAAGTGGGCCATAATTACTATTTTCAATTATATATCTAGTTACCCGGTACTTTAAATATATAAATAAATAAATAAATAAATATATATACAGTATATTAAACTGAGGTTATTTAAGATTACTTCTACAGTATCTAGGCTTTCACATACAGTAGCCAACGCATGAACCTGGTACATGTAGCCTGCAGTACAGATATGGTTAAATTGATTATCCTCACAGATTTGTTTATTGTTTGAAGGTGGCTATGCTCTTTTACATACTTGAATTAATGTTAAAAGTGGGTAAGAACAATACTTTACCAGAGTTATCTAAGATACCTTGTATAAATTTGTCTACATGGTATTTTATTGCTGTAAGATTAACTAACTTCTAAATAGCCTACACCTTAACACATATGTAATACTAGCGTTTATCCAGCTAAGTTAAAGCGCGATTTCTTAATAAGCATAAGGACAAAAATAGAGTAAGTAGTGTGTCTTGGCGAATCTATTTTACCGTGACTGTACATTCTGAAGAATAGTGAACAATAGGTAAACTTTAAAACAGTGATTGGTTGAGGGTGGGGGATATGTCAATAGAGAGCGTTGCCTCCACACTTGTGTGTTCTTAGTTTCTTCTAAAAAAAAAATTTTTTTTTTTTTTTTAAGAGACAATGAACGGAGGAAGGAAAAACACAGATAAAAGAAAAAGGTCCATGTGCCTAAAGGCATCCTCCATTCATAAAATGTTTGTAACAACTGGATTTAAACATTTGTAGATTGTAAGTTTGTGGAAAGCAATTCGAGGGAAGTGAATTCCAAAGAGTAATAGCTCTGGGGATAAATGAATTCTGATAAGCAGAAGTTCTGCATTGTGGAGGAGAAAGTGTAAATTCATGGGCGCTCTCAGCTGCCCTAGTTCTACGGGGAAAGATGTGGAGAGGCGGCACAATTGAAGCAAGTTCCTCGGAACAATTGCTGTGAAAATATCTGTAGAATAATGCAAGGGATGCAACGTTTCTTCGTATGGATAATGTAGGAAGGTCCTGTGTGATTGCAGGGTTATTGATTAATCTAATAGCTTTATTTTGAATTTTGTCCAACTGCCTCAATGCAACCACTCCACTTCCACCCCACAGAGGTGAACAGTAATCAATCTGAGAACGCACATGACTTTTATATATTACGGCCAACTGCTCGTCAGTGAAGAATTCTCGAACTCTGTACAGGAGTCCCAGTTTTTTAGAGGCATTCTTAGCAATGCTTCTAACATAATGTGTCCAGCTCAAGTTAGTAGTTAATGTTACACCGAGAATGTCAATACTAGGGGAAGTGGGAATATTTACATCATTAAAAAATATATGGGAGTCAGTGAGATTCTGTCGGTTAGAAAATTGAATGTACTTTGTTTTCTGTGCATTAAAGGAAACTAGATTCTTTTGTCCCCATCCATTAATTCTAGAAAGGTCCTGGTTCAGAGAAATTGCAGTGTTTATTTTTGAATTTATAAGATCGGGTTGGGTGAAAGAATTGGTAAATGTGAAGGAACTGTGGAGTGTTGAGTCATCTGCGTAGGAATGTATTGGATTATGAGTGGTAGATATGAGATCATTGATATGAATGAGGAACAGAATTGGGGCCAAAACTGATCCCTGGGGAACACCAGCATTTATTGAGTGAAATTGAGAATAAAGGCCATCTACCATTACACATATTTTTCTGTTATGAAGATAAGAAGAAATTAGTGGAACTAATGATGCAAGGCCGTAGTGTGACATCTTCGACAATAAGGATTGATGCCAGACTCTATCAAATGCCTTTGATATATCCAGTGCTATTGTATGTGTTTCACCATGTTGGTCTGTAGCTTGGTTGATTTGATGCGTAAGAAGGCAAAGCATGTCTGCAGTTGATCGACATCGTCTAAAACCATATTGCCTATCACTGATTAATTTATTATTCTCAAGATGCTTAATTATGTGATTATTTAATATAATTTCAAAGACTTTACCAAGAGTGGAAGTTATAGCTATTGGTCTGTAGTTTGATGGATCTGAAGAGGCACCTTTTTTAGGAACTGGATGGATGTTTGCTTCTTTCCAGGGCACTGGGAAGCATGAGGTATGAGTACAAAGACGGAAAATTTTTGCCAATACAGGAGCGAGCACCAAGGAGCAATTCTTAAGTACTATTGGAGGAATTTCATCTGGACCAGGAGCCTTATCTACTGAGAGATTCTGCAAAATAGTTTTGACATGTCTGGTGTGGATCTTAAGTGAGGGAATTTCAGGCGAATTAAAATTAAGTACAGGGACATCTTGATTTATTTCATCTAAAGTTGAGTTGGTGGAGAAAATATCCGCAAGAAGGTTAGCTTTACCTCATGGGTCACTTACAAGATTGCCAGTCGGAGATTTTAATGGTGGAATGGATGAAGCAGTAGTGAAGTTGGATTTAAATGAGTTAAGAGTAGACCAAAATATTTTGTTATCATTTGGATTATTTAGAAGTTTATTTGCCTGCTTGTGGAGAAAGTTTGATTTAGTTAGGTTTAATACAGTTTTGGCATGATTTCTGATGTTTCTAAAGTAATTAAAGGCTTCATGTGTTTTTGATCTTGTGTATGCATTGTAGGCTATTGCTTTTTGTTCAGTTACTCTAGCACAATTATGGTCAAACCATTTAGGTGAATTAGATCTTTTACTGTACTTTTGATGAGGAATAAAAGTTTCCATTCCAATTTTTACAAAATCTTGTATGTGGCTTAAGATGGAGTGTGCATCATTAGAAAAGAAAGAGGTCCAGGGAATATCAATAAAGAAACCTTGAAGACCCTCCCAGTCTGCCCTATTGTAATGCCATTTAGTCACCAAAACAGGTTCAGAGTGGGAAGGTGTGGTAGGTGATAGACAGGTGGCCTGTACCAGACAGTGATCAGAAGATCCAAGCGGGGACCTCACTGTAACATCATAATTTTCTGAATTGGTTGTTAAAAATAAGTCCAGTAGGTGGGAATTATGATTAGGATTATCTGGTACACGGGTGGGTTGGTTGACTAGTTGAGTGAGATTAAATGAGTCTGCAAATAGCTCACATTCAAGACCAGCATCATCAGTCCTGGCTGAATGAGTGAGCCATTCAACATTATGGACATTAAAATCACCCAACACAGTGATTTCAGAAGAAGCATTTAAGTTGAGGACACTGAGTTGTGAGGACAGAGAATCAAAAAGACTTTGCTCTGGAGGAGTATTTGGGGAACGGTAGATGCAACATATGTATTTAAATTTACCAGCCGAAATTAATTTGTATATAGAATAATCAAAATAGGGACAATTGAAACTAGTAACCTCCTCCAGGGCAATTTCATATTTTGCGAAGCAACATACACCTCCTTTAGGTTGTTTAATATTGTTTAATACTTGATGGTACTACATAATGAAATTAGCATAACATTAAAGACAAATCAATACCTATTCCTTGTAGTCATTCAAATTACTTTCGCAAATTAAAAATTATACAAAACATAAATACACAAGATAAATTATTTTGGCATCAAGATGTTTCTTCCCGTCCACACCTCACTTGACACACACACGAGCCGTGGTGGTCCAGTGGTGAGCACGCTCACGTGTGAATCTTGTGACGCCTCCCGGCGTTAGCAGAATGGTTGCGTGGGGCATTGCAGCTCGCTAGCGCTCGCCAGGATGGGGGGATAGGCTACAGTTGTCCTAGAATGATCTGCTTTATTTCATTAGTGTCGTGTTGCCACAGACAGTCTAGAAATGGTCTTTGTTTTGGTCTGTGACCACGCCTTATATTTTATATTCGCTATAATATAAATGTTGCTTGTGTGGGAGGCGAGCGAGAGAGTGTGAGGGAGTACACCCGGCAGCGAGGTGAGCTATGACGCGGCTCGCTTGGGCGCTGACGGCGTTGGAGGCCGGGTGGTCAACTAGTCCCTTCCCGTCGCAGCCTCGTGTTCTTTACCAGCTCAGAGCTTGCCTGACACGCGTATCACCTACATCCTTTGCAATTCTGTCCCCCATACTCGCGACTTTGCATACTATCTCTCTCTCTCGACTTCTCCTTTCTCATTCTCTAATCTTTATTAAACTCAACATCCCTTCTGGTTTCAGCATAGACGTTCACTGTCGACCAGTCGTATTGTACGCGAAGCTCTCAGATATTTCCATGTATTAGGTTAAGGAGGTATTATGCTTTATTGAGGTTTAGAGAGACGGACTTTTCCGTATGTGTCCTCTCTCGGGAAGATTGTAGACCGGTATATGTCTCCCTTGCAAGGTGTTGAGTGATTCTGCTTGGTTATCTAAAGCTAGACTGGGGGTAAGGTTACTGTGTCGTTGTCTCCGATGTGTGCAGTGTTAGCTAAGCTCTGCACGACATCGACAGGTACTGTGGGAGCCTAAGTTGTCTTCGGGTTGGTTTACTTTGCGAGCACAGCGCTGTGGTGTGAGAGGGCCATAGCCTATCCCTCACAACATAGTGCTGCCTCTTTGTGTTGACTTCTGAGGGATCGCCAGGATAGAGCTAGGTACTAGAGACCTAGATTTATCAAGAGAGCATCCCCGTCATATAACGTAATCTTCATTATACCACCCTTGGACAACGTTAGGCTAGAGCCGCATGCTCGCCCATTGTTGCCCTGCCTTGATACCCCAGCTAGACTTTATTAACTGAGCAGACACTGGTTAGAGATAAGCCCCATTATTATATGTATGCAGCATTATTATTCACTGCACTTTTGAGCCGAGGTTGTTGTTGAGTTGCACAACCCGAGTAGGCTGTGTTGTGTCACGAAGCATTTCTTTAGTTGTCGAGCATTACTACCTTTGCGCAGTCTTTATTATTCGCCTGCCTATTATTACTATATGTCCTAGCATTTAATGTGACCCGTATTCTGCATTATAATTGTTCAAGATTCTTTACGAACATCTTCCCAGCATCAGACTTATTTCAGAAGTTTCCAGTTGATGTTGCAGGACTAGCATTGCACTTTCTTTAATACAGGAGTGCCAGTTATTTGAGTATCTACCGTAACGTTAATTAATCACGTTAACTATCTTTTCTTTGTGTAACATAATCGAGTAATCTTTTACTGTTTGAGAATAGGCTGTTTCATTGAGCGTCAGCCTAGTGTGTGTGCACCAGTTACCGAGTCATAGGATACCTCGTTGTCCAGGCACGACTCAGGGCGGTAATGGTGTTTTGTTTTCCAGTGTTTAAGGCAGGGGTTGGATCTAGTGTTACCATTGTTGCTTTTTGCCATTATCTAGTCCAATGTTGAAGAGCCTTGTGTCTTTGAGAACCTGGATCGTAACAATCTGCAAGATCCGGGATCGAATCCCTGCCACGGCGGACATTTAGTGGGTGTGGTAGTACGTCCTAGCATGTTTCACATGCTCGCACCCAGTCAGGGGACATCCTGACGACGTATACAGACTAAACACACATAACAAAGCCACTCCAACAGCTTCCTCTCTCTCCAACACCCCTTCTCCCCTCTCAACACTCTTCTCTGAGCTAGTGCCGATACAAATGTCCAGTCCTGTATAGAATCGTGAGGTTCAGAGTCGTAAAGATTCCAAGACGAGCTCCATAGAAAATGAAAAATGAAATGAACACAGACACACACACACACACCCGAACCCGAGAGAGAAAGAAAGAAAGAGTGAGGTCAGTAGGTGCGTCTGACGTCACAAGAACTGCGCGTGTCTATACCTTGTATTCTTTACCTTGATCATTCCTTTGCGTTTAAAGGGGCAGTACTCGCTTTTTATGAACCCTCAAGTTTAGCATATTAGTTTTGAGGTTTTAAGACGTTCTTTCCGTTGGTTTGGCGATTTTAAGACCTTTCGTCTCATGTTTGTGTCAATATTAAGACTTTTCGTGCCCTTTAGGTGTATTAATTTTTGGCGAGCGATAGCAAGCCTCTAATTTTAGAAGGAAACGGCCTTTGGCCGGAAATTTTTTCTACCGAAAAATGTACAAATTTGTCTTGAAAGGTGGTTTAGGGAGGGTTTTTCGAAGTTTGATGGAGGTCTAACAAGGGAACTAAAAAAAAAATAATAAATATATGTGTAGAACAAAAACCAAGCACTACCCACCTTAAAGTGAGGTAGAAGAAACAAATATATATAAAAATCCCGACGTTATAGCATCGCACAGAGTAATATCTGAACAACAAGTAAATGGGTTTCCCCTTTTGCAATTGCATTTTTACTTCCTGATAACTCTGGGGATGCGATGGTATCTCTCTCTCTCTCTCTCTCTCTCTCTCTCTCTCTCTCTCTCTCTCTCTCTCTCTCTCTCTCTCTCTCATATATATATATGTACTGTTGATATATATACCGGTATATATATATATATATATATATTTTGATATTAGTGATATATATATATATATATATATATATATATATATATATATATATAATGATATTATATATATACAATTGAATAAATTAGACTAGATTGAGTTAATTAACATATAAAAAAAAACATCAGAAGTAACTAATTGCGGTAACTAAGAACATACATCCGCAAATGAATAATATAATTTAAAACAGGTAAACAAATAGAAACAAAGCAAAAATAAAGTGACTACACAAACCCCCCGTCGCACTTCCGGTCAGCAACGCAGACTCCACCACCACCACCAGGATGCCTCGGGTCAAATTGGTTTTCTTGCACCCAACAAAAGGAGTAACATGGGAAAATTTGACGTTTCATTCTGGTTGTCTTGAGACGATTTTTGTAATTTTAGTAAGGTCTCTAGGAATCCAAGGAGTGGAAACTGTGTCAAGTAACTCTGTAGGTCCCTGAAATTTAGTATAAACTTATCTAAATTTAATATAAACGTCTAATATAGCCATAATAAACTGCCAAAAACGCGTCATAATCCTCAAGGTGTTAACATGGTACTGTGGACTCACCTTACTTGGATACTTTTGCGTGTGCTAATTAGTAGTTTTTTATTTATTTTTCTGCCGTTATTGACTATATTTGTCAATTCTGAAAATAATTTGTATTTACTCAACCGCGGAAATATATACCGGTACCTCATCCATTCACACAACTCCTATTAACACATATACCCGTATGCATTATTCTGTTTACAATGTTGCATGCTATATATCGCACACCCTTAATAAAAACTCTTGATCAGGGGGAGTAGACTGCTTCGGCTGGGAAAAGGCATATTGTTGTAGTATCGTGGAGGAGAAATGATCGTTGCTCTCACTCTAAATGTTTTCCCTCTATCAACCCACACCACTATCTCCAGTTTTGCTCTCAAACTTGAAACGCATGGACAATATATATATATATATATATATATATATATATATATAGAGAGAGAGAGAGAGAGAGAGAGACCATATCCTCGTAACTGAAGCTGAACCAACAACAAAAGGTTTCCAATCCTCCGTCAATGTTTTCACCCGAGATGGTCGACAACATCACTCTACTGCGGCCGATACTTAACTGGAGGTTTATGACGGATTTAACTTTATTTATTGTATTTACTGTTACATTTATGTATTTATGTTATGTATTTATTTTTTAGATTTGCTCCCGAGACCTCAATCAAGCTTTACACCCCCCCCCCCCCCCCCCCCCTCCAAGACTCCATTTCGAGATCAATTTTTACATTTAATTAAACAGGGTAGCCAACGAGAGATCTTTTCCTTAACTTTTTACCACAACCCTAATCCTAGAGCTTCGGGTATCTACTTCTATAATAATATTGTGACCTACCGGTATAATAATGTGACGTATAATAGTTTAGTAATGATGACAGAGTGGTGTTGTAAGCTTCACTGGCAGATTTTAACCACCTCTGAGAGGATGAATGATTTGTTAGACTTAAATGGACGAACATTCAGAACAGGACAGACGCACCATTGTCGAGAAGCTTACAAATACATCAAGTATTTCTGCCAGTACAGTGTTACTTGATTTATTGTATTATTGCAAACCCTATATATACTGTTTCTTTTCAGCTGATGATAAATTAAATCCCTTAGCAGCTATTTTAACGATGCTTACTTTAAATATATGAAATTACTAAATCTCTGTATCATATTAAGACCAATCTTATATAATTAACACCATATTTCACTGCAAAGTCTTCAAAATAACTGAGAAATCTTGATGGACACTTGGCAATTTACCGCCAGTTGAAATGAAACAGGCTATAGGCTCGATAGGCTGGAGATAACTATTCTGGTCGTATTATTTTTATTGGATAGAAGGCTTTTCATAACATAATGATAGTGCACCATGGAGGTCCTTTGTATCATTTTATTGGATAGAAGGTTTTTCATAACATAATGATAGTGCACCATGGAGGTCCTTTGTATCATTTTATTTTCAAGAGGTTTCAGGATATATCTTTTTAACTATAGTCCATTCATTATAGGTAGGCCTGAAATCGTGACTCATAACCTCTGTAACTCAAAAACGGCAAGAACAAATGGGTTGTAAATGTCCACACCTATTCCCTGGTTGACCCCTCCCAAACGGTAGAAATATTGGCTCGATTACCCTAGTCCTGTTTTTTAGTTAAAGAGGTTAGTAGTTAAGATTTTTGGCCTACTTATATTGAATGGACTATAGTTAATGATAGATTTTTGTTAATTATCATCCTCTTAATTTGACGGTAAACGATAATAAACTTTACTAGATTATAAACTTTGTCATGTGAAAGATACTCTATTATAACACATGTTGTATTCTACTTCGCCGATTTCGATAACATTCGTGTTAACATACAATATAAGGGACAATGGAATGCAGCCCCTAACTTTCAGACACTATATCAGGGGGAGGAAGAGGAGGCGGGAGATGTAGGAGAAGAAGGAGGAGGTGGAGGAGGAAAAAGAAGAAGGAAAGGAGAAAGATGGAGGAGGATATGGAGGAAGAGGAGGATGGAGAGGGTAGTATTGATGGAGGAGGTGGTGAAGGAAAAAGAGGAGAAGGAAGAGGCGGTGAAGAAGGAGAAAGAAGAAGAAGAGGGAGGTAGAGGATGTGATAGTAGAGAAGGTGAAGGAAGGAGAGGAAGTGGTACAGGCAGATAAAGAGAAGAAAAGGATGATGGAGGTGGCACAAAGGTAAGAAAAGAGGAAGAGTGAAGGAAAAGGAAGAACGAGAGGAGGAATAGTAGAAAGAAATATAGAGTAGAAAATGAATAGAATGGATAGAGAGGAGGAGGTTGAAGAGGAGACGCGGTAGAAGTGAAGTTGGGAGAAAATTTAAGAGAAAATAAGAAAGCAAAAGTGTGTGAAGTATACAGATAGAGAGCGGGAGGACGTGTAATGAAAAGTGATGAGCGGAAGAGAGCTGATGATAATTATGATGTACATGAAGGCAAGGGTGATGAAGAGGATGGTGATGATGAATAGGGATGACGGTTACGATGATTATGGCGGTGATGGTAATGTTGATGTACCGGTAGCGGATCATAAAACATGATGCTAAAGGATAATGCTGCTACTAACTGATAAACAAAAAAATTATGATAATATTTGATAATGTTGGTGACGATGACGATAATGAAGTTGAGGATGAACATATTGAACACGAATAAATGTAAGACGAACAGAAGAACCAAAGAAAAGAGAAAAGCTGAGGAATAAAAATTAATGAAGACTCGCCACAGTCTTTCACATGACTATCTCTTACTCTGCACAAACACCCAAATTAATCCTTCCTCCTCACTCATTATTCTCGGAATCTCAATTTCTAACTATCATTCTTGGAAGGACCATATTACAATTGTTGAAATAACTTTGAAAAGTTGACAGGATGAATATAAACACCATGTGAGGAGGAGCACTTTATTGACAACGTTGTCAATAAAGTGGTCCTCCTCATATGGTGTTTATATTTATATTACAATTTTGCAGCTCCCCAAAAGTTACGAGTACGGTACTCAACAGCCTCCGAGGGTTCTTCTCCTCCACGCAGAAACTTGCTCTACAGCATACAAGGGTTTGGTACGGTGGTACGCCCATGTAATGAGCATTGTTCACAAGGAGGATTTACTCATACACATTTTCTCGAAAGGGTGGAGTCAAAATTGTTTCGTTTTGTCAATTCTATTCCCTAACTATCTCTCTAAAATCTCTCTCCATTCCTCGCAGTGGTGCATTCTTTGTATTGCTACTATAATCAACAATGTTCTTCAGAACTTTCTCAGCGTATGCCACCCTCTCGGCATTTTGACTTTAATGTACCTTCAATTAAGGTATCAATCACTCTTGCAATTTGAAGGGACATTAGTTATTGACAGTCTTGCCTTTTGTCTCCTTCTATCACATAAAAACATCAATGACAAAATGCAGAGAAACTAACTCAAAATTGCGGAAAGAGAGCTAATTATGTGTTGTGTGTGAAATTCTCGGTAGGACAGATTCAGTCAAATTTGAAACAGAGACCTTCAGCATACAGATACATTGGACTTAATATATTGGCCTTAATCTATTGATAACATTATTAAATAATATTATCAACATTTACTATTATGTAGGCCAAATTGGAAGTACCAAAACAAAATGGTATGGATCACGGGAATAATTTTAATTCAATTCAAGCACTTCGAAGAATACGAGAAAGAAACAAGGAAAGGACAAAATAAGGGAGAAAACCCGGTAACGACCTGCGGGGACCTGCGGCGACCTGCACGAGCCTACGCCGTCCCAAGGCTCGGGAATATTTTTTAGAGGCAACCCAACTGGAGTGGGACGCCGTCAGACGGCGTCCATGAGCAAAGACGAATTTCGAAACTTTTTTTAGTCACCGCCCAGGCGGCGTCATAGAGTACAAAGGAAATCAAGCAACAACAGGTCTAGTGACCCTTCTAGGCTGCATGTCCTCCAAAACACTGAGGATCAAGTGTCCAAACAGTGGTTAAGAGTGGGTAAGGGAATATTGGAAAGGGAACCACTGCCCTGGAACTAATGTCCGTGGCAGGATTAGGAAGTTAGTAGAGGACAGATGGGTTAGTAACTGAGGGGGGATAACATAAAGTTATTCATTTATAAACACAGTCAGTCGCGGGTTTGATGCGAGATATTTGTCTAGGCGAAGTTTAAATGAATCAACGGTGCTGCAGTCTATAACGTCTCAGGGAAGCCCATTCCATAAGTTGACAACTCAATTGAAGAAGAAATTCTTAGATTCGTGTGAGTTAAAAGATTTACCAATAATTTTGCAAACGTTTCCCCGCGTGTAGATTTGTCGATAGTGAAGTACTTACTACAGTTCATATTGTCGATGCCTTTGATGATTTTGAACACTTGAATTAAGTCGCCTATTAATCTGCACTGGGTTAAAGGAAATAGATTTAATTCTCTAAGACGCTCCTCGTATGGTTTGTTCTTTAGGCTAGGTATCATTTTGGTAACTCTACGTTGAACTCGTTCTAGCTTGTCTATATCTTTTTTGGTAATAAGGGCACCAGGATTGAACGCAGTATTCCAGAAGAGGGCGGACTAAGGAATTGTAAAGGGTTAGAATAACGTCTTTAGATTTATGCTCAAATGACCTGCCTATAAAGCCAATTATTTTGTTTGCCTTCTTAACAACTTCTGAACATTGTTGACTCGGTTTTAGGTTACTCGATATTGTTACTCCCAGATCGGTTTCTCTGTTTACATTCTTAAGCTGAGTGCCATTCATCAAATAGTTTGCTTTCTCATTTTGGTTTCTGATATGTAGTACTTTACATTTATCGCATTGAAACTCATTTGCCAAATTTGAGCCCAACATGACAACTTATCTAGATTGTGTTGCATATCGTCAACTTGTTCTTTTGAGAGTACGCTATTTGCAATTTTTGTATCGTCAGCAAATTTTGAGATTGTACAGGTGAGACCCTCATCTATGTCGTTGATGTAAATTAGAAAAAGAATTGGTCCTAGTACCGATCCCTGGGGTACCCCGCTACTTACATTGGTCCATTTAGATGCTTTACCGTTTATGACTACTCTTTGTTTTCTGTCGCTGAGCCAATTTTCTATCCATTTCAACACACCGTCTTGTATTCCATGCGCTTTTAGTTTTAGCAATAAACGTTTGTGGGGAACTTTGTCAAAGGCCTTTTGAAAATCAAGGTATATAATATCTACAGCCTTACTCTCATCATAGAGGTTGAGGATATCGTGGAAGAAGTCTAAGAGGTTTGTTAAACAGGAACGTTTTTTACGAAAGCCATGTTGAGTATCTTTAAGTATGTTATTTTCCTCTAAGTGATTTACGAGTCTGTCTCTTATGAGTGTTTCTAGCATTTTACATACAACTAAGGTTAAGCTAATTGGACGATAGTTACGGGGTAGGGATTTGCTGCCTTTTTTTAATATCGGTGTTACGTTGGTCTCCAGTGAGTCCGTGACCTGTGGGAGGGGGGGGAGTACTTGGTGTACCTTTATATATACCTCCGACAGACCGGTTTGCGTCGGTCGGGGTCAAGCGTGACTGAGTATGCGTCCAGTGTGACAGGGTGGCCGTCCATCGCCGCAGTAGTACCTATAGGTGCCGCCCTACCTCCTATAGGCGCCGCTCGTTGGGAGCATTGTCGCCGACCAGTTTGTGCGCTATGGCGCATGTCGCCACCCCAGCTGCGACATTTATCTCCCTTAGGTCTTGCATGGTCGCCGCTCGACCCTGTCCAGTCCCCGTCAGGCGGCGTGCCTGTCCATACTGCCCGCCGTAGGTGTCCCGTCCCGCGATCACTTACGTTACTTCTCGCCAGTGGTCTCCCCCTTCTATCGCCACTCCTTATGTCGTGGAGCGTCGGCACTTAATTCGGCATAGTGTGACACTTGCTTTAGGGATGTGGCCGCATTGGTTGTGGTTGCTTAGGAGTGTGGCTTTATTGATTGTGGCCATTTTGGTAATGCCTGTTTACGAGTGTGCCTGTTTTGGTTGTGGCCATTTAGGAGTCTGGCCTTTTTGGTTATGGCCATTTAGGGGTGTGGCCGTTTTGTATGCGGCCGTTGAGGAGTGTGGTCTTTTTGGTTGTGGCCATTTAGGAGTGTGACCGGTTTGCCTTACTTCCGCTATAATAATGTTGGGACGAGTGCGTCTATATAAGGCTTGGCGTTGAACATTTTTGGCCGACATCAAATATATCTTGCCGCCCCAAAATGTGTTCTAGAACGACGGGAAAAAGCAATAACTGTGGCGCGAATATCCCCCCCCCCCTCCATCTCTCTCTCTCTCTCTCTCTCTCTCTCTCTCTCTCTCTCTCTCTCACTCTCACTCTCTCTCATAACAAACAGGAGCGAAAACATATATTTTGGCTTTTGTCATTATAATCCGATGTCAGAATCTCTCTCTCTCTCTCTCTCTCTCTCTCTCTCTCTCTCTCTCTCTCTCCAAGTGATTTACGTGGTCGATAGTAATGTCATTAATACGTTTAAGAAGAGACTGGACTATCATCTGATGGAGATTGGATTAATATGAATCAATAGGTACATAACTGCATATTCCCTTTCAGACAAATTTATTTAAATCCTGTATAATTTTGTTTATACAGGATAGAAATAAATTAGTTTGAAAGGGAATATGCAGTTATATACTTACTGATATTAAATATATTGATTTATATTAATCCAATCTCCATCAGATGATCGTCCAGTCTTCTTAAACGTATTAATTGCCTTATCTATAAGGTTACACTTCTTCCTATTTTTTATACGGTGTTTTAGTCGGAGGGAGCAGAGGATGGGGAGAGAGCCTTCTACTTTGCCGTGCTATTATTCTAATAAAACCTGTTTTTGTCTCTACTGGTATTAAGGCCGGACCACCTAGTAGGGATCGCAAGGTCTGTGTGATCAGAGTATCTGTGTAACTGTTTAACTCTCTGGAACATTGTCAACATATCTACACTAATCATTATACCCCACGATCAACCATTTCCGTCTGACCCTGTGTTCAGTTCGGTGACCTTAGCAATCAGTGGTGAGGATATAAAAGTAAGAGTTATTTCCAGGCAATTTTAAAAAGTCTGGGTGAACTATTATGACGGGGGTTTAAAGCCGGTGTGACACGATCTTTTTTGGCGGCGAATTGTACCGGATCGACCAAATCGGAGTCAAAATTGGCTGAGCTGGAAACTATATTGCGATCCTTTTTAACTATTTTCGTGATGGGAATTTGATCTTGGTTGACCATAATAGTATACAGTCAAATATAACAGGGAATATGAAACACACATTTTAGATACAATTGACAACTCATTGCTGATACCAGACTGTTCGTGAGATTATGACCTAAACCAAGAAATTGGTGTTGAGTTAAACATTTGTAAAAAAAAAAAAAAAATATGAAGTCTACAGGTATAATGTGAAAGAGCAACATAATGTGCGTGTGCGTGTGTGTGTGTGTGTGAGAGATAGAGAGAGAGATAGCGAGAGAGAGAGAGAGAGAGAGAGAGAGAGAGAGAGAGAGAACGAGAGAGCGAGAGATAATGTTAAGCCAGTATAAGAAGAGAGACACACAGCAGGGATTGGTTCTCAAGTCTAGGGGATTTCCCTGGAGAGAGGTGTATCTTCACTATTGCTGTTAATTAAGAAAACTCTTCTCTCTCTCTCTCTCTAACTTTAGCTAACTCTGACTCTAACTCTCTCTCTCTCTCTCACACGACATTTTTACAGAATTATTATAAGAGAACCGTATCACCACACACTATATTTTCATCACCACACCATAAAACTTCATTACCACGCACCACAATCATCACCACCCTCACCACACCCTTCTTCAGATCAGTGGACTCCTATCACCATTACCACTACCACCACTATCACCACCACAAACATCACCACACCCTTCTCTACATCAGTGGACTCCTAACACCACTACCATTAACTCTATCACCACCACCACCACCACCACTATCACTACCGCCACCATTAACATCACTACCAGCATCACCACTCACCACACCCTTCATCAGATCAGTGGACTCCTCCTCATCACCATCACCACCACAACCATCATCAATATCACCACCTACCACCACACCCTTCTCCAGATCAGTGGACTCCTCATCACATCACCTTGGAAGCCTTTGTGAAAGACTCAAGATGCTATTATAGACTCACTCTCTCTCTCCCGTGACTTGAAGGATAATCTCTGAATTATATGTCTCCTTCACTTCGTCCTCTCTCTCTCTCTCTCTCTCTCTCTCTCTCTCTCTCTCTCTCTCTCTCGTTTTCTGATTTGCATAGGCTGCTTTGACCTTCACCTGTGTGTTCAATGGAAGCATCATTCTCTCTCTCTCTCTCTCTCTCTCTCTCACACACACACTCAGTGGGTCTGTATTTACTTTCTGCCAACTCTTCTTTTTAATTTCCTTTCTATTATCAGACATTTGAAAACAAAAATACGAATATAATTATGTCAAGCTATTGCCCATTATCATTATCTTCCTCTTTCGTAGGTTTAGATACGTATTTGTCAATACCAATAATTGTGAAAATATGTACAAGCAATTTCTTCTAACTTATTAGTTTTTCTCTTTTCTCCTCAGTTTGTTAGGGCGTAATATCTTCTTTTTTCATAGTAGGAGTCCATATTTCTTTGGCATGCTTCCTTCTGCTGCCAGGTGCTATCTTGTCATATATTTCTCCTAATGATTTGTTTGTATTCCTCTCTTCTGATATCATATGTTGTTTTTCGTTCTTTGTTTATCATTCCTTCAACCGATCTTCGTTTTCTTTCACATTTGTTGTCACCCTTTCCTATTTCTTCTTCTTCTTATTTTTGTTCAACCTCTTACCTCTTCATTCTTTTTCTATCCCTCCTCTTCCTCTTACTCCTGCTTTTCATAAGAACATAAGAACATAAGAAAATGGGAGTCTGCAGAAAGCCGATTGGCCTAAGCAAGGCAGATCCCTGTCCCACACAACCCCAATTACAAAGCCCAATTATAGGCTCAACACTCTAATACCCTGAGGATCATCTTACCAAACCGGTTAGCGATTAACGCAGGATTACGGGGGTCTGCAGAGCGCTGATTGGCCCAACCCGGCTGATCCCCCTTCACACCCAACCCTTCTCGTCCATATGCTTATCCAATTTTTTCTTAAAGCTCCCTATCGTTCTTGATCCCACTATATCAATTGGTAGCCTATTCCACCCATCTACAACTCTGTTACCAAACCAATATTTGCCTATATCTTTTCTGAAACGAAATTTATCTAATTTGAAACCATTGGTACGAGTTCTTTCGCTATCACTGAGCTTTAGTACATTTGTCATGTCCCCTTTGTTAATCCCACTAACCCACTTGAACACCTCTATCATATCCCCTCTAACTCTGCGTCTCCTCTCCAACGAATGTAAACCTAATTTCTTCAACCTTTCTTCATACGGAAATTTTTTAATATTATGGATCATTTTTGTCATTCTACGCTGAACCCTTCGTACCCTTCTATCCTTTAATTCTAAACCCTGTTGATGAGCGGATGCTGATGATGAAGTCAGAGCAATCATTGGGATTAATTTAAGCTGCTATTGGGAAGAATAATGATCAACACAAGAAATAGACTGTCACATGCCTACATCGACTTCACTGTTGTCGATGAGCCAGATCCCGAAATCACACGAATCGGTCCCAGCCAAGGGGGTCAAAATGTTAAAATAATCTCCACAACAATGAGATTATTGGCCAATTTGTCAATTTCTAATAAGATTATTGTAATGTAGAGTATATTAATTGTAGCTAAAATCCCTCTTTGATGTATCGATTTTCACCCCAGCCCTGGACTATGTGTATCGGTGTCCCTCTCGCTGTCCAGGGTTTTTGATCAATGCAGTCACTGGCAGTGAGAGAGATGGATCTGTTTTCATGGCTCTGGTACTGTACCAGGAATGTCAAAGGTACTCACTTCATAAACTTTCTAAACTCACACCGCTGGACTTCATCGTCAGCTGCTGGATGTGCAGGGAAAGATTACAGACATTCTTGCACGGTAGTTACTTGTAGAATCATTCAGAACTGCAGGGTTATTGAAATGCTGAGTACATTTCTACTGGCCACAGACTAGATGTTGCTTCCATAAAGTTTAATTTCAAAATAAAATAATTTACAAAAGGTCACCTCGTACTTTTCATCTTATTCCACTTCCTCCCACACTACTTATAATCATATAATCACACTCTAATTTCCTCCTCCCATTTTCTTCTCCTTTCTCCTTCCCTCTTTATAATCGTACACTGACTTTCCTCCTCCCCCTGTTCTTCTTCTTCCTCTGCCTCCCACAGTACCTAAAATCACACTCTATACTCTAACTCTTCTTCTCCCCCTCCTTTTGTCTTCTTCTTTATCCTTCCATTGTTTATCACGTTCGAACTATCCTCATCCTCCTTCTCTCTTCTTCTTTACCCCTTCCTCTACGTCCTACTCCTTCTCCTACCTCTCCTCCTCCCCCTTCCTCTTCCTCCATATTCCTTCTCCTACCTCTTCTCTCCCATCTCCTCCTCCTCCTCTTCTTCTCCCTCCCTTCCTCTGCCTCCTACCTCTCCTCTCCCATGTCCCCCTCCCCTTCCTCCTCCTTCTTCTCTACGTTCTACTCCTTCTCCTACCTCTCCTCATCATCCTCATCCTGTCTTCTTCTTCCCCCTTTCCTCTACTTCCTACTCCTCATCCTACCTCTCCTCATCCCCCATCTCCTCCTCCTCCTCCTTCTGTTATCTGTATTGACTGTGGAGTGATGAGCTTGTCAATCATCTCAGTCTTCACTTTAGTATCACAATTCTCCCTTCAGTAATCCAACTCAATTACAATGTCAATCACCCTATCCAATAGCACTGGATATATCAAAGGCATTTGATAGAGTCTGGCATCAATCCTTATTGTCGAAGATGTCACACTACGGCCTTGCATCATTAGTTCCACTAATTTCTTCTTATCTTCATAACAGAAAAATATGTGTAATGGTAGATGGCCTTTATTCTCAATTTCACTCAATAAATGCTGGTGTTCCCCAGGGATCAGTTTTGGCCCCAACTCTGTTCCTCATTCATATCAATGATCTCATATCTACCACTCATAATCCAATACATTCCTACGCAGATGACTCAACACTCCACAGTTCCTTCACATTTACCAATTCTTTCACCCAACCCGATCTTATAAATTCATAAATAAACACTGCAATTTCTCTGAACCAGGGCCTTTCTAGAATTAATGAATTGGGACAAAAGAATCTAGTTTCCTTTAATGCACAGAAAACCAAGTACATTCAATTTTCTAACCGACAGAATCTCACTGACTCCCATATATTTTTTAATGATGTAAATATTCCCACTTCCCCTAGTATTGACATTCTCGGTGTAACATTAACTACTAACTTGAGCTGGACACATTATGTTAGAAGCATTGCTAAGAATGCCTCTAAAAAACTGGGACTCCTGTACAGAGTTCGAGAATTCTTCACTGACGAGCAGTTGGCCGTAATATATAAAAGTCATGTGCGTTCTCAGATGGATTACTGTTCACCTCGGTGGAGTGGAAGTGGAGTGGTTGCATTGAGGCAGTTGGACAAAATTCAAAATAAAGCTATTAGATTAATCAATAACCCTGCAATCACACAGGACCTTCCTACATTATCCATACGAAGAAACGTTGCATCCCTTGCATTATTCTACAGATATTTTCACAGCAATTGTTCCGAGGAACTTGCTTCAATTGTGCCGCCTCTCCACATCTTTCCCCGTAGAACTAGGGCAACTGAGAGCGCCCATGAATTTACACTTTCTCCTCCATAATGCAGAACTTCTGCTTATGAAAATTAATGTATCCCTAGAACTACTACTCTTTGGAATTCACTTCCCTCGAGTTGCTTTCCACAAACTTACAATCTACAAAAGTTTAAATCCAGTTGTTACAAACATTTTATGAATGGAGGATGCCTTTAGGCACATGGATCTTTTTGTTTTATCTGTGTTTTTCCTTCCTCCGTTCATTGTCTCTTTAAAAAAAAAAAAAAAAAAAAAAAAACATATTATGTAGCTAACCCTTTCATTATACCCTCTACCTCCCCTTTCTTCTCCTCTACTTCCTAATCTTCTTCCTTTCACTCCTTTTCTTTCCCCCCTCACCCTTTTCTTCTTCTCCCTCTGTCACTACTATTTCTCCTTCACCTGCTCCACCTGTTTCCTTCAAGATTTATATTCCTACATTTGTATTGTCTTCTTCGTTCACACTTCCTCTACTTCACACTCCTCCTCCCCAATCTTCTCTTTCTCCTCTCCCATCGCCTCCTCCTTCTCACTCATCTCCTCCTCCTCCTGTTATCTGTATTGACTGTGAAGTGATAAGCCTGCCAATCATCGCAGTCTTCACTTTAGTACCCAACTTCCCCACTAAGCCCATCATATTACCATGTCAGTCAGGTCATCAGGTCTTTAACCCATTCAATACCAGGGACGTCCTTTTCGTTATGTTCCGGCAACTATTAGACGATTTTATTCAGGTTAGGTAGGACATCTACCAGTATTAAATTTACAGACTATCTTTAATAACCCTTTTACCTACAATATATCCATCCTAAGCTTCATAAAATTGTCTAAATGTAATTAGAATACAATACAAAAGACGTCACTGGTACAGAAGGGGTTAAGGAGTAAAGGTATAATTAGATGTAGATATAGGTAAGTGTCTCGAGGAAATTCGTAATTTATCTAAATGATGGCGAAAGTGAGCAAAATGTATAATCATGGACCCTTGAGTTTGTCAGTTTTTGTTAAGGAGTATCAAGAATACATACATACAATGGTGTATCCTCAGGCGGGGTTGCCTTTCAGCAGTTAGAGTGTAATACAATAAAGTCCTGCCATAACACTGTCCCACCATGACATCACTGTGGCTGATGACTACCCATCAGCAAAACTCAACAAGGTCCCTCTTACACATGGGGCGTACTATTTTCCTCAACTAAATATAAAATCCCCCTTATCCCAGGGGGGGGGGGGGGTTACAGTTTGCTGTCTTAAAGGTAGACCACGACGTTTGAGCGCGAGTAGATCTGAACCACTCCCAATTTCACCAGGGTCAACTAAACCCGTGTTCATTTATAGTTGTAACCTAACCATATATAATACCTAACCTAACAGCATTGGATTAGCTGGCACTGGTTGATAAATACTGTTTGAAACGATCTACTGTTTGAAATGTCCGGTCACCGTACAAAGGGCACTGTCAAAACATCAAAGGTATATATATAAATAGGGGTATATAAAATAAACGGATATATCGATAGTGATTTACATCTTTATCCTTATATAAGATGTGTGTATTGCCATCAATATGCCTCTATAAAGGCATATAATTACAGACACTCCAATTATCATCTTCATACCCACATATTTTGAGAAACTACCCCAACCCGACTGGATTAAAAGCTTCCCGATCCTCTCAGTTTTCGGGTGAACTCTTTTGATAGTCGGTTTATTTCATTCTGGACGAAATTGGAATATTCTTAGCTGTCAGTTTCCTCCTGGATTGGGAATGAGATAGCCCACTTGGTATTGGTTTACTGAAATATGTGTTTACCGGACTATTACTTTTATCTTGGAGTTTCTGAGCAATAATATATATTCCCGATTCCGCTAAGAAGAGGGCTGTGTTTTGCTGAATTGATTGTTGTCGTCTCCGGAACCTTTGGCGCACTACTCCTAAACGGCTGCCTCGACAAGATTGAACACGAAGACCAAAGTTGTTAGCAGAGCCAAAGTGAACCTGCCGGATTTCCGCTACCGGCTGTCGTGGCTCTTGCACTGCGAGATTGTCTAAAACACGATATAGAAGAATCGGAATGTAGCGGATTAACCTCCCCTTATGTACATTTGATTGTTTTTAATTAAAACAAAATAAAACAAATGAAATGCTTGCATAAAAAACGTCATCGATAATAGCCCATGTAGCCTATTATAATATAATATAATATTAACTAATTTACCATTCACTTAGTTAATCCGCGTATATACAAATAGAAAGGTTTAATAAAGGCATACAAGATGATTGGCTATATTGAAAGTAACATACCTTCTATCCTTATATCAAACGAGTATAGTCCTACCAATATACGTAACAGATTAGGGTATATTATTATGGAAACTTTCAATGCCCATACATTTAGAATGTATTAACGCAGGCGTCTCGGTGATCTACAAAGGGCATAGCAGCGGTACCGTCTGTTTGTAAGTAGTCAGTTACAGGAGAATTAATGTTGTCATATATACAAACATCCTTAGGAGGGAGTTTTCTAGACATTCTTCTCCCTCATGTTTAGCCCCATTATATATCAAATTGTATGACATTCGGCCCATTAGTTTGGTGATTATAAGACTTTTCCTGTCATTTATGTGCCTTTTTTTCCCCTTGCGAACGACAGCTAGCCTGCAATATAGGACTAACTATATATATATATATATTTAAACCGGACAAGAGATGAAATAATACAGCGGACCATCCAAGTGCGAGTTGAGAGCATTACCGCTAAGCTGATAAGACCAGCCCACATGTCTGAGATAAACCCAAATATTTCCTTGGTGGTAATTTATAAAAGTAAAACAGAAATACTAAATAACACATGCTACAGAAGCACAGGGTTACTGAATATTTCAGAAATGTTTATAGTCGTATGGGTTTCACAAAGAGTTAACCAGTTCCAGTAGGCTTAATTATAAGTATTATTATTAATAGTATTATAACTATTATTATTATTATTATTATTATTATTATTATTATTATTATACTCGACGAGACAGAGAAACGGGCGAGGGAACACAAAAGTGGTCCCGGACCCTGAAATTAGGAACTTTAAATGTTTCTTTTCGGGCTCTGTCTCGTGTTGGCCATCCCCCGCAATGGGGTATGTGCCTCGGTATATACATACATACATTATTTTAATAATTACTACTCTTATTATTATTATTTTTAAAACCATTTTTGTACAACAATATATTAAATATTTTCCACACCTTCTCTAGTTCCCATGCCTTAGTTAACTTTATATTTCCGTGCAAGAGCTTCGAAAAGCATGGGTCGTGTATATTCTGGGAATTTTAGATAACGCAGATTACATGGCGTTGAGAGAGAGAGAGAGAGAGAGAGAGAGAGAGAGAGAGAGAGAGAGAGAGAGAGAGAGAGAGGGGGGGGGGATATACCACAATCCACAATGCAGTAAGCTATGGAAACCGAGCACCGTTACTAAGAGGATTACACCACACACACACACACACACACACACATATACTGTATATATATATATATATATATATATATATATATATATATATATACTCTACCGGTATAATATATTTTACAGTGTATATAATACTATATACTGTATATACACTGTAACAGTATATATAATAGATGTACAGTATATTTTAGTTTTGAATGCGCAATTTGTCCAGGGTAGAGACGAGCGACCAGACACACCTACACACAAGCAACACAATCAGGCACAAAGCTAGCTCACAGAAACACAAACGAATAAAGAGACCTCCAAACAACCAACACAATTATACCCAAAACTACAAAAAAGAAGCACAATTGATGGGCCAAAACCAACGTCAATACCAGCATTAAGGAGAGGTTTTTAGTATGTTCCCTAGACCTCCATCGAGAACAGAATCATTAATACACTCAAACTTACCCAAGAGAAAGTTTAAAGAGTAAGTCCATTAGTGTCTATGAGTATTAAGTTCTTATTCTTCACACTTCATGGACAAGCATTTCACCTCGTTACCGATTCAAGGCTCAGGAAATGAGGCTATTTTATAAGTTAAAATAAATATAAATAAAACGCTTGCATGATGAGGAAACTTTATAAAATAAGCCACTCTTACTTTATGCGCGATCTTAAAAAATAACCGCTATGCGAGACCAACACCAAGAGCTTTATTATACCGTAGGGTACACTAGCCCATTCGTACGCAATGCTCCAATTGGAATGCAAACCAGATAACAAGACTACCTACATAAACTTAGGACAGCTTGATTAACAGTTATAGTGCACAATGTTCGATAGTTAAGGTAGAGTTTAACATTAGTAACATTAACCAAACTATGCTATTTGTTTGTGGGTATTTCTATTATCAATATCAATACTAATTGGTCACTTGCGAGTTTTGGTCTATAAGGAAGTTAAGGTGTAGACATTGATACTTGTCAGGAGTAATGGATTTTTGATGGAAGGAAAATATGTTAATATGGAATTAATGTATTTATGCATGTACTTCAGTCATATATTTGCTCGTTTTTCGGCTAAAAATCGATGTTTAAAGCTTCAACTTCCTTAAAGCCAGAAACTCGCAAATGGTCAATTGCAACAATACTAACTGCAACGCCGTATACAAAGAAGACGATCTACCTTATGCTATATGGGACCTGTTTTTGACGCTGATGGCAAGAATACTGACTTTTTCACGACATTTATCATTACAAAAATGTTACAAAGACAACATTTCTGTTTCCTATCTCTCTGCGCGTCTATGTGTCTGAGTAAAGCCGATAACTTCCTGGAGGTTTCACGGAAAGTTAGTCATTGTGAACAAATATGAGCAAACATTTATTTTGTAATTTAAAACACCCCGATTGTAGATGAACACTATTCCTGTTTGCTACATATGTGTGCAATGTGCATATATATAAATATGCATTTTATATATATGCCACTGTTAATTAATCATGCACATTATGAACACAAAAATTCCTACTGAAATCAATTTAATTTCCATATATTTTATAGCTGAACGATAGCTACAAGCATCACCCATAGATTCTTAACCTAATTAATGTAGGAACATATATAGAGAAACTGATCAGCTTACCGTATGTTGCCCAAATATCTAGTGAATCAGCAGGTATAAGAATGAAACATCTAAGAAACTGCACCTGTAAAATAAATAGATTTGGCCATACATTGACCAAATTTACCTCCCACGAAACGAACAAAAAATAAAAAATAAAAATAAAGACATGCACCTACCGTATGTTCGATGTTGAATATAGCACCACCTTCATAATTACTAGGCTATAGTCATACTGCTGTATTACTATATTCTATAATATTGGTAGCTGTAGAATATCTCTAAAAGTATCCATATGTCTAGTAACACACGTATCTCTAATAACACACATATATCTAAAAACACTCATAAATCTATAACACCTTTATATCTAGAAAACCCGATATCTCTAAAAAAATCACCTCATATCTCTAAAAACACCCATATATCTAAAAAAAAAAAAAAAATTATATCTCTTAAAACACCCATATATCTTAAAACATCCTTATGTCTAAAGAAAAACACCTGTATCTCTAAAAAAAACCCATCCATACCTCTAAAAACACCCATACCTCTAAAACACCCTTATTGTATGTCTAAAAACACTCATACCTCTAAAAACACTTATACCTATAAAAAAACACATGTATCTCTAAAAACACCCATATATTTAAAACAAACACATCTCTAAAAATACTCATATCTCTTGAAACACCCTTATCTCTCAAAACACCCATATCTCTAAAAACACCCATATCTCTATTTACACCCATATATCTAAAAACACCCACACTTCTAGAACACTCATACCTCTAAAACACCTATATCTCTAAAAACACCCATACCTCTAAAAACACCCATATCTCTAAAAACACCCATACCTCTAAAAACACCCATACCTCTAAAACACTCATACCTCTAAAAACACCAATATCTCTAAAAACACCCATATCTCTAAAAACTCCCATATTTCTAAAAAACCCATATCTAAAAACACCCATATTATATCTCTAAAAACAACCATATCTCTAAAACACTCGTTTCTTTAAACACGCCCATACCTTCCATACCCCTAAAAACTCACATATCTCTAAAACACCCATATCTCTAAAACACCCATATCTCTAAAAACACCCATATCTGTAAACACACCCTATATCTAAAACACCCATATATCTAAAAACTCCCATATCTCTAAAACACCCATATCTCTAAAACACCCATATCTCTAATAACACCCATATCTCTAAACACACCCTATATCTAAAACACCCATATATCTAAAAACTCCCATATCTCTAAAAACACCCATCTCTAAAAACACCCATATCTCTAAAAACACCCATATTTGTAATAAATACACCCTTATCTATAAAACACCAATATCTTTAAAAACACCCATTAAAACACCTATACGGTACCTCTAAAAACATCCACATCTCTAAAAACACCCATATCTCTAAATAAAACTACATATCTAAAACAAAAAACTCAGATCTAAAAACACATTTAGCTCTCTAAAAATATATACATTAATAGATAAATGAATAAAATAGTTACATAAATTAACACATAAATAAATAGAATAACAAAAGAATCCCTCCCAAACACCAAGGCCATGTACCTACCGAGAGTCCCCCGTGGGTGAGGTTGCTGTGGAAGTAGTCAGCGAGGATCCTGAGAGTGCGGTGGGAGGGGGTGCTGCAGGACTTGGCGTAGGCTTGTCGTCGGCGCCGCCACCCGGAACTCTCCAGGGCGGCGACGGGGTGGCCGGAAGACGAGGAAGCCATTGTTTACGTCGCAACTTACGATAGCAACAGAAAATGACACTTGTTTTTCTACGACGGAGGCATAATCACGCCAATGATTACGTCGCTAGTTACGATGGCAACTAAATAGGACAATTGCTTTTCTAGTCAATTGCTTTTCTAGACGGAGGCAATATCACGCCATTGTTTATGTCGCTAGTTACGATGGCAACTAAAAATTACAATTGTTTTTCTACGGCTGAGGCATAATCACACTTTTTCTTTGCAACATACACCGTATTTTTTTTTTTTTTTTTTCTACAAGGAAGTATGTATTACTTTTCTACGATGGAGCAATACTCACACCAGAATTTACTATATACACCTGGATTTAGTAATATTTTTTCTATGAGGAAGTTTTTTGTTTTTTTCTAAGTCTGATCCATACTCATATCATTGTTTGATATAGACACCGAGGTTCGTGTTATTTTTCCACTAGGGAGTCACATTTACACCGCTACTTGAGCTTTTATCTATTTTGTATTTTCTGTTCTCACTGTAAATTGGGATGGGTACCGTACTGAATCTTGTATTATTGTTTATGATGACGCCATATTAATTTTGGTAATTTGGCTTGTTTGATTTCTCGTCAGACTAGTGTGTTCGATTTTGACTGGGTGTGAAGTTCGGAGAGAGTATTTTCACCTTTACTTGCTGCGGTATCCTTGAGTTTGTGTCACACGAGTGATAGATTTGTTGGTTTTGTTTGGACTGAGTTGAGGTTGGTGCTAAGGATGTATTGATTCGAGTCCGTAAGTGCTTTTCATGTCCATTTTAGATGAAGGACGTCTTGCGTTTGATCTTGGATGGTCTGCTCTATCCGTTTGGAATCGGTATAGTAGGTGTAACTTGATGGACGACTTAAACTTAATCTATGAGGAAGACTTATGTAAAGTTTTAAGTTTATATTATCTCAATAGGACGATTTGGCCTGGGATTCACAAACACATTATTGTTAACTATAAAGTTTCACCTGGAGTTTAGAAATAGATTCCTTGAACTTGAAGAAATTACCGTTCATAGAATAATAGTAAGTACTAAGAATTGAAAGTACAAGTTTGATTATACTTCAATAACGCGATTAATTATACGACTGGAGGGACTATTATGCCTATATCACATGCAACATCTACAGTACTATCTGAAGAAGGCTACTTGTGGATCATGCTTGTAGGTTGGATATTGATACAGCTCCAAGTATTTCTCTGAAGGACGGGAAGTATATATACAGTATGTCGAGGGGTCCATTCAGTGTGGTTTCAGAAATTACATCTCTGCTCCTCTTGGGTATTTGTAAAGTGAAGATGGCATGATGAGAATAATATGTAACTTACTGTAGATGATATTGCCAAGAAATGGTTATGCGTTATATAGTGTTTAAGTGACTGAAGACGATGAGTAGGACATGCTTGTAGGGCAGTAACTTCGTATTTTCTATGCATATTTCCCAAGCAATCTATTGTAAGTAGGTTTATTTACGTTAGCACTGGTTACATGCTAAGTATTATAGGTTGCAAAGCTATAGGTGTAGACTCCATTCTATGTGCAGCTTCCAAACTATTTGGCTCAGCTTCTAAAGTAATAGTCAATAGTTCTATATTAGGTCGCGAAAGTTATTGGCAGACGTTGACTTAAATTGTTGGTGCAAATTGCTCATAAGGTTATTATTTTCTTGCTTTGTTTTATATGCAGTTTATATAAAAACTTTGTGTCTTTCTTATACTTTTATATACTTCAAAGTAAGTTGTAAGAGGATACTAAAAGCAATAATGGCTAGGAATGTGATCACTTTATCGTTCGTTTTCTTTAACTCTAATTATTATTTGTTACTTCATGGTTTTTCATTGGTTAACTCTTGTATTATATTTATTTGGCTTTCCTTGTCTGGTACTGGGTACTTACTAAATTCACTTTATATTTCCTAAACCATAACTTACGTATATTTTGGCACTTAATTATACTTTTAACCACTTCCACACGCAACCCTACAAAACTAGAGTTATCACTTTATATAATATGGTTCACAATATTTCACCACACTATGCCTCTTTATATTACTCTAAAAAGCTCAATTGACAAGACAGCTAAAGACCAAGAGGTAATAGCTGGTATTTCACTTAACGGATTACTCATCGCCGGATTATATATTTTGAAACTATCTTAGTTTTCACAGATTAAAGCACCATTTTCATAACTTAATCACAGAAGGAAGGATTATCGAGATGCACCGATATTCTTTCGATACAACCAACCTGTACATATTATCTATTTACTCATATCACTTAATAATACAAACTCACAATGGTTTCAGGAGGAAGACGCACTACAATATTAATTCTTGGCACAACGTATTTTTCTTTTGGGCAGCAATTACAAGACAACAGTGAAATGTTTATGGTTTAGTTAATTGGTTTCTGGTGAGGATAAGAGGACGCTGCCGAGGGTCTTGAGAGTTTTATAGTGTTAATTGGATTCAGTCATTGTTAGCTTATATACCTGATATCACATTAGCTTATAATTAACTTATATTCTCCACTGATGAATTAAACTATACTCCAAGCCGTCTTCACATCAACTGCAGGTATTTTTCAAGCATTTTCCTTTTTATCAGATTAAACATCAACCACGTAAATTCTAAAAAACACAGAAAACTGGTAAAAATATATAACTCTTAGTATTTTAGTTGGTTATTGAGAGGAGGGGGGGGGGGTCGTCTTATCGGCAAACTTTTACGATACTTTTCCTGACGCCAGCTCCCGAGTCTTTCATCTTTTATTTGCGCTAAGTTCTCGGTCTTTTACACTTTATTGGCGCCAGATCCCCGCGTCTTTTACCCCGGCACCAGGTTTATCATTAGACAGGCGACCAACTTTCTCTAATCCAGCGGGCGAGGGAGGGAAGTTGATAGAGCTCTTCTTTCGGTTACTTCGGGGAATTTCTGACAGGTAAGTTGATAGAGCTCTCTTTCACTTACTTCTGGAATTCTCTGACAGGTGCGAGGGAATGAACGTGATGGAGCTTTTCTTTCGGTTACTTCGCGGGTTTTCTGACAGGTCCTGGTTGATAGTTCCTGGAAGAAAAGAAAGACAAAATTCAGTAAGAGTAATATTATTATACAGTGAACTTATATTCTTATTTCTTATCACAGTGGCCAATATATAGCTGAACTAAAACAATAGACATCCCCGGTAGTGAAAGGGTTAACCCTTTCAGTACTGGGGATATCTTCTTTATTTGATTTTAGCTACATTTAGACGATTTTATGAAGCTAGGAACGGTATATGGTAGCTAAAAGGATTAATTGATTTAGTCTGTAGCCTTTTAATTGATAGACGCGTTCTTCCTAAGCTCAATAGAATCGTCTAATAGTTGCCAGAATATGATGAAAAGGACGTCACTGGTACTGTAAGGGTTAAGCGTGGGAAATCCGGCTGAGGTGGGTGATCGGATCCGGGGGATTTTGGCGATGAGATTTGGACCTGCTACACTGGTCAGATTTTTGGGGGGCTGTTGTTTTCACCTGCGTTTGTTTGTCCTGTGTAGGGTTTATTCTATATTTCGTTTTCTCCCTCTCGATTCTTCCAGTGTATTTTACTCACCCGCCCCCCTCTTCCCTTCCTCTCTCTCACTCACTCACTTACTCTCCCTCACTCACTTTCTCTCTCTCTCTCTCTCTCACCAAAACAAAACTGTCATCCATCCATTCATCCATCACGCCCCATTACACAAAACCAGCCATTCGGGAAAGTGTCAAAATTACGAGGGTTGTATCCCCCCCCCCCCCCACCTCCCTATTGATTAACAGCCATTAAGGGGGATGGGCGTCTTTATTCCCTCATTTATATATATTTTCATAATTTTTTTTTTAGTTTCCTCCATAGACCTCCATCAAGCTTTAAAAATCACCCCCAAGACCCTTCTTCAAGATATATTTGTACTTTTTTCGATAGAAATATGTCCCGGCCAAAGGCCGATTCTTCTTGAATTACAGGCTCGCTATCACTCGTTAGGAAAAGAAAGATCGACACCTAAATGACACGAAAAGCCTTAGCATTGACAAAGAAATGGGGCGAAAGGTCTTAAAATCGCCAAACTAATGTCATATAATCTGAAAACTAATGAGACTAAACATGAGGAAGAAGGGGGACCATAAAAACGACCTATACCCCCTTAATGGGCAGGCGGGATTATTAACCCTCCTAGTCTTCAAGGATTTGAGGGCGGATTATGTATACTTAATGTTGGTTATATCGAGTGATATACCTTTCTAGCCTTATATTAACCCCTTCTGTACCGCCGACGTCATTTTTATTTTATTCTGGTTACTATTAGAAGATTTAATTAAGTTTAATAAAGGCCTCCAGCAATTACCAGGCTTGTAACTATGTAACTTAATCATTTATACTTCCACAAATCCTTCTTAAACTGCACAAAATCACCTAGATATAACTAGAATGTAATTAAAACGACGTTGCCGGTACAGAAAGGGTTAAACGGGTATATTACTGCCAAGGTACTTAATTGAAAGGGATATATTAGTATGGACACTTTATGTACCCTTTTCATACCCATATTGTGTAGTGTGTACAGTAGACAACTTGTAACAAACAGCTTGACCCATTCAGTACCGGCCACGTCCATTTCAGCATATTCTGGCAATTATTAGACGATTTTATTTAGCTTAGGCAGGGTCTGTGGTAGCTGAAAAACATTATTGAGACAGTTAGTAGCCTTTTAATGGTTATAGGTCCTTCCTACACTTAATAAAATCATCTATTAATTGACAAAACATAATAAGAAGAACGTTAACGGTACTAATGGGTTAATTAATGTTTTCAACGTCATAACATCCACATAAATACAATAAATATACAGTCAGAAGGCATTATACTCTGTTTCAAACAAGTTGGCCAGAAATCGTGAACCCTAACCTCTGTAACTTAAAAAAGGCTAGAGCAAATGGGCTGTAATTTTCCACACCTATTCCCTAGGTGACCCTTCCCAAATGGTATAAATACTAGCTCGATTATTCGAGTCGTTTGAGAGTTATAGAGGTTATTGCTTAAGAGTTTTGGCCTACTTATTTTGAACAGGGTATATAATTGGTCATAATGTGCCTTGAGTATTGATAGCACACGAATTACGACATCGGCTGTCAAGATAGGACGGTTATAGAGAGATAGGACATCGTATAGACGGTTATAGGTCATATACCGGGTCGTCATAATGTGCCTTGAGTATTATTGGTACAAGAGTTACGACGTCGGCTGTCAAGATACGACGGTTATAGAGAGATAGAACGTCGGTATAGGCCACTATGAGTACCAAGGTCCATCAACGCAATCGGATCTACGAAACCGTAAAATAATACAAGGCAGAGCGGCTATCGACAGACCAGGGGTGGGGGGGGGGGGTTAAAACACACACACACACCACACACGCGCACAAACACAAACACACACTCCCACAAACACACACAGTCTCACATACGACACACACACACACACACACACAGTCTGAGATACATCACACACACATTATATACAGTATATCCAGCCGGAACAAACCTAATAGTCGTAAACATATCACCCCCCCCCCCCTCCCCCCCACCCCCCTCCACCTCATTGACCACATCTCTCGCCTCCATTACAGCCTCCTCCAAGCGTGTTCAATTGCCTGCTTAATTACCCGGACAAGTACTAGGTTAATTACCTGCACAATTACTGGGTTTATTACCTGGACAATTTATTAGCTGGGTAATTACGTGGACAAGTACTGGGTTAATTCCCTAGACAATTACCGAGTTAATTACCTGGACAATTAATTAGCTGGTAAATTTCGTTGATACGTACTGGGTAAATTCCCTGGACAATTACTAGTTTAGTTACCTGGAAAAATAATTAGCTGGTTGATTACATGGACAATTATTTGGCGAATTACCTGGAAATTAGCTGGTTAATAACCTAGAATCATAGCTGCATAATTACCTGGGAAATTACCTAGACAATTACAAATTTGATTATCTAGGAAATTACATATATTATTGTCCGGGAAATTACCTTGTTAATTTCATGAACAATCGCCTGGTTAATACCTGGACAATAACCTGATTAATTATCTAGACAATTACCTGGTTAATTGCCTAGACAACTACCTATTTAATACCTGAACAATTACCTGAACCTTCTGTACAGTTTTAATGGTCGTCAACATTGCCCCCTCATCCCCCGAAAGAAGAAGAAGAAGAAGACAAGAAAAAGTGGAAGAAAAATATAAAAGAAGAGGACAGATGCGACAACAACAACAACGAACTCGATCACTTGCAGGCCAACCCCCTCAATAATCTGCCACATACCCACTGTGGCTCGCGATCTGGCAACATGATAATTATGAGGTTTGTGTGTTGCAAGGGGAATTGATCACAGGTTAGGGGAGGTTCTCTCTATCTCTCTCTTTTAATATCTCTCTCTCTTTCTCTCTCTCGTTCTCACACTCAGTCTCTCTCACTCGCTCCCACACTCAGTCTCTCACTCTCACACATACTCTCTCTCTCTCTCTCTCTCTCTCTCTCTCTCTCTCTCTCTCTCTCTCTCTCTCTCTCTTTTCTTCTTCTGTTTTTCGAGTATGCAACACGATGGACAATTGGAATAACTATAAACATAAATAGATACACCCGCTTATAAATTATCGAGAACTTCACCTATTTCTAATTATGGAAGTGTATCTCTAGAAACTAACTCATGATTATAATTGTCTATACATAAACTACAAAACTACTGTATATATACTATTTATTGAAAAGCAAGTTCTATCCAAAAATCAATCCAGATAGTTACAATTCTCCCTACCAACAGATTGGCACTGTTTTCCCACCTCGGGCCCTTTAAATGTCGATACTCTGGCTCTTTCTACCACTGTATAGCCTTCCAAACAGAAAGAATATGCTGTATGTTGACATTTCTATGCCTGCCATACATTCCAGCCATTGAATGCGGTTCTATACTATAAATGTAAGTTATTGATAACCGTAGCCAACGTAGATTAGTAGATATAATGGGGTTATTATCGTCGGGAAGAGGAGGATGGCTGATTTATGACAATTCCTACTTTTGATAATGTTTAAACTCCAAACCTGCTATATATGGACATTTATTTGACTACCAAACGATATGGGTATTGGATATAGGTAAATAATTATTATGATTATAGAAAACACTAACATATTTCAGAGATGTAATTAATGTGGAAATGGATGCCTGATGAACGAGAAGACCGATATGTCGACTCGAAAACACGGGATCTCGCTGTATGTTGGTAGCGTCAATTGCATAAAAAACCATAAGGGATCCACGAATTCTTACGAGTGGGTTAGAGACTATGGATCCGCCAACCCTTTGATCAGCAGCCGCCTGACTATGCCACGGCTTGGGATTCGGTTACATGAGGAGAAACAAAAATGGAATGACCCGTTGCTTTACCTCACATTTTGATTCGGCTGTTCAAACTGCCACACCAGAGTATGTTTTGAAAAAATCTAGTGTGACAGTGTGAAAGGCTCGCTCGTAATGTGAAGATATTCCATGTCGTTTTTTACTGATGTAACTTATCGAACAATTTGAATCATATTATATGTCTGGTTCCGGGGTTGGTGTAGAGTGTACAGGCGATTGTGCTATGGTTAGGATTTATTTCACAAATTATAAAAACATCAACTAAAATACAGGCATGTACAGTAAATCCATTAGCATGCAAACTATAACCAAACCGAAGCGGAATTGGGTTTTTTTCGTAGAGCGTCAATCCCGTGAGGAGTGGTGTGCCAAATTTAGGAAAAGTCCAAAAACAAGCCTGTCGAAAAAAAATAAAAAATAAAAAAAAAATAGGGGGGGGGGTGCGGTTTAAAGGGAAGGGACGAACAGGGGACACCGATTTGCACGTAGAGGTGAGTGGTTTATAAGTGTGTGTGTGTGTGTGTGTGTGTGTGTGTGTGTGTATGTGTGCCTGGTATGGGTGTATGTGTGTGTGGTTGGTGTGTGTTTATGGTTGGTGTCTGTCTATGTGTGTGTGTGTGACTGGTATGTGTCTGGTGTCTGTATATGTGTGCGTGTGTGTGACTGGTATGTGTGTGTACTTATATATATATATATACTGTACATATATATAAACTGTATATATATATATATATATATATATATATATATATATATATATATATATATATACTGTATACAGTATATAATGCAACATTTTAATAATATAAACACACTAATCGGAGAGGGAAGTACAACTCGAACAAATACCAGGTCATGCGACAACGAGTTAGTTAGTTAAAATAGGACTTCAGAGGCTATCAACCCTTCTGGATTAAGCCAGCACACTGTAAGTCAAGAATAGCATCAGGACTGGAGACCCTTTTCGAGAACTCCAGTCCCTTGACAATGAGTGAAAATGTAAACAAACGCTACCGTGATCCAACAAAGAACTAATGGTGATGATTACGGTATGTATGACAAATCCATACACTTGGAAAGATAATCGAAACTGTAAGTATGTACACATTGTAGAGTCAAAAATCAATACAACTAAAACAATAATGTCAGAGCGGTATTGTATGTATCAAGACAAAATTAATCAAACGAGAAGCGATTTATCAATAAGTACGAATTGTCAGCACTTACATAGTCTGATTATTTTCAAGTGATGGTAAATTGCAAAGTTACCATCGAGATTTGTCAGTTATTTTGAAGATTTTGCACTTAAATATGGTGCCAATTATATAAACTTGGTCTTCATATGATAATGAGACATAGTAGTTTCCTATTTGTCCATTAAGTATCGAGAATTCGATGCTAAGGGATCAATTTATCGTCAGTTGAAAATAATCAGAGTATACAGTAGTTGCATGAACAAATATAGTCATGGAACATCGTGTGTAATATAAACAATCATTAACCTGAGCCAACAAAAACAAATTAATGATGGAAACATTCGCCCCTGTGCTTAATGCAGGTCACCTTACGGAACAGCTTGTATATTATATTGTATAATAGTATATAATTATGTAAAATTGCATGATCACCTCACATATTTAAATATGCATGTATATTTTTATGGTAACTTATGAATTTAATTGTGCATACATTAATCAAAACTAAACCATATTTAGCATGGAACGCAAATCGAATTATGCACATTATATTGTATATCAATCAGTGGTTGCATTACCATACACAAGAACGTTAGATATTTGATCTGTGACTGTACAGTCGCGATCATGAATGCATATATATTTAATTTCGAATCTGTCTCGGGTTGAATTTAATCACTTAACTAATTATTTACCTAGTATTTGCATTTAGGAGGTTCGTTTACACCGTTCGGGATTCGTAATGTATAGGAATTAATGACCGTGACTGTACTGTGCAATCAAAGACAAATGTTCGTTCCCCTAACCATCCACTGAGTGAATCTGAAACACCTGGGGGTCGACAAACGAAGCATCTGAAAGAAGTGCCATTTACACCCAATAAATGCTTCGTTTTTTCGAATCCCAGGTGATTCGGATTCACACAGTGTCAAGTTGGGGGAACGAACTTTTGTCGTAGATAGAACTGTACGAATTGCCCCCATCTTTATTGGTTTACAAAGCCCTCACCTGCAGCGGGCGTGGGAGAGGGTGAATGTCCAATAACAACAAATAATCCGTGACATTTGTTGGCGTTAGTGACAAGGGGAAACGACAGGCCTCCATTACACAAATTGGTCGTTATTCTGTTTGACAAGTGGACGTTTGGAGGGTGGATCAAGTCTGTCTGTCTGTCTGTCTGTCTCTCTCTCTCTCTCTCTCTCTCTCTCTCGCTCTCGCTCTCGCTCTCTCTTTCTTACTGCAGTCCACCATATCCTCCCCCTCTCTCATCTGCCTCACTATATTTCAGTTTATATCAATCATTCCTCTCTCCTTTTTCTAGCTCACCCCTTCTGACTCTGACTCTCTCTCTCTCTCTCTGATATATATATATATATATATATATATATATATATATATATATATATATATATTGTGTGTGTGTGTGTAAAATGTTATTCTATCAAGCTACAGTATTTACTTGTTTCAATATTTCTGAAGCCCAACAAGATATACAAACTGCTCCACACCCTCCACACACACACACACACACACTATTACTTCCACACAGACTCGATTTGGTAATTTCCATACAAATGCGCTTCAATCGTCCGCAAGGTATTTCAAAACCCAATACATCTCAAAAGGTTCTTACATCTCTCGCGCACTCTCTCTCTCTCTCTCTCTCTCTCTCTCTCTCTCATACACACACTCACTCACACACACACACGCACTCTCTCTCTCTCTCTCTCTCTCTCTCTTCCTCGCTAAGCCTGTGATAAAAACGTTAGGGCAGGAGGTTATCGGTGTGTGAGGCGGCAGACTTTGTAGTATTTGCTTTGGAAGTATTGGGAGAATGGTCAGTGTGTGTGTGTGTGTGTGGATGTGTGTGTGAGAGAGAGAGAGAGAGAGAGAGAGAGAGAGAGAGAGAGAGAGAGAGAGATAAAGAAAGAAAGAAAGAAAGAAAGAAAGAAAGAAGGAAAGAAAGAAAGAAAGAGAGAGAGAGAAATAAAGAGGAAGAGAGAGAGAGAGAGAGAGAGACAGAGAAACAGAGAAAGAAACCCTTTTTTAGCCGAAACATTGATATTTTTTGTATAAGACGGGTGAACGGTCCCCATTGTCACGATAACTTATGTTATGTTATGGGGGGGGGGGGGGGGCCCTTTCACACTTGGGCCCAAAAGTACGGGGAGAGACTTTAGATTTTGGGTGATTTTCGATATGTTTGTGGTGTTCTTTCCCCTTTTCCGATAAATAAAATTTATATATATATATTTTCCGTTGTTTTTTTATTCTCGTTCAGTACGGGTATTGTGTAAGTATCCACACGTCAATATGCGTATACTGTTATACTTTAGAAAACTATTATTTACTAGTAAATAACCCTTAGGTAACACTATGATATATTTCTTTTCTGTTATATGGCTGTCATTTGAAGATTTCATTCATATTAGGAAGGGTACATGGAAGTCAGAGGGTTAATTGAGAGAGTCTGAACCCTTATATTAGGAAGGGTACATGGAAGTCAGAGGGTTAATTGAGAGAGTCTGAACCCTTATATTAGGAAGGGTACATGGAAGTCAGAGGGTTAATTGAGAGAGTCTGAACCCTTATATTTCCCATAGATCCCTCTTAAGCTGTATGAAATGGTCTAATGATAACCAGAATATACTGTCAAATGCGTCGTAAACTCCAAAGGGTTAAATACAAACATTACAAATATATATCCCTACGCTTGGCATTTCACCCGTAATATATTAAGTAACACCCCGTTCTTAACATTATTCATCAATTACAAACCCCAATGTATGGTCGAGGTTGACAAGTGTTGTCAGATATTTCCCAAAGTTTCGGACACTGACTAATACTCTGAGGGATAAGCACTTTTCTCAGGACCTGTATAAAGATACCAATAACACTTTTTGAGCGAAAACCACTGGAATCTATGATAACACCTAATACCCCCGATTGTACTTGAATGAACTAATGAAAGCATATTATGGTCCTCCTGGGATTCGAACTCGGGACATATAAGCATATTCCAGAAAGTTAACGGTCTCTTAGTGGTAGAGCCCCCACCTTGAAGTTTGATGAAGGTGAGATGGGCCGTTTTTCTGGTCCCCCTTTCTTCCTCATGCGTAGCCCCATTAGTTTTCAGATTTTAAGACGTTCGACCCATTAGTTTGGCGATTATAAGGCCTTTCGTTCCATTTCTTTGTCAATATTAAGACTGTTTGTGTTACTTAGGTGTCGATTTTTTCCTGGCGAGCGATAGCGAGCCTGTAATTTAACCCTTTCACGCACATATGACGCAGAGGTTGCCAGATTAGCAACAAGAAAACGAGTTCTCTCACTCTTATAATTACCTCTCCAAAATTAGTTTTCTGCCCACAGCTAACTCAAAGACAACTGCAGAGGTTGAATAACTAAACTAAAGGTTTCTAAATACCCCTGATGGTAACAAAGGCTTTAAAGTATCCCTATTAGGCTCAAAATCGCGTCATATGTCGGAGAGGGTTAAGAGGAACCGGCCTTCGGCCGGGAAATTTTTCTATCGAAAAAATGTACAAATTTATCTTCAAGGTGAACTTGGGCGGGTGTATTGATAAGCTTGATGGAGGTCTAGGGAGGAAACTAAAAAAATCGCAAAAAGATAATTATAAGTGAGCAAATCAAAACGCCCATCCCCCCTAAAGCTTGTATTTAGGGGATTGAAACTCTTACAGGAAGGCTTTGTTAGGTTTTTGTTTTGTTTTTGTGTTTACCACCGAAAGGATGGGGATCGTACAGTTGCGTTCAAAAGTTGTTCTCCTCTCCATAGCTTCATCTTCATTCATTTACAGTATATTCATTTTTCAAGCCAACAAATAAATAAAGAATAAATAAATATATAAATGAAGAAAGAAAACTAAATAACAACAATAATAATAATAATAATAATAACAATAATAATAATAACAATAATAATAATAATAATAACAATAATAATAATAATAATAACAATAATAATAATAACAATAATAATAATAACAATAATAATAATAATAACAATAATAATAATAATAATAACAATAATAATAATAATAACAATAATAATAATAATAATAATAATAATAATAACAATAATAATAATAATAATAATAACAATAATAATAATAACAATAATAATAATAATAATAATAATAATAATAATAATAGTAGTAATAATAACAATACAGTCTACACACGAAGGCCTTCATATTAAGCTTCGTTTCTTTTTGTCGAGGAGTATACTGTATACTATCACCATGAACGAGTGACAGTACGAAATGGCCTCACTGCTAAACGACCACAATCCTAATCGACTTTTAACCCTTTCACCACCATTACGTGATTTGCATTCTATACTGGTTACCATTAAACGATTTTTTAGTTTTTAATCTACCTATAAGACTCAAATGGGTTAGTACGATCTCAATAAACCCTCTTAGTAACACAGGTCATTCGTAAACTGCATAAAATCATCTAATTTTAGCCAGAATCAAAGGTAAAAAGGCGTCATGGTGCTGAAGGGGTTAACAGAATAAATAAGACAAGTTCTTTTATGTGTGTCCTTTCCATCCAGCCACCCACTTCATCAAAAAAACAAAAAACAATCAATTTGTTGAAAAAAAAAAAAAATAAATAAATAGTGAGCAAGAAAATTCTAAGGCTTGCCTCCATCATAAATCAATGTCCATCAGATGGTGTTCCCATTTCACTCTCAGGTTCTGGCTGGAATGAATTAAGACGCACGTCAGTTTGAGAGAGAGAGAGAGAGAGAGAGAGAGAGAGAGAGAGAGAGAGAGAGAGAGAGAGAGAGAGAGAGAGAGAGAGAGAATAAAAGAGATAGATAGACAAATAGATTGGTTGACAGATATTTATATAATATATATATATATATATATATATATATATATATATATATATATATAGAGAGAGAGAGAGAGAGAGAGAGATACTTTATGTTTTTACAATGGATTTGACGAGATTAATTTAGACATTTGTTGGATTCTGAACATTACAATGAACAGTAATTGATTGATATGCCATCCAAGTAAATGAGGATTATTTCTATCAACTGTCGGTCATCTATCTGTGTTTCTGTCTGCGTGTGCTTGTATACTAAATATACTGTATATCATACAAATTACAAATGTTTTTAGTCATTTTTTTAAGGAATTGCCATATGTTACCCATAACGAGCGGCTTATATTTGTATTAACCCATGTCCTACCGGTGACATCCTTTTCACTATATTCGCCAACTATTAAACAATTATATACAGCTTAAGAAGGATGTCTACCAATTAAAAGGCTACAGACTATCTCAATAAATTAATTTAGCTACTAACCATCCTTCCTAAGCTTCATAATATCTCAAAGTGCAGCTGAAATAAGAACAAACAGAGTAAGTCTGGACTACCAATAGTCCATTCATCATAGGTAGACCAGATATCTTGACGTCTGTCCTCTGTAACTCAAAAAGGGCTAAAGCAAATGGGTTGTATATTTTCACACCTATTCCCTGGCTAATTCTTCCCATTTTTTTTTTTTTTTTTATTACCGTAGTTTAACCAGACCACTGAGCCACATGACGAGACTCTCATAGTGCATAAGTATTAACTTGATTACTCTAGCCGTTTTTGTTTAGTTCTAAGGGGTTGTAGCCTGGATTTCTGGCCTACCTATAATGAATGGACTATAGTAGGGACTGACAGGTCTGTGTAGTCTGTGTATCGATGTAACCCCACGTAACTCTCCTCCTCTCCAGACAGACCCTGGTGACTGCGAGAGGGCCTTATGTTCCCCGGTAGGGCAATAAAGTGAAATTTATAGTTTTCTCCCAAGACCCCCATCAAGCTAAAAAAAAAAAAAAAAAAAAAAAAAAAAAAGGGAAATGTACGTACAGTAGCTCCTAAATTACAGGCTCACTATCTCTCGCCAGGAGAAATCGACATCTAAATGGCCCAAAAGGTCTTAATATTGACAAAGAAAAGGGTCGAAAGGTCACCAAACTAATAGTGTGTGTATCGATGTAACTCCACGTAACTCTCCTCCTCCTCCTCCTCCTCCTCCTCCTGAGACAGACCCTGGTGCCTAATAAGTCCCCTGGTCGGACATTAAGGGGAGATGAGCCGTATTTTTGGCCTATTAATTCATTAATTTCTTTATTTCTTAGTTTTCTCGCTAGACCTCCATCAAGCTGTAAAAAAACACCCCTAGACCCCCCTTCAAGATAAATGTGTACATTTTTCGGTAGAAAAATGTCCCGGCCGAAGGCCGGTTACTCTTAAAATTACAGGCTCGCTTTCGCTCGCCAGGAAAAAATCGACGTCTAAATGGCACGAAAGGTATTAAAATTGACAACGAAATGGGGTGAAAGGTGTTAAAATCACTAAACTAATGGGCCAAACGTTTTATAATCTGAAAACAAATGGGGCAAAACATGAGGGAGCAAGGGGACCAGAAAAGCGAGCCATCTTCCCTAACTAAGGACTAATCTACACCCGGCATAATGGGACCCTGTGTGTTGCTCTTGTGGCTTTATTAGCTTGCTTTCTGTCACGTCAATGGTAGGCGTTAGGGGTTGAGGAGGAGTTGGTGGTCATTATTTATATATTTATTCTGAATTTATTTCGTTTGTTTAATATAGATTTATTCATTTATCAATTTTACTCCCTACACCTCGATGAAGCTTAAAAAAATGAAAGAAAGAACAAATATATTCGTACAATTTTCGGTAGGAAAATGTCACGGCCGAAGGCCGGTTAAACCTAAGGAAGAAATCAACACCTTAATGGCATGAAAGGTCTTAATACTGACAAAGATGTTGGGCAAAGATCTTACCACTTACGCTGCGGGCATATTTCCGCTATATTAGGGCTCATTCAGGCACTCCTGAATTATTGAGCAAGTGTATGAATGAAATTAAATATATTCAGACACAAACTAGAAGAAAATAGCTTCAAAATTACACCAGAAAGAGCTTCGTAGCGCGCTGGCTTCACCCGCAGCGCTACCATAGACATTCGTTAAAATGAGCGATTATCGCTAATATTGCGCTACATTTGCCTTTGGCAGTGCTGCTATGTCTCGCGGGAGTATGACTCATACTTATCAGTGTCCCGGCCGGCTGGTTGGAGGGTGGAATGGGGCGTACCGCACTCCAGCTCACTTGCACTCGTCTCCACAGGCTTTAACACCTTAAGAGCGGCCTAGGCGGTATATAATATGTAGCCACCAGCGGGGTGTTTTTACCCAAAATAGGGCTGTTTACGTGATCATTTTCATGCCTAAATAAGACCCAGAGCGTAAAACAAGTATCTATCCCTGAAAGGGCATAAACAGAGCTTTCCAATGACACCATAACGATCCTTTTATGATGGCTAGTTTTCTTGCAACAACCGCGCAACGCGAGTGCAAAAAGCATGTAATTCGGCACTTTCCCCATACAATTCCGTATGTAGCGAGTGAGAGAGGGAGGGAGGAGGTGGGATTCGTGTCAGTAGGTTCGCCGCGGTGGTCTGGAGCAGTCATACGCTCGCTACTCTCCTGCCACCACTTGTCTCTCTCTCAGCAACATTACGTGCTGAAATTGCCACACGACCTATGTCGAGCGCCGCCAGATAGTCCAGATTTATTATACTCGACTTACGTTGCGCGCCGCTAGTTATGGGTTAAAGCCTGTAAATTGTGGTAAATTGGCATGTGCGTTCCGGAACGTCTCTCGCAGTCAATGGGTTAAAGTAATAGGGGGAACGACTTAAAATTTCAAAACTAATGGGGCTAAACGTGAGGGAGAAGGAAGCAAAAAATAAATAAACAAATACATAAATAAATAAATTCCCCGAAATGACGACACGCAGCGCCCTATTGTATTATAATGGTCTGATTGTACCGAAGATCAAAATGATGACACGCAGCGCCCTATTGTATTATAATGGTCTGATTGTACCGAAGATCAAAATGACGACACGCAGCGCCCTATTGTATTATAATGGTCTGATTGTACCGAAGATCAAAATGACGACACGCAGCGCCCTATTGTATTATAATGGTCTGATTGTACCGAAGATCAAAATGACGACACGCAGCGCCCTATTGTATTATAATGGTCTGATTGTACCGAAGATCAAAATGACGACACGCAGCGCCCTATTGTATTATAATGGTCTGATTGTACCGAAGGTCAAAATAAGTCCTTAAGTTTTAAAGGAGAGGCTTTTGGTTTTCCTGTCTCCCCGTGTCCTGTCCAGCTGGCACGGAAAAAAATTCAAAAATAATAGGATCGAGACTGCAAAGGCGGAATATAATGATGTATGCAAATTGGAAACGAAAACGGATAAAAAGAAGAGAGGAGATCGGCGCGCAGGGGGTGACTGAGGAAAATTGGGGCATCTGGTCCGAGCTGCCTTTTTCACAAGTTACTAAAGCTAGGATTTCATTGCCAATTTTATACATAGAGATTAGTTTTTGTATCAGCTGAATCTGCTTGTGTTTAATACATTGTGTTTAGTGTTTCCTGGATGCTATATTCCCTTTAAGGGGGTAGTGCTTGGTTTTTGGTCTATACAGTATATTTATATATTTATATATTAATTTATTTTTTCCTCCATAGACCTCCATTAAGCTTAGAAAAACACCCCCTAGACCACCTTTCAAGATAAATTTGTAAATTTTTTCGGTAGAAAAATGTCCTGGCCGGTCGATTCCTTCTAAAATTAGAGGCTCGCTTTCGCTCGCCAGGAAAAAATCGATACCTAAAGGGAACGAAAGGTCTTAATATTGACAACAAAATGAGGCGAAAGGTCTGAAAATCGCCAAAGTAACAGAACGAACGTCTTATAACCTCAAAACTAATATGCTAAACATGAGGGACAAGGTGGTCCAGAAAAAGCGAGTACTACCCCCTTTATAGTTGGTGTTTATTGTTTCATGGATGCTATATTATTCCCTTCGCAGTCTGGGAATTCATGACTAAGGTTATACACAAAGCTTAGTATTTTAGCATCAGTTGTATCGTTTTTCTATTTAACACTGTTTGTATTTTTTATCTCAGGTATGCAATATTTCTCTTCCAGGTTTTCGCAGTCTTCTACGAACACACTCCTTAAGATTTTGTATTTATTTGTTTTTCACTCGACCTCTGTATGATTCTATATCTGCATGTCCTTTAACCCCTTCTGTACCGGCGATGTCTTATACATTTTCTTATATATATAATTAGACGATTGTGTGTGGAATTTAAGAAGGATCTGTGCTACTAAAAAGAGTAAAGCGAGATAGTTCGAAGGCAGTTTATTGCTGGAGGTCTTCTTTAAACTGAATAATAATATCTAATAGTAGCCAGAATATAATGAAAAGGACGACACTGGTACTGAATGGGCTAGCAACAATGGTTACCAGAGTGTTGGGGCTTGTGCTGGAAGGTAAAAATAAAATGGAGATAAAATTGGAACATTTGGTCGAGGGTCTTACTCCACTCTTGAAAGGATACAATATTGTGGTAAAAGTGAGGGGAGAGAGAGAGAGAGAGAGAGAGAGAGAGAGAGAGAGAGAGAGAGAGAGAGAGAGCATACTGTAAAATATAACCAGACTTGATTTATCATTCATATTTTTGTTCTCATGGTACAGGACATTCTACTGAATAGCTTGCCTCTAGCTTAGTATTAGTGCAGCAGCTAATTTGTTCTGTATTAAATACTTCACGTTTTATGAGCCCATTTTTGTCATATTCCCTATATTTGTTACAATATCCTATTATATTGTACTCTGTATTCTTAACATGCATTGATCTTCCAATTGTTCTATAATTTGTTTCTATATTCTGAAATTAGTTATGCCTATATATATATATGTCTTCAATCACTATGTTCTCTAGCATGTGGGGCTTGTGCTACGAGGTAAAGGGAGAATAGATAGACAATATAGTCGAGAGTCTCTCATATCACTCTTGAACAAGTTGAACAAATATCGAAGTTAAAAAACGATTGTAACTTCTTTCCTTCCAAGCTGGTGGCTCGCTGAAAGAGAGAGAGAGAGAGAGAGAGAGAGAGAGAGAGAGAGAGAGAGAGAGAGCAAAAAAATACACAAACATAGATTAAAGCACCAGCCTTAACCAGACAAGAATGAGCTAGATAAAAACCTAGAAGAAAATTATGCATTAAATATTAAATTAAGTATTTCGTGTTCTGTATAGCAGTAATTGCCACTAGCCAGCATAATGAAATTATTCCCATATGCATAGTAACAATTTGAAGTATGCACAAAACAAAACGTGAAGTACAGCATAACGCAATCCTATTATAAATAACTACCGGTATGTGTATTTTGTATATACTATTTGGTATAGTAAGTACAAAGTTCATAGCTAAAATGTAACTTTACTGTTAAATGTACACTCATGGAAAACAAATCTTTACACTAACGCTCCAAGCATTCTGGAAATGGGTCGAATATTTGTGGTAATACAGACGTATGTTTCACCCGATTCATTCCGTTAAGGGGAGGTTTTAGAGTCGTATTCTTAAAAACCCATACCTTCCTTTAACTTTCCTTTCCCTTCCAAGGAATTTTCTTTCCCTTCGGTATTCTTAAAGAATTCCTTGGAAGGAAATTTTTTCGGAAGTGTTGGTAGCTCTGTTCCACAGGCGAAGCTAGGCGCGTACCAGTTGGTATGCCTGAACTCCCTGAAGTAGTAAACAAACCTTGTCAAACAAACGTTTCCAAGGGTTGACTTGCATTATTGTTGCCCAAAACATGATTTAGACCACAAATATTGTCTTCAAAGCATATTATGTTGACTTGCACAAACACAAGAATGAATTGTCAACATGATATTAATAAATACAGGATCCTAGCTCTAAATCGCGCATGTACACCAACAAGCCATATTTTGTTGTAGTATTTAGACCTAGCCTATAGGCTATTATCCAAGAATATAATTACATATAAACTGATATGATAAGAAACAGGGATGGAGATAAATTAGATTAGCCAAATGTAGTGCGAATTAGTGTACCGTATATCAAGCATGAGAACTTTTCAATTACAAGGTCAAGTCTTCCATTTCTGACCAAAACTTTACAACTAGGCTATAGGAATCGCACAATAACCCACTATTGAGAAGTATTTACCTTCAAAGTTCAATACACATTATAGCCTGACATATTCTGGTGTGCTGAGTTCAAATACTAACTTGAACTTCTGTAGGCCTAGCCTATTATATAGGCCTAGGCTAGATTTGTTTTCTATTCAGTGAACAAAAATTAAAGCTAGGCTATATTTGATCTGGCCCAATTTGGTAAAAATTGCAATTCATGGCCCATAGTAGATTTACTATGCTATTGAAACTAGTTTTTTTCAATGTTTATATTTAGGCTACCGATATTTATTTATTAATTATCTAATTTGACCGTTTTTTATTTTTATACATTATTTTGGGCAAGAATGTAGTTACCGGGTGTACCGGCAGTACCGCCCACCTTGTTTACACTATGCGGATGCCTTTGGATATAAAAATACATTAGCCTAACCAAACAACCTAACTTTACCGTTTTGGTAAGATGATCCTCAGGGTATTAGAGTGTTGAGCCTATAATTGGGCTTTGTAATTGATTTGGGGTTGTGTGGGACAGGGATCTGCCTTGCTTAGGCCAATCGGCTTTCTGCAGACTCCCATTTTCTTATGTTCTTATGTTCTAACCTAACCTAGTATTCATGCAGTAATGACGGGGGCAAATAGCAGAAAATATAGCGTCGAAATGGATGGGAACGTAAGTGCGGGCGCACAACATGACATTCTTCCCTATTTTGGTAAGGGTTGTGTTAGCGGGCGTACCGCCTGCTTTGTTTCCATATTAGCACACTCCCAGTTAAATTCACGTCTAATTTGACTGCTGTTATTTGCCCCTGGCAATATACTGTATATGATGATGACAATGTCATGGGGGGTGAGGGGACATAGCACCCCTCAAACCATTATTGTATCCCACGGCCAGGTGTTGGGTAAATTGTTTTGCCGTGGGATACAATAATGGTTTGAGGGGGGCTCACCCCCCATCATCCCCATGACTTGTCATTATCATACATATTACCAGCAGGGGCAAATAACAGTAATGAAATTAGACGCGAATGTAACTGCGAGCGTGCGACTGTAAACAAATTGGACAGTACGCCCGCTAACACAACCCTTACCATTATTTGTTATTTGCCCTTCTGCAAACAATATATACTGTATATTGATGACAATAATTCCTGGGAAGGTGAGGCTCCCCTCAACCTAAGAAGCGGACATAATAGAAGTAAACTTAACGGTCATGGCCCAGAGCGTGCAAATCGACGCGGAAGGTTGCTTGGATAATACTGAACCTTTAAATAAGATTCTTCCAATTTTTAAATTGATTTTTGTTCTTAGGTAATCTGAATAAAAGATGAATCACCAATAGTTATGATTTAGGCATCAATAAGAACATAATGTTCTTGAGTAGGTTATTAATCATATTAGCTATCCATTAGTATAGTTTTGAAGATTGGGTGATATTCTTATGTTCTTTACTCTCCCCTCAAAGGCTAGGCTATCATATAGTTTGGCAAAGGCTAGGTTATCATGTAGTTAGGCAAATATCTTTGTAAGGCCTCGCCCAATTTCTTACCGATTACTCACATACACCAGTGGCTTGCACTATTTGTTTCACTAACTGGCCTTCCTTGTGCAGCCCAATTAAGGCAATTAGATCCTGTGTCACGTTCTTTCGCTGACCCGTACACACTAAAAACTGACGGGGACTTGTCCACCACTGCCATACTGATCATGATAATGACTGATACCGATCCACCCACCACAGCTGCTGGAAGCACTGATGTTCCAACACTGTATGTACTGTATGTAATAATACCATAATTATTCCTAACCTTCAAGACTAGAGAATACTAAGGATGTAAAGTAAATTCAGACAGAAAATCCACAAATTTTATTTGAAACAGTGTGCGAGGGACTCTGGTGACTAGTGGGGTTTTCCTTACAAACATTGAGTAGGCTATATTTGACTATTATTGCTTTGCTGATTCAGTCCTTTCAATGCATTAATATTGTGCAGTGTAACTACATTTTGACACATGTTAATGTAATAAGTTTGAAAATTCAGGTTTTGAGGCTTGCCAGGGATCAAGAACAATCCCAAGTTTTCAACAAAATCTCATACCATACTGTACTGTATACAGCCCAAAATAAGTAGCCACATTTTTTCATTAGCAATTTTGGGCTCTAATCTTATACATTTTCTTTTAGCCTACCAGACTTTTAGCAACTACCAATGTTAGTAAGTTAGCCTATACACTCGGCATAATCAAACGCTGTATATTAGCATAGCCTAGGCCTATCTTAGGTTCTCAGGTTAAGTTATATTGTTTGGATATTTAAAGAAAGTAGAGGGATTAGGCTAGGATATACTGTAATGAAAAATTAGGGTAGCCTATAATTGTACTCACAACCAATAGTATTGAATAGGCTAGTGTTTACAAATATGTTTTTCAAGGGATTTTGTTTTGATTAGGCTAATATGATGAGAATATTCAAGCAGACACTGCGGCAATATTAGCACGCTCTATGCGTCAGATTTTGCCACTTTTTTCTGAAATCCCTCTGCGAGTGGTTATTTGCCTCCTGCTGGCATTATATATGAATATGATGATGACAATTATGTCCACCAAACACTGTCAAATTAAAAATAAACGCAGAGAGCGTGCAAACTGTGCTGTAGTCTCCTTGAACTGTAGTTAAGATACCCGGTAGCTACCGAATAATCTAAAAACACGCTCCCTGATAGTGTACAAGGCTATGAACATCAGGGAAAATATTATAGTGAAAAGGTAACTCGGACTTTCTATAACATAAAGTAATAAAGGTAAGGATGTAGTATTCGAGGAATTTCGAGCTTATCGCCTGCCTTGTTTACACTACTCCCACGCTCGCGATCACGTTTCCGTCTATATTGACTGCCGTGGGATACAACATTAGGTTGAGGGCCCCCCTCACTCCCCCATGACTTATTGTCATCATCATATATAGGCATTTTGCCAGCAGGGGGCAAATTACTTAAAAACCAGTCAAAAGTCGTGAATCGTGAAGGATGTATCCGGGTGTACAGTCGTCATATTTACATAGGTAGTGCGCTCGTGGGTACGTTCCCGTCTATTTTAACGGTTATTTTCCCCCTGCTGGCAATATAATATATGATGATAACAACATGTAATGGGGGGGGGGGGGGTGTGAGGACCCCGTCAACCTATTATTGAATCCTGCGGAAGTCAAAATAGACTGGAACATGATCGCGAGCGTTCACTGCTGCCGCCGTTCGGCGTAGTGTAAACCAAGGCAGGCGCCATGTAGTATGTCCAAATACTACATCCTTCCCATAGGCCTAATAAATTCACAACATTTTAAAATCCAGATAGCCTATCTGAGGTGAGCCAATTCTGACAAAATCTAACAAATGTTGGCTTGAACATTATGATGGGCTAGCCTAGAGGGACAGAGACTAGCCTAGGTTAGTTTATTCAGTGGGGATGTAGCCTAAGAAAAAAAAATTAGGCCTACAATCCTGTATGAGTCGTGAAATTCATAAGAAAAATAGATTAGCCTGGGCTAGGCTAGCTTACATGATGATGTAGCCTACTGTAGGCTAAGCCTAGCCGCCTAGCCTAACCCAATATGTGGTACGGTACTGGTAAGGTAGGCTAAATTAGTATATAAGATGATTGACCACTATTACTGTTAGCCCACAAATTTATAAATATTACAGTATATGCCTAGCTATTTTTAGTTATGTAAAGTATGGTATTACTGGGAATTGTTGATAGCGTATCTCTGTCAAGCCTCAAACCTGGTAATGTTGACACTTATTGCATTAACACGTGCCAAAATATAGTCACACCGTGCACAAAATTGATGCTTTGAAAGGGCTACATCAGTAAACCAATGAAAATCAATAATAATCGAAATATGTATAAGATGAGGAATAGGCTATCAGCTGGCAGCCCGAAATTGCCCGAATCGTCCGCACGCGAATTCACGCCGAGATCAGGTGGTCTTCTAAAACGTTTAATAATATTACTTTATTTTCAATATCGTGCATTATATCATGTTAATAAAATTACATAGTGGTCAAATCCATTATTTAGTCACACTGACTCCAATTATATAAGAATGTTATGAACAAAATGACGAAGGGAAAACTGAAGACCTGCCTAGTGAGAGTCCTTCAAATTCCAATATTTTCCCCTGTTTAAGGGAAAGATTTTTCCTTCCCAAGGGAAAGGAACGGGAAGGATTTTTTAAGAATACCAAATCGAAAGAAAATTCCTTCCTTTCATTTTCGAAGGGAAAGAATTGTTTAAGAATACGGCTCTTAGTGTGTTCCCTACGTTTTCATCAAGCTTAAAATTACATCCCCTGGACCCCCTTTGTAGATAAATTTGTAAATTTTTCGGTAGAAAAATGTCCCGGCCAGAGGCTGGTTGCTTTTAAATTACAGGCTCGCTGTCGCTCGCCAGGAAAAAATTGACACTTTAATGGCACGAAAGGTCTTAAAATTGACATAAATGGGGCAAAATGCCTTAACATTTCAAAAACTACTAGGGCGAACGTCTTAAAATCTCAAAAGCAATGGGGCTAAACATGAGCGAGAAACGGGTCCAGAAAAAAATCCCTCAAGTGGAAATCTCCCCTTAACACAAATGTATACAGCTCACCGGTGTACAGATGTTTTTTCTTTCCGTCCGAATACAATACATAAATCAAGGTATACTGCGTCCAGTTTTGCATATTTATGGATTGTAAAGAGCAAGTACAATTAAATTCAACTATGAATTTGAATATAGAATAAATCATTTTAAAACAGGAGGGCCCCTCTCTCGTCACTGGCTCGGGTCCGTACCCAAATAATCAGGCCCTAGTGTGTGTGTGTGTGTGTGTGTACTTACTCTAGTTGTATTGCGGGAGTGAGCATGCTCGTTATTTCCCGCCTCCTATATGTGTAGGTGTTATATGTATCGTTGGAATGGCTGTGGATGTGTGTGTAGTCTGTATTTTAGCCAATTGGCGACATCGGAAACGAAGGCTTAGGGTGGATCTGTATGGTACCATTCTCACTATAGACGGTACTGTCTCGCCCGAAGGCTTAGGTAGCCATCAGCTTAGGTGAACCATATGATACCCATCTCGCCTTGTACCATTTTTGCCAACCCCAGATGGGACGTCACAACGTCGTCCACTTATTCCAGGTACCTATTTACAGCTAGGTGAACTGAGGCTAACACATGAAAGGAGACAAGCCCAATTTGTCTCCGCCCGGCCGGGGATTGAACCCCCGACCCCTCGTGTGTGAGACGAGAGCTCTACCTACTAGGCTACGGGCTGTGTGCGTGTGTGTGTGTGTGTGTGAGATAGAGAGAGTTGGTGGGGGGGGGGGCAGAAACACAGAGAGAGAGAGAGAGAGAGAGAGAGAGAGAGAGAGAGAGAGAGAGAGAGAGAGAGAGCAAAAGAGAGAAAAATAAATCACGGTGAATATAAACTAATAATTAAAATCCAACAGTGTGCCTCTCCCAGCCTGGCCTGGGTCCGCGCTTCCCAAACATCCAACCAGACTCAAATAACCAATCCCTATTATGAGAGAGAGAGAGAGAGAGAGAGAGAGAGAGAGAGAGAGAGAGAGAGAGAGAGAGAGAGAGAGAGAGAGAGAGAGAGAGAGAGAGAGAGAGAGAGAGAGAGAGAGAGAGAATGAGAGTGAGAGTTACATAGAGTTACACATACACACAGACTGCACAAACCTTGCGGTCCCTACTAGGTAGTCCTTACTTAATGCTTAAATAGAATTTGCTACAAAGTGGAAGGCAAGGATAGCAAAGCAGATGGCTCTCTCCCCACCCACCTCTCCCTCCGACCGTTGGTCGGCGTGACATTGGTTGGGGAAACAAGTCCCTCAGCAGAATGAGAAAACCTTCTACTGGGAAATTTATAGTAAAGAACGAAATTGTGAAATATTATATACTAATGATGCTTAACTTTATTTATTTATTTGTTTGTTTTATTATAATTATTATTTTTTTTTTACCACCACTTTCTCTGGTAATTTGTTCCACTCGATGACCACACGGTGGAGAAGTGCTTTGTGACATCGAGATTCGCCCTCCTGGTTTTCAATTTCATTCCATTTCCCCGAGTTAATGAACTATTATCTATTTTGAAAACTGAATCTGCATCAATGTTGTCAAATCGCTTTAGTATCTTGAAACACGCGATTAATTGACATCGCAATCTTCTTCTCTTAAGTGATTTTTTTTTTTTTTTAGACTTTCATAATAAGATTTATTTCTTAGAGAGAGAGAGAGAGAGAGAGAGAGAGAGAGAGAGAGAGAGAGAGAGAGAGAGAGAGAGAGAGAGAGAGAGAGAGAGTTAGTAAGAAAGAACACGAGAGTCAAAATCAAGATAAACTAATTAAAACCCCCAGTGTCCCTCTCCCCTCCCGTCCGTGCCTTCCCAACGTCAAAATGGACCCAAATAATCAAGCCCTAGTATGCACAGAAAGACAAAAATAATGTTAAAGGGGATTGTCCTCTCTTACATGAACTTTTGTCCTCGGTGTTGGGAGAAGGAGGAGATGGAAGAAGAAGAAGAAGAAGAAGAAGAAGAAGAAGAAGAAGAAGAAGAAGAAGAAGAGGGGGGTAGGAGGAGGTGAATGTAGAGGAAATGGTGGTGTATGAAGAAGACGAATAATAGGAGGAAGAAGAAGAAGAAAGAGAGAAGGAAAAGGAGATCGAGATGTAAGAGGAGGAGGAGGAGGAGGTAGAGATGGAGGAGGAGGAGGAGGTAGAGATGGAGGAGGAGGAGGAGGAGGAGGAGTAGTTAGAGATGGAGTAGGAGGGACATGGGCGGAGTGCACCGTCTGTCCTCGTTTCCTTTTTCCTGAGAGTAAGAGATGCGGGGAAGGGAGGGGGGGGGGGTAAATGAGGTGAGGAAAGGGGATGGGAGGTGGGTGGAAAGAGGAGAGGGGAGGCGGGGTGGAAAAGTGAGGAGAGGGCTGGAGAAGTAAGAAGAGGGGAGGGGAGGGGAGGTGGGGTGGAAAAGTGAGGAGTACAAAGGAGTACAAAGGAAATCAAGCAACAACAGGTCTAGTGACCCTTCTAGGTTGCTTGTCCTCCAAAACACTGAGGATCAAGTGTCCAAACAGTGGTTTAGAGTGGGTAAGGGAACATTGGAAAGGGAACTACTGCCCTGCCACTAACGTGGCAGGACTAGGAAGTTAGTAGGGGACATATGGGTTAGTAACTGAGGGGAGGATAAAGTTATTCATTTACAAACGCAGTCAGTCGCGGGTTTGATGCGAGATATTTGTCTAGGCGGAATTTAAATGAATCAACGGTGTGCTGCAGTCTATAACGTCTCGGGGAAGCCCATTCCACAAGTTGACAACTCGATTGAAGAAGAAATTCTTAGATTCGTGCGAGTTAAAAGATTTACCAATAATTTTGCAACCGTTTCCCCGCGTGTAATTAGATTGGTCGATAGTGAAGTACTTACTACAGTTCATATTGTCGATGCCTTTGATGATTTTGAACACTTGAATTAAGTCGCCTCTTAATCTGCGCTGGGTTAAAGGAAATAGATTTAATTCTCTAAGACGCTCTTCGTATGGTTTGTTCTTTAGGCTAGGTATCATTTTGGTAACTCTACGTTGAACTCGTTCTAGCTAGAGGAGAGGGGAAGGGAAGTGGGAAAGGAAGAAGAGGGGAGGGGAGCTGGGTTGAAGTAGAGAGAAGTGAGGAGAGGGCGAGGGAAGAGGGGAGGAGAGGGGAAGGGAAGTGGTAAGAGGGAAGGGGAGGAAAGAAGCCAGTAGAGACAGCAATGAGGGTAGAATAGGAGAGTTTAGGTAAGGTGAAATGCAGAGGAAAAGGTTGTTCAGAGAAAAGGGTGTATGGGGATTGGAAAATAATAAAAGAAGAGTAGATGGTAGGAGATGACTAAAGATAAAATAAACTAGTACATGAAACAAGAGAATATGATAAAAGGTGAGAGAAAAGGAGAATAGAAAATACTAGACGAAGGAAGGGCATGGAAGAGAAGGTGAAATAAAAGAGAACAGAAAGAGGGGAAGAAAAGGTGCCATAATAAAAGAACAGAGAGAAGAGAAGGGAAGGAAATAGAAGAGAAGATGAAATACGAAATGAGTAGACGAAGGAAGGGGATAGAAAAGAAGATGAAATAAGAAAAGAGTAAACGAAGGAAAAGGAATAGAAGAGAAGGTGAAATAAAAAGAGAACAAAGAGTAGACGAGGGAAGGGAATAGAAGAGAACATTAAATAAGAAGAGAACAGAGAAAGGAAGGGAATAGAAAAGAAGGTGAAATAAGAAGAGAGAGAACAAAAAGGAAGGGAATAGAAGAGACGGTAAAATAAGACGAGAAAAAAGAAGGAAGTTAATAGAAGAGAACATGACATAAGAAGAGAGAAAAGAAAGGAAGTGAATAGAAGAGAACATGACATAATAAGATAGAAAAGAAAGGAAGGGGATAGCAGAGAAGGTGCAATAATAAGATAGAAAAGAAAGGAAGGGAATAGAAGAGAAGGTGAAATAATAAGATAGAAAAGAAAGGAAGGGGATAGCAGAGAAGGTGCAATAATAAGATAGAAAAGAAAGGAAGGAAGGGGATAGAAGAGAAGGTGAAATAATAAGATAGAAAAGAAAGGAAGGGGATAGCAGAGAAGGTGCAATAATAAGATAGAAAAGAAAGGAAGGGGATAGAAGAGAAGGTGAAATAATAAGATAGAAAAGTAAGGAAGGGGATAGAAGAGAAGGTGAAATAATAAGATAGAAAAGAAAGGAAGGGGATAGAAGAGAAGGTGAAATAATAAGAGAGAAACGAAAAGAAGGCAATAGCAGATAAAATAAATTAAGAGAGAAAAGAAAGGAAGGTAATAGAAGATGAAATAAGAGAACAGAGAAAAGACGAAAACAACATTAAACCTTTATCTGGGTTGGGAGGTGAGGAAGGCCAATGGTGAAGGCTGCTCTAGTTTCCTTTTTCCTGAGAGAGAGAGAGAGAAACGAGAGGAGCTAAGGAGAGCAGATAAATTAAAATACAACTCTATAAGAAACAAAACATACGAACAGAGAAGGAATTGGAGGGGAAATCAAAAAGCAAAGAAGACAAGACAGAGAAGGGCAGAGTGGAAATGATAAAGGAAGGAAAAAAAATGGATGAACAGGAATGAAAGGAAATGAAGAAAAGAATCACATAATGAACGATAAAAGAAGGGGAGGCAAAAAATATAAACACGATAAGAGACTGAGAGTGTGATTATGAAAGGTTATCCCATTCAGTACAGGTGACGTCTATTCACTTTACACGTTATTCTACCTACTGGCATATTTAGACGATTAGATACAGCTTAGGAAGGAGAAGAGGGGATAACAAGTGAACAAAAACCACCCAATATTTCCTTCGCCATTTCAGCTCAGTTTGGTGGATATATAGCGCATTGTTCTTTTCATAGCGACATGAATTCTAGCGATATTCCGGAAATTTGAGCCATTCTAGAGTGATATTGCAGAGATTAGCGCATTGTTCTTTTCCCTGGGGCTGCCAAAATAGATCATTGTGTTGTGATCCTGGCCAGTGAATACAGAACTCGCACTACACCACCAACCCAATTGCCGACTTGCGAGTTTCGTTCTTTAAGGAAGTTTGAACTGTAGACAATGATATTTTAACATAATTTACAGTTAAAATACGGTTGTAGTACATATATAAATACATAAAACCCAATTCAACATACCATTTATCAATCAGAAACTTACATTATTATTACATTTCTGTTTAATATCGATGTTCACGGCTCCAACTTCCTTATAGCCTGAAACTCGCAAGTGGTCAATTGTGAGAGACGCATACAATGAAGTAATGTTTGGGGAACGTTGATTGTGACCTGGATATGAATTTAACAGTTCTCATCATCCTAATTAACACCTTCAGTACGATGACGCTGTTCTACATTGTATTTTGGCAAACATCAGATGTTTTTTTGCCCCTTAGGAAAGAACCCATGGCAATAACTATAATAATATACGGCCTCAGTTAACGCTCTGATTCCCTAGGTCCTTCTTAAACTGAATATAAAATCTACTGCTTACCAGAATAATGGAAATAAAGGCATTATAGTACTGGAAGGGTTAATTAAGGGGGGATGGTTCACATTTTGGTTGATTTTGTCATACTTATATTACTTGTTTAATCTTCTCACTCATCATTAACAGCATTTATACCAGCTTAAGGTCTTGGCATTTGTACCTAAACTAGTTACTATGCCTGATCTAACAAAATGTGACACAATCTACAATACAGGTGTTGTTTTGTTTATATTTAAACATTATTATAAGCTTACTTATATTTATTACTCTTATTATTAAAATAGTTTATATTAATGTATTATATTTTAATTTTATTTATTTATTTATTTATTTATTTATTTGTATTTTTGTATTTTATTTTATTTTATTTTATTTATTAATTAATTTATTTTTTTATTTATATATATATATATATATATATATATATATATATATATATATATATATACAGGTATATATATATATATATTTTTTTTTTTTTTTTTTTTTTTGGGGGGGTGGGGGGTGGATGTGGATTAAAAAATAACCAAATGTTCTATTTGTATCTGTATTCAGAGATATTATTTCCTGCGCCATTTTTTTCCCGAGCCAAATTCCCGGTACCCTCTATAAGCCACCACCGTAAACATTAATACACGAATGACGGGGGGAGGGTGGGGGGATATCTGTACAGGACTGCAAAACATCAAAAGGTCACTACTGCCGCCATAAGAGAGAGAGAGAGAGAGTGAGAGTGAGAGTGAGAGAGTGAGAGAGAGAGAGACTTTAAAACTAGTAATAATAATTCATAATTAGTAAACACACTCACGCAAACAGTAACTGAAACTATCGATGTTATGTACCCGGAGGAATCTATAACATACGTAAATAATCTGACCTTCACCTTTCACCCACTACATTAAAGGGAGGCATTTGAGGGGAGAGGACGTATTTATTTGATCATTTATGTATCTTTTTATTGTTTAATTAGTTTCCTCCCTAGACCTACATCAAGCTTAAAAGACCATCCATTAGATCGCCCTTTTTTATTAATTTGTAAATTTTTCGGTAGAAAAATGTCTCGGCCGAAGGCCGGTTCTTCCCAATATTACAGGCTCACTATCGTTCGCCAGGACAAACATCGACACCTAAATAGCACGAAATGTCTTAATATTGACAAATAAATGGGATGAAATGTCTTAAAATCGAAAACTAATGGGCCGAACGTCATAAAATCTGAAAACTAATGAGGCTAAACACGAGGAAGAAGAGGGACCAGAAAAACGGCCCATCTCCCCTTAATTTGATTCACTGCAGCACCAGATTATCATTATGTGACATTATACCCAATTGCATCAACTTTCAGAGGTTCACCTAACTTAAATGAAATACACGTGTTATAGCTAAAGTACACACAAGCGTTTCTTATTAACTGAATATGTGATTATAACGTAATCAAAAATTAATGACATCATTTACTCGAACCCTATAATTTTCACTTACACTTTCTTCGAGAGGTCTTTATCTGTATCTTAATACAATCGATTTATGGTGGCTAAAATTATAACAACATTCATACATTTGACAAAGTTATTCATAATAAGCTTCAACTCACATATATAAATAACTGTAGATGCCTCGGTCTTTCCTCCACACGAAACAACAAGAACACTCGAACTAACACTGTTTCTACTTCAACTCGTGATAATTTGCTTTGCTGACGTGGTTCGAACCATTTGTCGAAGTATCCGAGAAAAAAAAATGCTATCAGACATCTAAATATCGTGATATTTTCCTATATCTTCTCATACAGACTACAGTACCGGTAGATCTGGACTAGACACGAAAATGGAACTTTGCAGTAAGGGACCCAAAATCGGAGAACAAACCCCCAAATTCGGACCTCGAAACCACGAAAATTTGATATTTTCGCGGTTTCGAGGTTCGAACTTGGGGGTTCGTTCTCCGATTTTGGGTCCCTTACTGCAAAGTTCCATTTTCGTTTCCAGTCCAGATCTACTGTAGTTTAAGCTTCTCACTATGATAAAATGTAAATATTGAATCAGCATTACGATTAAATTAAGCTATTGAATCATGAATATCAGACAGATGAAAACACTGACATTAAACATTACTACGCTCCGAAAAAAAAACAAGAAAAACATAGAACACAAATACAGTTTTCGAGTGTTCAGAATGCAAAGATCATTATGCTTCATGGACATGTTCATGTTCATTAAAACCTCTTAATGGGAGATGGGTCGTTTTTCTGGTCCCCTTTCTCTTTTGTGTTAAGCCCCATTTATTTTTATATTATAATACGTTCGGCCCATTAGTTTGGCGATTTTAACACCTTTCGACCCATTTCAACAATACATTTCAACTTACATTTCAACAATACAAAAATCAATCCTTCATCTTCTCTCAATATTCTCGGTGTCTCTTTTTCTTCTGCTCTCACTTGGAAGGACCATATTACCAGTCTTGCTAAGGCAGACTCCCAGAAGCTGGGTGTGCTCAACCACATCATGTGGTTCTTTACCCCTGCACAGCTTCTCGCTCTGTACAGTGGCACTGTGCGTCCTTGTATTGAGTATTGTTCACATGTGTGGGGAGGATCCTCTCCTATCCGCACTCCTAGACAAAGTAGAAAGGAAAGCCTTTCGTATCATTAACTCCTGCCCACTCACCAACTCTCTGCAATCTATCTCTATTCGCTGCAATGTTGCATCTCTCTCACTATTCTATCGCTACTATAATAATCAATGTTCCTCAGAGCTTTCCCAGTGTATTTACCTAATTGTATTTACCTAATTGTAGTTTACAGGAGTTGAGCTAAGCTCGTGTTGTCCCGTCTCTCAGTCTACTTTTTATCCAATTTTTTCTTGAAAATATGGATGTTCCTTGCCCCTTGTATACCACCTCCTCTGCGTAGGGTACGTAGTACCCGTCTTGCAACACAATCCCATTCCTACTCTGTACAACTCTCCAACCCAAGAGTGAAACGCTATTCTCAGACTTTCTTCTATTCAACTGCTGAGCTCTGGAACTCTCTCCCAGAATCAGTCTTTCCCTCTTCCTATGACTTAAATTGCTTCATACTCCGTGTGTCAAGGCATTTTGGCTCGAACGTTCCTTGATTTTGGCCCGGTCACTCTTTCAACTCTGGGGGAGGCACTCGATACAGGCAGTTCTGCCTTTTGTCTCCCTCACTCACATAGAAACAAAAATCGTTGTAAATTTTAAGATCTTTCGTGCCATGTACTATGGGTTTCAGAAGCCGTGTGGCATCGTTTTTCGGGAATAACTTATTAACAAACAGTTGGATCAGTATGATATTTTGACACAGCTTTTTTCACACCGTGCCCTAATTTGTGTCAATACTGTATAGTGCATTACCAAAAGTTTAGAAATAAGCCACTTGTCCCTGTGTAATGAGGTTAAAGTCGCACATTAATGACTAAGGAACAGACAAGGCTACCGTGGCTTACCTGTGAAAACCACCAAACCATTATTGCTCCTCCATCAAACACGGTAGTTATCAGTCACCAAACAACCCTATTATCGCCTTTAAATTCAAGTAATCTGTCAATATCATGTATAAATATACAAAAATACATACTGTTATTATTATTATTATTATTTTGGCTTTCAGTAGACGACTGTATAAAGCTTAGAGGGTATCTGTAGCAGAAAAGGGGTTAATCAAAATTGAGTTCATCCCTTTAATTGCTTAAGGTCTTTCCTAAGTTACATGATATCTTCCAGTGTATGCAATAATATAAATATAAAGCCAAGTTACTGAAAGGGTTAATGTGTTCCAGGAGTTTACATGCAAATTGGTCGTTACATGTTTATCCTTGGCCTTCTATCTATTACCAAACTTACCTATCAATCTCGAACCTGGCGTCATTCAATTAGCTATTTTGACGGTTATATGCATTCTGCCCATCCACTCACTCTCACTCTCTCTCTTTTCCTCGTTTCCATAACTTTTCAGTTTATACACCTTCCCCGTACATTTTCTCTCTCGCTCTCGCGCTCTCACTCTCTCTCTCTCTCTCTACTCCTCGTTCACATAAGTTCTCAATTTATACCCCACCCCCCTTATTCCGTACCTCCCCTTACTCTCTCTCACTCTTGCTCTCATGTTCACGCTCACACACACACACACACACACACACACACACACACTCTCTCTCTCTCTCTCTCTCTGTCTTTTTCTCATTATAGTTTACTCTCTTGCTCACCAGAAGATGCAACTGCATCTTCCCGTACTACCTTCTAAATGCACCAAGGTGCGATTCGTGCCTTCCGAAACAAAAAATCGTTGGCATAAATCACCCAAGGACACTAGTCGCGCCTTACTCCGGCTGTGAGAAGCTGAAAAAACATGGAATTACGTGATATAACTTGCAACGCTGCAAGCTAAAAAATAAACAAAAAAGTGTGACAGCGAAAGCTCTAAACAAAATTTTTGCTCAGTATTGATTTTGCCTCAGACTGGGTATGTAGCTTTGTTCGGACCTTTAAATGTTTGGAACCGCTGCTTCTACGTACAATTTTAGTCTACTGTATATGTGATTTAAATTAATTATATTATGCATTAGAAATGACATAGAATTGATTGGATATTGTCATTATGTACGTGGTTAAGAAAGTGTTGTCTCCTATGCTACATATAATAAGCTATTGTTTATTATTGTATTCCTGTTCTAATTGGCCGTGGTATATTCGCATATGAAAATATTTATTTACAATCAAGTCTTAGTGGTAGAGACCTGGTTCTTGTTATCACTCACACTCTCTCTCTCGCTCTCGCTCTCGCTCTCTCTCTCTCTCTCTCTCTCTCTCTCTCTCTCTCTCTCTCTCCTCCCCCATAAACCCAGTGGATTTACACGCCTCCTCCATGCTGAGTTTCCCCCACCCTTGGTTTTCTCTTCTCTTATGTTTGCCTTCATTCTTGCACAAGGCCTACATATGCATGCAGTACATACAGTATATATATATATATATATATTGTTCATAATAAAGGTTGACAGCATGAATTTATAAACCATATGAGGAGGAATACTTTATTGGCCTGATGAAGCTAAATACGAAACGTTGTCAATAAAGTGCTACTCCTTATGAGGTTTTTAAATGCATATAGGCCTATAGACGATTACATACGTACATCCATCCATACATCCATACATACATACATACAAACATACAAGCATACATACATACATACTAACATACAGTACATACATCCATACAAACATACATATAATTAGAAAAGGACAACATTTATCATCACAGCAGCCTGGGAAGCTCGGAGGATGACAGTGAAACTAGTAAGAGGTAAACAAATACATTAAGGGGACGTTATATTTTTTATGTGTGTGTGTGGTTTTTTTTTTGTATTATTACCGGTACATATATTTGTTTTTCTTGGCTCCCTACACCTCTATCAAGATATTAAAAATTATCCAAAAGACCCCCCTTCGAGAATTTTTTTTATATTTTCGGTAGACAAATTTCCCGGCTTAAGGCCGGTTCCTCCTAAGTCTACAGGCTCGCTATCGCTTGCATGGAAAAAATCAACAACTTGATGGGGCGAAAGTTCTTAAAATCGCCAAACTAATGGGGCAGACGTCTTAAAATCCCATAACTAATTGGGCTAAACATGAATGAGAAGGGGTCCAGAAATAAAACAAGTACTTCCCCTTAACGGTGTCACGCACCGTATTATCAACTTTTCCGTCAAAATCAAACGGAGTAGGCCTATAGACATTCTCAGATATCACTATAGACATTCTCAGATATCACTTCCTCCACAAAACACACATTTCTTTACTGGATTTATAGTTTTTTCCTCGCTTCTTTTTGCGCCTTTCCTGACTATTTTTGCACTCCATTCTTTTTCTTTTACAACACAAAAATATAAGTTTTACCAGAACTCTGTATTACATTTTGCTCTGGATTATGTATATATATACTGTATATATCAACACACTGGATATATGTATCAATTCTTGTCAATTTATTTTTACAATACAGGCTAATGGGATTTAGTTTGAAAAAGAGTGTTGAAATATACTGTACACTTTTTTAGTTTTAAGAGTATGAATTATTAGTTCCCAAAATCTGTTGGTTGATTATCTATAGCATAATAATGCAAGCTCTTATGTTTATCTTTATCATGTTCAAACTTGTAGTGTATAAATAATGTCTGCCTATGTACATTTCTTACTAATGTATTATTGATTGGTTGACTCACTGATATTTACGTTATAATTTAATGTGTATTGATAACTTTATCTACGTATTACTTCATTATAATTATGTGTGAACCTTTTCTGACCTGATTCTGGTTTCACTATGCTCCAACTTTAGCTACATTTTCCATTAAAGGGATTTTTGTCTTGTTAATCAAATTAGAAATGTGTCTTTATTTGTTTAGCTTTTTCCCTAAACTTCCTTCAAGGCTCCCTTAGAGATAAATGTGTGTATTTATCCGGAGAAAAATGCCACGGCCGAAGGTTGGCTCCTTCTAAATTGCAATACTCGGTATCGCTCGCCAGGATAAAAATCGACACTTAAATGGCACGAAAGGTCTAAAAATTGACAAAGAAATAGGGCGAAAGGTCTTAAAATAGCCAAACTAAATGGGCGAACGTCTGAAAATCGCCAAACTAATGGGGCTAAGCATGAGGGAGAAGGGAGTCCAGAAAAAAAGAACATTAACTCGTTAATGGCAATGTTCTTGTATGAGGTTGCCCTCGTGAAATTTGCCTTCATTGTACGTTATAACATTTGGCTTGTTGTCAGTTCTTTCACACATTATTATCATTATTATTATTATTATTATTATTATTATTTTATTTTATTTTTGTTATGCATATGTAGCAAAACACTTTCATTCTGATATAATTCACTATTTTCTTTGTGTTTTCAGTTTTTCGTATTGTACGTTTATTCATACATAAATTTCAATGACTTTAATTTAACTCAGTTCTTCCTCTGTTTACTATCCTACTCTCTCGCTCGCTCTCGCTCTCTCTCTCTCTCTCTCTCTCTCTCTCTCTCTCTCTCTCTCATCTGTGAGGGAGTGTATAATTATGTTCACTGATGCCTGTGTTCCCGTGAATTTTATTAATTGTGTTTGCGTAGGCGTGTCTCTGTTTGTATGTGTGTGTGAATGTGAGGTTTGATTTAATGTGCCTGTGAGTGCATATTATGTGTGTGTGTGTGCGTGTGTGTGCATGCATGTATATATATATATATATATATATATATATATATATATATATATATATATATATATATATCGGTTTTCGCTTCACACTGTAAATTCTCTTTCTTCCCAATTTCTCATTCCTGCCTTTCCTCGCCGACGCAGCCTCCTCCCACAAGAAGCAATCAAGCACTCCTCTCTCTCTCTCTCTCTCTCTCTCAAAATTCATATTTATATTGTATTGAAGATTTGTAAACAGGTGATTAGTACATGTTTATGTATGTATATTGTATATAATGTATATAATATATATATATATATTTTTATTTTTATTTATTTTTCTATATTCCAACTTACTTCCTCTCGGGCATAGGCTGAGAGCCTTAACATTCACCGCTTTACAATGAACAGTGAAGCCCGTGAGGTCTTGTTCCAGTCTAGGGAGTGAGACATGTGAAGCACGTAGAGTACAACGAGCACCTGCCATCTTGCCTTCACATGAGGCACGGTGCTCACTCATGGCCCGAAACGACCCCATCTCTGAAGCCACCTCGTTCCCGTGCTTCACTGTCTCACCCCCTACACTCGGACTCTCACACTTACACACACACAACGCCACCTGTTGAGCAGATAACTCACCAGGCATTGCACCCCTATAGCATATTTTGAATATGGGAATATTCATACAGTGCTATTTAATCAGGGAACAATGAGAGTATTTTATTGACGTTTCGGTGGGCTTGTGGTAATGCACTGATACCAGGTACAGCACAAATTCCATCCCAATAATATCTTCCCATTGATACATCGGGATTTGAACCCGGGACCTTTGGATTACCAGGCCAGTGGCAAGACCACTCCACCATATATATATATATGAATGAATAGGGTTAGTGATAGGTGCTCACTGATATCGTTATCATATATTTACACTTAAATAGGTTCATACCCCGCTGGTTCAGTATATATTGTTTGGTGAAAAGAAACACCACTTGAGGAGGAGCACTTTATTGACAACGTTTTGCAGATAGCTTCTTCAGTTCTCCTCCTCAAATGGTGTTTATATTCTTTCTGGCAACTTTACAAAGTTAACTTAACATATTGTTTGGTCTTCGGATATCAATTTTACATGATCAAAATCAAAGTATCACATCGTTACGTGATAATAATGGCAACAAAATGGCGTCCAAAATACTGTGGCAGCTCTCTCTTAGTAAAGGATCTCCAGCCTCGACATCTACAATACACCCCAATCATCCTTACTTCAATTATTGCCAAACTATCTACCTATCTATCTATCTATCTACCTATCTATATACTTTTGCGCATACCCCATTTTTGTAAAGGGGTGGGGAAGGGGGGGGATTTGAGACAGAGCCCGAACAGGGACAAACAAACAAATAAATACACAACAAAATCACACACATCCTATTGCCAAACTATAGTCGGTTTTATTTCAGCTGATGGCAAATTGAATCCCTTGGCAATTGATTCATCGATACTTCATGGAGAAATATAAATCTACTATGTCTCTACGTCGTATTAATGCCATATTTTCATAAATATACACACATTTTGCTACAGAATCAACGTAATAGCTGAGTAACCTGGATAGTAACATAGCAATTTACCATCAGCTGGAAAACAAATAGAATATAGTATCATTAATTAGTCTAACGCGCAGTACAGATATTTTTATGAAATACAAACAACACGAATTTAGGTCACGGGGGTTCTGCTGACCAACTTTATAATGAATTACCCTTTGTCGATTATTCTGCGTTTTGACGGCTTATTTTGGCTATCAGTAGACGATTTCGTACAGCTTATAGGAAGGATCTGTGGGAATGAAAGGGTAAAGACTATCCCAATTGACCCTCTGACTTCCATATATCCTTCCTAATCTGAATAAAATCGTCTTATAATAGCCAGAAGACAGAAAGGAAACGCTTATTGGATCGTGAAAGGGTTACCTGCCATGTATCTTGATTGTATGTAACATTGGATACAAAGACTATTAATGATTGTATGTAACATTGGATACAAAGACTATTAATGATTGTATGTAACATTGGATACAAAGACTATTAATGATTGTATGTAACATTGGATACAAAGACTATTAATGATTGTATGTAACATTGGATACAAAGACTATTAATGATTGTATGTAACATTGGATACAAAGACTATTAATGATTGAATTGGAAACATTTGAAAACTACAAAATAATATACAACAAAATACTCGTATACCTGTATATAAAGAAATTATATGAAAAAAACAGAAAGTGGCAGTATACTGAGATAATAATTACATATATACACTGACCATACAATTCTTACGATTCAAAAGAGGTGGTGAACCATAGCATTACGATCAAGGGCTTAGGAAACTTACTATAGTCTATTTGTTGTAAGTAGGCGAGAAATCATGACCTCCATCCTCTGTAACTAAAAAAGGGCTAGAGCAAATTGGCTGTAAATTTCCTTATATATTCGGTCTTGGCTGACTCTCAATACCTCAATCGGCCATGTATCAATAAGCAAGTTCACAGACGGGATATTGTGTTGAGTCGAGTAAAATGTGACTTGAAATGTGACACAGATGCTAGGTTGAGCTCGTTCACAAGCTTACATTTGCTCAACGATGCCATCCAAGAAAAACAGGTACAGACAGTCAGTATCTTATATGACACGGAGAGCCGAAGGAAAGGTAGAGACAGTCAGGATTTTATATGACACGGACAGCAGAAGGAAATTAAGGTAGACACAGCAAGGATTTCATATGACACGGACAGTAGAAGGAAAGGTAGACACAGCAAAGATTATATATGACACGGACAGCAGAAGGAAAGGTAGACACAGCAAGGATTATATATGACACAGACAGCAGAAGGAAAGGTAGACACAGCAAGGATTATATATGACACGGACAGCAGAAGGAAAGGTAGACACAGCAAGGATTATATATGACACGGACAGCAGAAGGAAAGGTAGACACAGCAAGGATTATATATGACACGGACAGCAGAAGGAAAGGTAGACACAGCAAGGATTATATATGACACGGACAGCAGAAGGAAAGGTAGACACAGCAAGGATTATATATGACACGGACAGCAGAAGGAAAGGTAGACACAGCAAGGATTATATATGACACGGACAGCAGAAGGAAAGGTAGACACAGCAAGGATTATATGACACGGACAGCAGAAGGAAAGGTAGACACAGCAAGGATTATATATGACACAGACAGCTGAAGGAAAGGTAGACACAGCAAGGATTATATATGACACGGACAGCAGAAGGAAAGGTAGACACAGCAAGGATTATATATGACACGGACAGCAGAAGGAAAGGTAGACACAGCAAGGATTATATTATGACACGGACAGCAGAAGGAAAGGTAGACACAGCAAGGATTATATATGACACGGACAGCAGAAGGAAAGGTAGATAGAGCAAGGATTATATATGACACGGACATCAGAAGGAAAGGTAGACACAGCAAGGATTATATATGACACGGACAGCAAAAGGAAAGGTAGACACAGCAAGGATTATATATGACACGGACAGCAGAAGGAAAGGTAGACACAGCAAGGATTATATATGACACGGACAGCAGAAGGAAAGGTAGACACAGCAAGGATTTTATAATTATGACACGGATAGAAGAAGGAAAGGTAGAGACAGCAAGGATTATATATGACACGGACAGCAGAAGGAAAGGTAGAGACAGCAAGGATTTTATATGACACGGACAGCAGAAGGAAAGGTAGAAACAGCAAGGATTTTATATGACACAGACAGCAGAAGGAAAGGTAGAGACAGCAAGGATTTTATATGACACGGATAGAAGAAGGAAAGGTAGAGACAGCAAGGATTTTATATGACACGGATAGAAGAAGGAAAGGTAGAGACAGCAAGGATTTTATATGACACGGACAGCAGAAGGAAAGGTAGAGACAGCAAGGATTATATATGACACGGACAGCAGAAGGAAAGGTAGAGACAGCAAGGATTTTATATGACACAGATAGAAGAAGGAAAGGTAGAGACAGCAAGGATTTTATATGACACGGACAGCAGAAGGAAAGGTAGAGACAGCAAGGATTTTATATGACACGGATAGAAGAAGGAAAGGTAGAGACAGCAAGAATTTGTTATGACACGGAAGGACCCTGAAAATAATATTGAATTTTCCGCTCTAGCCATCAATCAAACGCATCCGATAGAAAAACAAATATATATCGGATAAGTGATTACTGTGAAGGCGTCTTTTGGGATCTGTGGGTAAGATGGCCGGTTTAGGGGAAATTTCCACTTGAGGGATTTTTTTTCTTGATCCCTTTCTCCATAATTTTTAGCCCCATTGCTTTTGAGATTTTAGGATGTTCGTCCCATTAGTTCGGCAATTTTTAGAACTTTCGCCTCATTTCTGTTAATTTTAAGACCTTTCGTGACATCTAGGTGTCGATTTTTTCCTGGCGAGCGATAGCAGGCCTGTAATTTAAGAGGATCCGGTCTTCGGCCGGGACATTTTTCTACCGAAAAATGTACAAATGCATCTTGAAAGGGGGGTCTAGGGGGTGTAATTTTTAGCTTGATGGAAGTCTAGGGAACAAACTAAACATTCTAATGTGGTGGGATTTTTTTCGACATTAGTTTCAAACTGAATTGTTGATCGGTGGAGGCGTTAGGTGGGGAGAGAGCCTTTCTTTCGCTTTACTATATTAGCCATTATAGAAAGAGGTGGTGGGTGGGGAGAGAGCCTATCTTTCGCTTTACTATATGAGCCATTTTAGAAAGAAACGGTAGGTGGGGAGAGAGCCTATCTTTCGCTTTACTATATGAGCCATTTTAGAAAGAAGCGGTAGGTGGGGAGAGAGCCTATCTTTCGCTTTACTAGGTCTGCCATTATAGAAAGAGGTGGTGGGTGGGGAGAGAGCCTATCTTTCGCTTTACTATATGAGCCATTTTAGAAAGAAGCGGTAGGTGGGGAGAGAGCCTATCTTTCGCTTTACTATATGAGCCATTTTAGAAAGAAGCGGTAGGTGGGGAGAGAGCCTATCTTTCGCTTTACTAGGTCTGCCATTATAGAAAGAGGTGGTGGGTGGGGAGAGAGCCTATCTTTCGCTTTACTATATGAGCCATTTTAGAAAGAAGCGGTAGGTGGGGAGAGAGCCTATCTTTCGCTTTACTATATGAGCCATTTTAGAAAGAAGCGGTAGGTGGGGAGAGAGCCTATCTTTCGCTTTACTAGGTCTGCCATTATAGAAAGAGGTGGTGGGTGGGGAGAGAGCCTATCTTTCGCTTTACTATATGAGCCATTTTAGAAAGAAGCGGTAGGTGGGGAGAGAGCCTTTCTTTCGCTTTACTAGGTCTGCCATATTGCATAGGTCGGTAATCTCGTTGACGGTAGGATTCTGTGGTTTGTGCGGTCTGTGCATCTTGATAACTCTATGTAACACGCAAACACATATTGTAAGTTTCCACATACACTCTCTCGCTCTCCCTCATTTGTTTCCTGTCCCACTTTGTGTCTCTCTTCCGTCTTACATCTCTCTCTCTCTCTCTCTCTCTCTCTCTCTCTCTCTCTCTCTCTCTATCTCTCACACTTCCTCTCACTCTCTCTCTCTCTCTGTGTATCTTGATAACTCTATGTAACACACAAACACACATATTGTAGGCATCCACACACTCACTCTCACTCTCCCTCATTTATTTCCTGTCTCACTTTGTTTCTATCTTCCTTCTTACATCTCTCTCTCTTTATCTTTATCTCTCTCTTTCTCTCACTCTCACTCACTATCTCTCTCTCTCACTCACTCACTCACTCACTCACTCACTCTCACACACTCACTCACACTAATTCACTCACTCACCCACTCTCACTCACTCACTTACTCACTCACTATCTCTCTCTCTCTCTGTCTCTCTCTCTCTCCTTGTCAACCCCAGGAGGAGGAATTATTGCCTCCCTCTTTTGTGTCCTCTCTCACGTTTTTTCTCTTTTCCGTCTTTCATTTCCCCGCCAATTGCTGCAACTTTTCCCCACCCGCTCTTGCATTATATTAGGCTATATTTTTAGTCTAGGTTTGACCTTATAACGGCTTATTAGATTCTACTATTCTTAAGGGGAAGTTTGTTTTATTTTTCTGGAACCCCTTCTCCCTCAAGCTTATCCCCATTCATTGTGATTTTTGTTAGACGTTCGATCTTTAGTATGGCGATATCAAGATCTTTCGTCCCATTTATTTCCCAACGTTACTGTTCGTACTATAAAGGCGTCCTTTTTTATCTGGCGAGCGATTTCGAACTTGTATTTTAGGAGGAACCGGTTTTCGGTCGGAACATTTGCCACTGAATAATGAATATATTTGTTTCTATATTTGTGTTCTTGCGAGTGATGTTTTCTTAAGCTTGGGACAGGTTTAGGGAGCAATAACCCCCCCCCCATATTATTGATCCCTTCAACGTAGGGTAGCGTAGGTGTGGTGGAGTGGTCTGGGTGCTGAACTGGTAACACCAAGGTCCTGTTCAAATCCCAATGTGTCAATGGAATATAACATCGGGGTAAAAATAGTCCATTGCCACATAGTTCACTGACAGGCCATTAAAACACCCTTGTTATTCCCACTTAGCCTCCTTCATACAAACAAAAAAACACACACACACACACACATTAGCATTGCATGGTTAATTTAATATTTTAAAAGATGCAATGGGTGATAGTTCCTATTGAGTGAGAAGCTCAATAGATGGCAAGAGGTTTTAGATATGACGAGTCGAGGTGAATAGACAATGGTGATGCAGGGTCGGAAGGCTAAAGCTGAGCACCGAACTGAATATAGAGACAACCAGAGTTTCTCATATTGAGCGATCGAATCTAAATAGTAGAGAGCCTATGTCTAGACTCTCTAGAGGAAGAGTTGAACGTAAAAAAAAAAACACTGGAAAGAGTGTAATGTCATGTAACTTCCTAATTCTCTCTCTCTCTCTCTCTCTCTCTCTCTCTCTCTCTATATATATATATATATATATATATATATATATATATATATATATATATATATATATATATATAATATATATATATATATATATATATATATATATATATATATATATATATATATGCCGAGTTCTCCAAAATTGAAGACTCGTAGTCACTCGCCAGGAAAATATTGATATCTGCACGGAGCGAAACGACAAACCAATAGGGCATTACGTCTTAATATCGCAAGTCAAAACAAAGAAAATAGAGAGTATTCCTCAAGACAGACTCCGTGCTATCCCCGTCTTCCACCATCCTAATACGTGGACACAGATAAATTATATATAAAAGGATTCAAAGGCAGGAAGAGATAAGATTCAATGCTCCAATAATTCTCAGAGCTGACGTGATGTTTTCTTAATAATTACCTCCACCAGCGAAATTGGACGGAGATTATTTTGTCTGTTTGTTTGTCTGTAAACAACGTATCTCACAGTTATAAACCAATTTTTTACGATATTTGATATGCGCCAAGGAAAAAGTGATTGGATTCAGGAGGTGATCCGGATCATATAATTCAGAAGAAAATTTAGGCCTATGATTTTCACAGTGAAACGGAGGCGGAGATGTGCGATCTACCGAGTGACCCTGTAGATATTGCGGGTTATTAATTTTTGTTTTCTTTTGCAATTTTTGAACATTTGAAAAAAATTCAAGTATTTGTCACCCATATATTCCCTTTCAAGCTTAATTTGTACATTTTCGGTAGAAAAATATCCTGGCCGAAGGCCGTTTTCTCCTAAATTGCAGGCTGGCGATCGACACCAAAGTAAGGGAATACATAACCGCCCAATGCAGTAAAACGTCTAAAAATCACAAGAAAACACAAAACCCTCGTAAAATGTTAAAAGTACTGACAGGCAGAGGGAGAAAGAGATAAGATTCAATGTTCCAATAATTCACCTTAGACTCGCCCGGATCCTCATCATTCTCTTCGTTAACACTACCTTATTCTGGATGTTGGGGGCTACCTTATTTAGTATGGCTTGGTATTATTACTATTATTATTATAATTATTATTATTATTATTATTATTATTATTATATATACCTGTATATATACAGTATATATATATATATATAATTATACGAGGTTGAAAGAAATGGCAATTTCTGCGTTGGAAATTTTATTATTCAAAGTTTCCAGGTCTCTGATGAGTTTTCACTGGGTGGCAGGAAGTAGATGAAGGAGATGAGCAAAATTCATGGTGGTACAAGGTTACATTAATGTACATATATACATATATAGCAGACTTTTGCCCCCTGATTTTCGCCTCCTCTGATCCTCCACCCTCTATATATACCCTTCCTGTTTACCTTTTATATCATTCCTTCCTTACTTGATAATGCTGGTTGTCCAGTGAAACGCGTCGTATATCCTGTATCATCATGTACATTTATGTAACCCTGTACCACCATGAATTTTGCTCATCTCCTTCATCTACTTCCTGCCACCCAGCGAAAACTCATCAGAGACCTGGAAACTTTGAATAATAAAATTTCCAACGCAGAAATTGCCATTTCTTTCAACCTCGTATGTATTAAAGAATATGTATTACCTGGCTTTACTAACATATATATATATATATATATATATATATATATATATATATATATATATATATATATATATATATATATATATATATATATATATATAAATAAATAATTATGCGTGTGTGTGTGTGCCCCTAGACTCCCTTCAAGCAAAATCAACACCCCTCACATTCCCCTACAAGCACAATCTAACGCCCCATTTTAAGTTAAATGTACAGTATTCGTTCCTCGATAGAGAACCTTTTTATTCTTTCTATTTTTGTTTTTCTTGTTGGTGTAATTTGTCGTAATACATGCAGACCATTGGGCGGAGCCTTATGATAATATATCTCTTTAAGGCACCTTGAATTTAACTTGACATTTGTAAAATTGTAATCGAGTTAAATACAAGGTTCCTTAAAGATATATATTGTCATTAGATTCAGCCTAAAGTTCTACATGAATACAAAACAAATAATAAATAAATAAATAAATACAAGAAAAGTGTCCCGGCCTAAGCTTCTTCTTAGTTGCAGGTTCGCTATCGCTCGCCATAAGAAACGCGACACCTGAATGGGGCGAAGTGTCATAAAACTACCAATCCAATGGCACAAAACGTCTTAATGTCGCAAGCAGATATAAAGACAGAATCCAAAATCAAGAAGAATGAAAGGCAGGAAGGAGAAAGGGTTACGATTTAACGCTCCAATAATATTTCTCCTTGGGCTCCCGATAATTCTCTTCGTTACTGAGTGCAGACAAAGGGATCAACGCCCCCCACAAAAAAATAAACAAAAACAGAGAGATAACATAGAGAACGCAGGGTAAGTCTTGGGTTAAAACAGAGAGATAACATAGAGAACGCAGGGTAAGTCTTGGGTTAAAACAGAGAGATAACATAGAGAACGCAGGGTAAGTCTTGGGTTAAAACAGAGAGATAACATAGAGAACGCAGGGTAAGTCTTGGGCTGATCTGGGAATGTTGTTTGGATAAGGAGGAGAGAGAGAGAGAGAGAGAGAGAGAGAGAGAAAAAGAGAACACCGCGTAAGTTTTGGGTTGATCTTGGAATGTTGTTTTGATAAGAGAGAGAGAATCCAGGGGGCGACTTGTGGATTTGGGGTGGTGGTAAAGTTGTGTGAGGGATGTGAGAGAGAGTGAGAGGGTAGGAGTGAGAGATTTGTGAGAGGGATGTGAGAGAGAGAGAGAGTGAGAGGGAAGGAGTGAGAGATTTGTGAGAGGGAAGGAGTGAGAGGGAAGGAGGGTGTGAGAGAGAGTGAGAGGGAAGGAGTGAGAGAGAGTGAGACGGAAGGAGTGAGGGAGTTGTGAGAGGGAGGGAGTGAGCAAGTGAAAGTGTGTGTTACAAGGAATGGTTAATATTTCAAAAACCTTTCAGTGAATCCAAGGGAGATATACTACAGTAGAAGAATACCAGAGAGATTACAGTCATGTTGCAGTAAGTTATTTAGAAAGGATATGAATGTTGTCTACTGAGTGCTTAAGGGGAGGTTTTTAGTTAATTCGCTAGACTTCCATCAAGCTTAACATTACAGCCCCTAGACCACCTTTCAAGATAAATGTGTACATTTTTCGGTAGAAAAATGTCTCGGCCGAAGGCCGGTTCCTCTTAAATTACAGGCTCGCTATCGCTCGCCAGGGAAAAATCGACACTTAAATGGCACGAAAAGTCTTAAAATTGACAGAAATGGGGCGAAAGTTTTCAAAATCGCCAAACTAATGGGGCGAACGTCTTAAAATATCAAAAGCAATGGGGCTAAACATGATAGATAAAGGGGTCAAGAAAAAAATCCCTCAAGTGGAAATCTCCCCTTAACCCATTTACCACCATTCCGTATTTGTCCCCATATTCTGGTTATCATTAGACGATTGTCTTCAGTTTATAATCTACCTCTTCGACTCAAATGGATAAATATGATTTTAATATACCCTCTTAATAATATAGGTCCTTCTTGAGCTTCATCAAATCATCTAATTTTAGCCACAATCAAGGTAAAAAGGCGTCATGGTGTTGAAGGGGTTAAACTGTTTTATTTCAAGGAGAACTTTGTGCCAAGTAGAACAGATACTTTATGAGAACAAAATACACACACATACAACTCTGTTTAATTTCATCTGACGGTAAATTGAATCCCTTAGCAGCTAGTTTCTGGATACTTAATGGAAAAATATGGAACTTCTATGTCTTTGCATCATATTAAGACCAAGTTTATATAATTAGCACCATATCTCACTACAAAATCTTCGAAATAACTGAGAAATCTTGATAGGAACTTTGCCAATTTACCGTCAGTTGAAAAGAAACAGAGTATAGTGTTAACATGGTTGCGTAATGTGTTTGTGTTTGTGTTGCAGCTATTTATCTTTATCTAATCCATATTGGCTTGCCATTTTGGTGAATAAGAAACAGGTAAAGATATAGTTGGCCTAGCACTTTACTACTATCCACCAACACGATATAAAAAGTGTTCAAACGATGCTATGGAATGTGGCTCTAACTTGAAGAGAGAGAGAGAGACGGAGAGAGAGAGAGAGAGAGAGAGAGAGAGAGAGAGAGAGAGTGAGAGAGAGTGAGAGAGAGAATGAGTTAGATAGACAGGCAGAAAGGGAGAGGAAAAATTGGACCCCGAATATGAATAAAAGGGGGAAGAGGGGAGACAAAGAGAATAACAAACTAGGGAGGCAGGGAGAGGGGAAAGAGAACAACAACAGAAAAAGAAGAACAAGAACAAGATGATGATGATGATGATGATGATGAAGAAGAAGATGATGATGATGATGTAATGATGATGATGATGATGATGATGAAGAAGCAGAAGAAGAAGAAGATGATGATGATGATAATGAAGAAGAAGAAAAAAAGAAGATGATGATGATCATCATGATGATGATGATGATGATGATGATGATCATCATGATGATGGAGGAGAAGAAGAAAAGTAGAAGAAGAAGAAGATGATAATGATGATGATGCTGATGAAGAAGAAGAAGAAGAAAAAATATAAAGAAGAAGACGAAGAAGAAATGGAAAGCAAAATTAGAAGAATACAAATAAAAATAAGTAGAAGAAGAAGAAGAAGAAGAATGGGGGGGGGGACGGTAAAGATGTGACGCAGTGAGGATTAACCCTTTCAGTAGACCATGAAGCATTCTTGAATTATATTATGGGTATTATTAGTCGATTGTATTAACCATTTATATCATCTATCTATCTATCTATCTTTCTATCTATCTATCTAGCTATCCATCTATCTATCTATCTATCTATTTATCTACCTATCTGTCTGTCTATCTATCTATCTATCTATCTTGCTTTCTATCTATCTATATATCTATCTATCTTGCTTTCTATCTATCTATATATCTATCCATCTAATCTATCTAATCTATATATCTATCTATTTGTTTATCTATCTATCTATCTATCTATCCATGTAATCTATCTAATCTATCCATCTCTCTACCAATGAATCTATCTATAAATCTATAAAGACAAACAGACTCCGAGAAACAGATGGACGGCCACAGACAGTAAAATTGACAGAAAGACGACCACAAACAGACAGCCGAGAACAAACAGACAGGCACACCGACAGACAGACAGACAGAAAGACCGATCACAGGAGGGAGGAGCATGAAAGCAAACGTAAAAGACCATAATAGTAAATCTTGAATAAATCCAATAGTGGTTAGCAGGCCAAAAGAGGAGAGAAGTTACCTTAGAGTTTAGTGTGCATCTTGTCTTTTATGTTCGAATTCCGGGAGGACCATAATATGCTTTCATTAGTTTATTCAAGAGCATTTGGGTTCGTAATTGATGATTAATGTTAAGAACGGGGTGTTACTTAATAATCAGCCAAAGGAGGAGAGATGTTGCCTAAGAGTTTAGTGTGCATCTTGTCTTTTAGTGTTACTTAATAATCAGCCAAAGAAGGAGATATGTTGCCTAAGAGTTTAGTGTGCATCTTGTCTTTTAGTGTTACTTAATAATCAGCCAAAGGAGGAGATATGTTGCCTAAGAGTTTAGTGTGCATCTTGTCTTTTAGTGTTACTTAATAATCAGCCAAAGGAGGAGAGATGTTGCCTAAGAGTTTAGTGTGCATCTTGTCTCTTAATATCAGCCAATCAATAGATAATTAATAAAATAAACAAAATAACATGCAAGTTTAATAATACATACAGAAAAAACTGACAGACACAGACAAATACAGACAGACACAAACATAGACAGCCAGCCAGAAAGACCGATCGTCACACAGAGGACCATGAAAGCAAATGATATAGACGACCATAACAGTAAATCTGGATGACATTCAATAGTGGTTAGACAGCCAAAGGAGGATATATCTTGCCTTAGAGTTTATCGTGCGTCTTGCTTCAATAATAGAATAATACAATACGTCACGTCAAATTTCTGTAGAAACAACGAGGTAACGGAAAAGGCGGTAGAATTAAATAATTGATACAACAAATGCCATCAGACAGAGAGAGAGAGTGAATGAATATGAGAGAGAGAGAGAGAGAGAGAGAGTGCGTGTGAGTGACAGTGGGTGTAAAAGTAAGAAGAAGAAGTATAAAGGAAGGATAACGAGAGAGGGAAGTAAGCAAGTTATGAGTAAAGTTGGGGTAATGGTGGGACATAAGAAAGGAGAGGAGG